>CM033746.1:30231574-30831574 GCA_019671005.1 Hibiscus mutabilis
ATTCAATCCATTAACACCGATAGACTTGTTACCATTACCCGCTGATCAAATTGTGAATAAAGATGGACTTAATAAAGCTGAATTTGTTAAGAAGCTTCATCAACAAGTGCGGAGAACATTGAAAAACGAACCAAGCAATATGAGCAGCAAGCAAATAAGGGTCGTAAGCGAATTTCCTTTGAGCCAGGGGATTGGGTGTGGCTGCACATGAGGAAAGAAAGGTTCCCGGCTCAACGAAAGTCCAAATTAATGCCTCGGGGAGATGGACCATTCCAAATAGTCAAGAAGATCAATGACAATGCCTATCAATTAGATCTTCCAGGTGAGTTTAATGTTAGTGCAACCTTCAATGTTGCTGACCTATCTCTTTATGATGTAGATGACGATTTGGGGACAAATCGCCTTAAAGAGGGAGGGACTGATATGAACGTCAATGGCAAAGACCCAGAGAAGTACCCAGGTGGCCCCATTACTCGAGCAAGGGTCAAGGAGTTCCAAGCAGCCATGGAAAATATGTTTACATCAAGCTTGGGACGTGAGAAAGAAGAAATAATAAGGGAGGAACACTTTACTTTGCTTATGCATGTATTTGCATGAGTATTTAAAGTTTGCATAACATTCATTGCATTCAATAAACATGTTGTTCATTAAAGCATGCGTTGCATTTAAACATGTAGTTCATTTAGTTATACACTTCATTTAACTAAGTAGTTCATTGATTAAACTAGTTCATTCAAGATTATTAGTTCATTGAATAAAGTTAGTTCATTAATTAAACTAGTTATTCATCAAACTAGCTCATTTATTAAACTAACTCTTAATTGTTTACATGCATGTTTTCAATTAAAGATTGAATAAAGTTTACCTTTGTGTCTAGGTGCATGAGGGAAGATGAACGGTTTTACCAGATGCAAGAATATCAGCAGAATGTCTTCCAATTCTGGATGCGATACCGACGTGTTTGGATCCAGAAATCAATTGGACGTTATTCCTCCATCTCTTAGCTTTCCAATGCCTTTTGAATCACCTTAATCCGATATCGGGAGCTTGAGATACGAATGATTTACTGAAGACAGTGCAGGCTGAAATTTTTATTACGGGAATTTTATGCATGGATGATTTGAATGAATTTGAGCCAAGGAAGAGTTCTTTCATCTTCTACCAAGAGACAAGCAATTGATGGCCATCTTAATTCAGCAAATTCAAGGCATTCAAGGTTGATGTTATCACCATTCAAGTGGGGGTTTCAAAATTCATTGAGGAGACATGAAATGAAGGCTGGATGAAACTCACCTTTTCATGACATTCAAGTCATATTAATCAGCTTGGAAGATGAAGAGTTGCACTTAAACTGGACAGCAAGGATGTCTACATTCATCCTTGTCCACATTCATCCCCTTTCTCTTCATATGATAGCAAAACAAGGCAGCCCAAGAGTCCTTCTTAATTTGGACGAAAATATGACTAAATTCAACCTCAATTTGTCTAAACTAATCAGCTTTGAAGATGAGAAGAAAGGACAAAGCATTCATGTGTATTCAAGTGCATTAAGATGAGCATTCATCTTTCTTGTAACACCTTTTCATATTCTGCCTACTTCTACTATAAATAGGCATCTTTAGGATCATTGTAAGACACACTTTTGAATATATAAAACATCTTTGAAAGATTGCTTTCATTCTTGTTCTCTTGTGGAACTTTATCGGCTTCAAGTTAGTCTTGTAGTCTTCATCCATTTCCCTTTTGTTATAGCGTTGGTTCCTAGCTCATCTATAGCTAGTGGGTCACGTTCCATATCCTACCACTTCATTTCCACTTTATTATATTGCTGGTTCCTAACTCTTTATAGTTAGGGGTCACAATCCATCCTTTGAATTTCTTCATCTTAACGCCAACACCCCATCATCTTCACCTACATTTTCATCTTTTTATTTTTTTTTTTTCCATAATCACAACTATCACTCTTCCTACACCCCTTCTACATATCTTTCATCCCATTATTTCTATTTCTTATTTATCTATTTCTACTTACATTGTTGTTTGAGTAATTTCAGAATACATTCAAAGCACTGCAGAGTTCTTACTAGAATCACGATCGGGCATTCACATATATGATTCAAAACTCATAGTCGAGATCATATCAATCAACCTTGAATGCCTTGAATTTGCTGAATTAAGATGGCCATCAATTGCTTGTCTCTTGGTAGAAGATGAAAGAACTCTTCCTTGGCTCAAATTCATTCAAATCATCCATGCATAAAATTCCCGTAATAAAAATTTCAGCCTGCACTGTCTTCAGTAAATCATTCGTATCTCAAGCTCCCGATATCGGATTGAGGTGATTCAAAAGGCATTGGAAAGCTAAGAGATGGAGGAATAACGTCCAATTGATTTCTGGATCCAAACACGTCTGTATCGCATCCAGAATTGGAAGACATTCTGCTGATATTCTTGCATCTGGTAAAACCGTTCATCTTCCCTCATGCACCTAGACACAAAGGTAAACTTTATTCAATCTTTAATTGAAAACATGCATGTAAACAATTAAGAGTTAGTTTAATAAATGAGCTAGTTTGATGAATGAACTAGTTTAATTAATGAACTAACTTTATTCAATGAACTAATAATCTTGAATGAACTAGTTTAATCAATGAACTACTTAGTTAAATGAAGTGTATAACTAAATGAACTACATGTTTAAATGCAACACATGCTTTAATGAACAACATGTTTATTGAATGCAATGAATATTATGCAAACTTTAAATACTCATGCAAATTCATGCATAAGCAAAGTAAAGTGTTCCTCCCTTATTATTTCTTCTTTCTCACGTCCCAAGCTTGATGTAAACATATTTTCCATGGCTGCTTGGAACTCCTTGGCCCTTGCTCGAGTAATGGGGCCACCTGGGTACTTCTCTGGGTCTTTGCCATTGACGTTCATATCAGTAAGTGCATCAAGGGGATAAAAGCCAGATCCCACGTGCAAACACGAGTGGAGCGAATTTTCTTTTTGAGTGACTTAGTGAGATTTTTTTCTTTGGTGTGAAAAGTGAGGCATTAAATATTCTTTTCACTACTAATCATTCAACAATCCATAGGGTGTCATGATTCTACAGGTAATGTTGCACTAGACTTTACTCTTCATGATTTTAGCCGTGAGATGGTCCGGATGATTCAACAGCGTTTGGATCCCATAAAAAAGAAGTTGGTCAGAATAGAGGAAGTTTCTCGTTGGAAACAAAACAACTCCACTGAAGGAACAAAGACATCTAAAAAGGAGACACAACACTCAATCATTTTCTAGTTCTACGTCCAATCATAATAGAAAATCTTATGAAGAGAATCCAATTCTCGAATAAGATGCAATTCCAAAAGTTCATCACGGAGCAAGCCAAACACTTATGTATCTTTCAATCCCGAAAGTCTAGCTCAATTTCAAATGTGTTTTGACAACTATGTCAAAGAAACAAAGATGCAAGAAACAAGTGTTGAAAAAGAATATTTTGAGGTGGAAAAGGAAATAGAAAAGAGTGAGATCGAAAAAGAATTTGAAAAGAAAGAAGAGTTTGAGCGAGAAAACAAGATTGAAAAAAGAAGAGATTTTTGTGGAAAAAGAGAGTGAACAGAATGAGTTCGATGTAAAACTAAGTGAGTATGAGAGGCAAGAAAAGAGTGATATTGGAAAAGAGATTGTTTGTGCAAAAAAGGAGAGAAAACAAAATTGTTTTGCACTAACAAACTTAACAACCATTTGCCTGCTCTTACTTATCTATATTTTGCAGGGATCCAAGAAGGTTTCTTTAGAAACCATCCCAAGAGAGTTGCCACTCCTCAAAAACATCAAACACCCATCTGTGCCATTCAACATATGCAAGAAATGAATCAATTATTCGGCGCATTAGATTCAAACAAAAATGCTAAGACTCTTAATCAATTTTGGAAGAATTTTTGGAGCAAGATGAACGTCGCACGAATAGCATACCATCCATCTTTTAAAGAAATCGAAAGAGTCCACTCCATGTATTCAACGGAATTAACTTTCTTTCCTATTAACCAGGTTGTATACGTAGGAAACAAAGCTGATGTACCAAGGAAAAATGTTTCTAAACAAGGCAACAAGTTATTGTCTTCCAAAATGTACCAGCCATAAGTGATTGTTTAAGACAAAGATATGAATCGAGGACTATCCACCGAGTCAAGGGTGATAATTAGGAAAAGTTTGAAAACATGGGAGGACTATTTGCCATATGTAGAATTTTTTTCCAATAGTTCAAATTTTTCTACCAATCAGCACCCACTGTTCCAAATCATCAACATATTTTATCTTTCAAGTTCATTATACTTAATTTCTTTTCTTACTAATCCAGTTGTGGTCGTGGATGACAAAAGGAAGCTAAAATAGGTGAAAGAGATACATAAAAATGCGAGGGGACATTGAGAAAAGAACAGAGCAATAAGAACAACAAGCAAATAAAGGGCGAGTCAACTTTGAACCCAGCGATTGGTTTTGCATGCACTTCAGGAAGGAACGGTTTCCAGCACAAAGGAAATCTAAACTCTCGCCTAGAGGGGATGGGCCATTTCAAGTATTGGAGAAGATCAATGATAATGCCTACAAGGTAGATCTTCCGGGAGAGTTTGTTGCCAGCGCTACTTTTAACGTTTCAGACTTATCTCTTTTTGAGCAAGGTAACGATTTGAGGACAAATTGCTCTCAAGAAGGGGAGGATGATGAGATCATGGTGTCACCACCACCATTAGACCTAGAGGAATTTCCCTTAGGCCCCATTACTCGTGCAAGGGCAAGGAAATTTAGAGATGCGATCAGCAACAAGTGCAATCATGCATGGAAGATTATTAAAGCTGCCAAAGTTGAATCAATTCCCTGCAACGTGAAAGGGAGTCCATGCAATGTGTTGCATGTTTATTTCTGATGCATATGTTCCATTTGATTATTACAGTTGTAGTATGCACATGTTTTCTATTATACTGTTTATTGTTTATTTTACAGCACTAGAGTTCGTTGAATCATATACCATATATTTATAATATTTAGCATGCATCATATTACCTTGCTTTATTTCTGATCATATTTTTCGTATTTACAGGTGTTATGCAAGGACAATGATTAGAGTGATTCAGAGAATTATGACCATTGGAGAGGAGTTTGCTTGGCTTTGGAGGTGCTTGCTTACGTTCACATGAAAATTGACATGCTTGCTTACGTTCACATGGAAATTGACATGCTCGCTTACGTTCACAAGGACGGCAATTCTAAAGAGGTGCTTGCTTGAGATGCTTGCTTGAGGTGCTTGCTTACATTCATATGGAAATTGACATTCTTACTTACATTAACATGGAAATTGACATGCTTACTTATGATTACATTGGGCGACAAAGGCACATATTTCAAGGCTTCTTTTCTTAATTATTATCCCTTTACACCTCCCTAGGAATGTTGGCTGATCACTTCATTTTGTAAAGCCTATAAATAGAAGTTGGTTTTTCAATTGTAAGACACACTTTGATTTCAAGAAAAATTGAGAGTTTTATCTCTTTCGTTCTTTTGAGAACTTTATAGATCCTTCAAGTTCTGCTTGTTGAATCAAAACCGTTGATATCTTTGGTTCCTAGTTCTACTTAACTAGTGGGTCAAGATCCTTATTTCGTTTAGAGACCATTATAGGGTTTGGGTCACACTTTTTAGTGTTGATTCAATTCTCAAGTCCTAAACTACCTTCCATCTTCCATCATCCAATTCTACCACCACTATCAAACACATTAACCTTCCAAAATTCCATAATCTTTATTCTCATCACTTTTTTATATCGTTACACATCATCACCCTTTAAAACATCCAAAATTGTTGCAAGTCTTATAACACAAAGTTACTTCATTTACGATCGGGCAAATCAAGCATCTCGATAAATTCCAAGACAAGATCACATCAGATTTGTTCCCATCCATTATCAATAATAAGAATCCTATTTTATTGTATTCGAATCATCGTTGGTATAGCAGACTAATGGACCACCATCGGTGTGCCATATAGAAAAGGAGGTGAACACCACACCAGAAACGATGATAGTCCCCACAAACTAAACCATCCGTTCTCACCACTACTCCACAAGGTATTCCGTGCGACGATGAAGGAAAACAAGATGATGCACAATCAGAAAATAAAGTTCTTGTGTGTTACAAAAGTAAGTGTGATTCTAACCCTTCATTTAATATTTTTCCTATCATTATGTTAGAAACACTTCCTCCTCTACATAAATTGTATTTTGATGATATTTTTTGTGAGAGGAATTAGGTACGCGAGTTATTTTATTTGAAAAAGACCGAGAGTCAAGAGGTTGAGAACAATAAAAGTCCAATTAATGGCTCAATTAATGTGAGTGAAAATAAACAAGAGGTAAAAGTCGATCCATGTCTAAAAGAAAAAGACGAGAAAAATATAAAGAGAGAATTTTTTTCAACCTAACCATAACATTCTTGTTTCGAGTGGTTTTGAGTTATTTTTTCCTAGACTTTGTTGAACCATTGCAAGGTGCTCAATTAGATCACTCCACTTATGACAAAGATTCCTTTGTACTTTCTGTTATTTCACGTTCTTCTTTTTTGGCTTGGATTTGAGGACAAATCCCTTTGAGGGAGAGGATGATACGTGTCAGGCAAGGCATATGTGAACACTCACACCCCCTGTGAATGCTCAACAACTTGCAGACTTACGAAAACTCTTGAACGGAATCTCGATTCGAGGACGAATCCTTTTGAAGAGTGGGGGAATGATACAAGCTTGAGAGGGGTCAAAATAATCATCTTGGAAAAGCAGTTGAAACTGCTTTGCAAGTCAGAAACGTCAGTCAACTTGCGACACATTTTTGGATGGGATCCAGGCATTTATGGGTTTACATATCTCTTAAAACTTGTCCGGCTGTCAATTAGCTTTACAACGCATCTTGAAACGCCTCAATTGGACATTTGGAACTAAAGATATGTCTAGTTTAGCGAAGACAGTGCATGCAGAAATTCTTATACGAGTTTAATACAGGATTTTTGGATAATTACGAAATTTCAAGATTTTATTTGATTATTTGTAATTTAAATCAATTAGGATTTTGCAATATCTATTAGGATCATATTTATTTAATTAGGATTTTATTTTTAGAATTTATTTGTTATTAGAAGTTACTTATCTAATTAGGAGATTAGATTTTAGCATTTATTTATTGTACTTAATTCCTAAGTTTAGTAGGGTTAGAACTTCTCCAAGGCCTATATAAAGGAGGCTTCACCTACATTGTAATTCAGATTTGAATGATTAAATAAAGTTCTCTTTGAGTTCCAACTTGCAAGAAGATTATCTTGTGTTTTAGAAGCAAATCGATTTTTAAGTTCTCCGGGATTTGTTGTTGAGGATCTTCACACTCCTGCTTGCCCATACAATCGCATTTGGGAGGGTTGGTTAGAGCCGCTTGAGGTTGCTTGCTTAGATAATTGCGTCTAAGGGGTGCTGAGGACAACTATCAATTCATCACTCCATCTCCACATATTGAAGCTTCCTCCATTAACGCCGCCACCATAAGCAAATCTGAATTTTTAGATTTGTTCTTTATTTTGGGTTTGCTTTCTTTTTTTATTTAGATTTGTGCTACTCTGTCAATTCTCCTTGTACAAAAGCACAATAAGTGTTTGCCTCGCCAAAACATATTTTCTAATTTGACTTCCCCTTGCATATACGCTTATTTTAAGCTTCTCTCCCCCGCTTTCAATTTCACTCTTTCCCTTCCCGCTTTTATTAGTACTTACTATTTTTTTCTCATTCTCTCGCTCATTTTCTATTTCTTTTTCTTTTAATCCTTGGAAACTCTTTTCAAATGCAATTGATCATCGTGTACTTGCTGCAGTGATAAAGGGGTTATCGTGTGTTTCCTTCCTTCAAAAGTGAATGGGTATCAATTGCTATATCCGTCATGATTCACTCTTTGATCGAACTGCCAATGCCTCCCCAAAAGTAAGTGGCTGGCGTGCATGGGCACAACATCACATTGGACCTCGTCCTTGTATGTACTGATGGAAAATGGTATGAGTGCCTGCTTGGTCACCTTTAATTCCCCACCATCATTAAGCCATTGATGCTTATACGAATGTGTTTGTTTTGTTGTCACCAATCCAAGTCTGTCCATAATTAACGTGCTGGCAACATTAGTACAACTTCCTCCAATGATAATCACAAAACATACCTTTCCATTGCTATGGCAACGTGTATGAAAGATATTCTCTCGTTGTTAGTCGCTTTGCACAATGTGTATTTAGACTTCTCTTCATAACGAGCACTTCTCCTTCAGCGGTGTAGCAATCTTTCCTACTGGTGTTTTCGCTAAAAAAATTTCTTTTCTTCCTCTTCTTTCTTCTCTCTCTCTTTTTTCTCTCTCTTTTAAATATGCTTTAAAATCCTATGCCCTAAAAATTCACTTTTTCGAATTTCTCTATTTCCCTTCTTTCCGCAATATGCTGATTTTGATCTTCATTTTCATCAATCTTTCCTTTATTGATTGAATACCCGCTCTTGCTCTCTTGCACAAGCAACTATCTTTCTTCTTCGGGGTCTCTACCCACTTCATAAATAAGCTCATTCTAATCCCTATATCATTCTCATGTAGGGATTCCTACCCTTCTTCATGTTCTGCATTGCCCCACTCGATCATGGGCTCATCTATCTTCCAAATCTTTGACCCAACATTCGGAGTATTTGTCAGTTTCATCACCGGGGCGAGCAAAATGCTTCCATGCTCTGAACTTAATTTCTAAACTCAATCTTCTTGTTGCTTCTTGACGGGAACCATCTCTCGATCCCTATGCTCTAACTCCTTGGAGAATCAATGTTTATCTCTTACCTTCCCTCGTATTTTGCAACCTCATTCTCGTCCCAGTTCATTCTTCATTTCCTTGAACCAACCAAGGCATCATAGCTGAAATCCGTTTCCTGCTCTTGAGCTGTCTGACACATATATTCTTGTCATCATCTTTATCTTATACATTGAGGGGTCGTTTCTCTGGTTAGGTGCCCAATAATATCTGCTACCGTGTATTCTGGATCTTATCTCTGAAGCAATACATGGAAATCTTTGTTGCTTTAAATTGTCAATTTGTTGATTTGCATTCCACTGAAGAGTGCTATTTAGATTAACATACGGAATCTTGAAGTCAAAATCTTAGTATAACAAACAATAGAATAGGAACTCTGTATATCAAGTGCAAGAGCGTCTTAGATTCAACCGTTCCGCAATTATTTCAAGCATAGCTTGGATCCATAAGGATTTCGAATGTTGCGGCGATTCAAGGTTGTAAAGTCCTCCCAGATGACTCGGTCATCCTCATGATTACCGTGTTGCTGTAGAATACTACTCTTTCTCAATTCTCATTATTTGCTCTACCCTAAAAAGAGTGGACCTGTTTGACCATTCGAGCATAGAAATATCATTCTAAGAATAAAGTTCTAAGTGTGTGTTTGTGTGTGTTTTTAATTATACTTATGCTATTGTTCATTTTTGTCTCCTTTCCCTCTCTTTTTTTCTTTTTTATTTTTTTCTTTCTTTTTTCCTTTTCCTTTTTCTTTTTCTCTTCTCTTCTTTTTTCTTTTTCTCTTTTTCATGCGTTATCATTATTTTGAGGAAATCAACTCGTCACAGTTCTTTGTCTTGAAGACAATGATGGAGCAAACAACATTACCCCCAAGTTACTTGGCATAGTCACGATTTGAAAAATATTACCGTCACTCATGAAGCTAAGGTTTCTTGACTTGGATGGTGTATTGCAACCTTATTACTTCAGCGGAGTGCCCCAAAATTTCCACACTCTTATCTGAACAAGCCTATTACCAGGCTTCAAACATAGGAGTGCTATTTATTTAATCCACCTAATATTGTTATTTTCTTTAACTCCACACACATGTGTCCTGTTTTGATTGTTAACTCTTTAGTGCTTAGAAGATTATGCTTAGAGTTTCAATTTCAAGCAACTCTACATGGTTAACATTTGGAGCTTTTTCATCCTTGAACGTCATCGAAAGAGTAGTAGTCTTGCTTTGCTGACCATATTTCGTTGGGGAGATCACACCTCACCGTTATCACAACATCCAACTAACGTCACATCTTGCAATTGATATCCAGTGACCTACAACGTCGAGAAAAGATACACATCTATGTGCTTTCAAGAACATTGTATGTTAAGCGAAATAGGTTCTTCATTGGAATGAAAATCAACAAACATGGCGCATGCCCCTTCACAAAAGATCTTTACCACATGTGGGCCACAGATAGTAAAGTTGACTCCTCATATTACTTCAAGAAAGTCTTCTAATGCAGACACATCTTTGGCTTTCTTAGCACTATATAAACTTGTCCCCCATCTTTGGTTGTCCCTACTAGATCAGTTCTTGTGTCAAGGTCCCATTATTGATTAGCTTCTTGATCTCCTCCATTAAAGGTCTACAGTTTCTGGTGGGATGCCCTGGTGTCCCCATGTGGAATTCACATGTGCTACTCGAGTCAAAGCTATGGGTCGATGGATCAGGTGTAATCTTCATCGGCCTGGGAGCAAGATAGCGACCTTCTACCAAATAAGGCCATATGTCTGAGATGGACACTCCACACACTTCCAAATTTGCACTCGTCCGAGGAATTTTCCTTGATGACCTCGAAGTGTCAGCTTGTCTTCTTCTTTTACGGCCACGAGAACCTTGGATGTGACACTCATTTACTTCTCTGTCTTCATCTGCCTTCTCTTCAATTCGGTCTTTAGATTTAGACCCTAATTTTCCTTCTTGGATTGCGTATTCTATCCTCTCTCCAATGGTCATAAAATCTTTAAATTTGCTTCTTGATTTCTCCAACATCATATCGAAGAAAGGAGAGGGAAGCGTTGCATGGAACAAGGGAGTAAACTCTTCTTCTGCTATAGAAGACTGAACTTGGGTTGCCGAACACCGCCACCTTAGTGCATATTCCTTGAAGCTTTCATTTGGTCTTATTTTCTCGTTCTGAAGAAACTGACGACTGGGCGCTAATTCTAAAGCATATTTGTACTAACTCAAGAAGGCATTAGCAATTTCACCCCATGACTGAACTTGGTTTCTGCTCAAACAGTTATACCACACTGCTGCAGGTCCCGTCAGGCTATCGTGGAAGTAGTGGATTAGCAACTCTTCATTCTTCATGTATCCCTCCATTTTTCTGCAAAACATGGTCAAGTGAACCTTCAGGCAGCTAGTTTCGTCATACAGCGCAAATCTGGGAATCTTGAAATCCAGAGGAATGACCAAATTAGGGACTAGGCAGAGTTCCCTTGTATTGAAAACATCTATTTTTTCTTTCTTTTTTAGCTCCTTCTCGATTCTTTCTTCTAGCAAATCAAGCCTCGACTCCTTAGTTCGTTCCATTTTCATCGAACCCCAGAAATAAAATGATGAAGTGCCATGCAATGATAAAATCATTAAACAATGCAAAGGGTGTGATGCAAATGCAATGCATGAATGCAATAAGGTATTGATTCCGCAAGTGATTTATCCCCATAGAACATCTTTCATTCAGACCAAAAGCTTTCATTACATCAGGTATTAGGGTTTTACAAATAGCGGTGAGCTCTAGCTCCTAATTTCTTGACCTCATTCAATAGTCTCGTCAGCTTTCCTTCGCGGTCCAATGCTGGATCCATACTCTGGCTTATCGACGTTGCTGCATCAGCTAAATCTGCTACCTGTTGGACCACTTGTCGCGCTTGGATCATGAAAATCTTCATGTCTTGGTCTTTCTCCTGTATTTTTTGCTCAACCTTTTGTAGCTTGACACTTACTTCTTTGAAACTTTCATACCCGGCCTACTTGTATGCTTCAACACGGATCTCGCTGGTACGTAAAGAAGTCTTGAGCCTTTCTATCTGTTCTTTGAGTGCTGTGTTTTCCATTTGAAGGGCTTGAGATTCCTCCCCTTTTTGCTACAGACTTGATTTCAAGATCTCATCCATAGCCAAACTGCTTTCCAATTCACTTTGGAGGATGTCGCGCTAGTCCTCAACTTCTTTCAGCTTATGTGACAATGATCTAGCTTTATTTTTACTAGTCTTGCATTTCTGCTTCCAACGTTCGAAATCGTTCTTCAGCTGAATCATGCCATTAACCCATTCTTCAGAGGTGTCACCCAGACCGACATTCTTGAATTCAGAGTGCAACTTCTGGTACTCGTCTTGGATACTCTTCGATTTTTTGCTTAGATCATACCTATCCCTGCTTGAGTTGGCCGTACTCGAATGCAAGTTCATCTTCTGAGATGCTTTTGCTTTCGACTCCTGAATTTGTCTCACTTGAGTAACCCACTTTTGTGTTACCCGAACCTTGGACTAGACACCGACCCTTCTTCGACTTTGCCCCTCGGGCAATGGGTGGCTCATTGTAAAATAGGGGTTGTCTGTCTTCGAAACCCAAAACTCCTATCCTAATAAGATCTTGAACTTTGTCTTTCAAGGCTCCACAGTTCTCAGTGTGATGACCGGAACCCCCTATGTGGTAGCTGCACCAGATACGACTATTGTAACCCTTCAGATAAGGAGGTCTCTTTGGTACAAACTTCATAGGTATGATAAGATTCCTTTCAATGAGCAACGAGAGCAGCTCGGTGTATCTCATATGTATAGGACAATGCCTCCTTACGTCATTTGATTCTCGGGCTTCTCCTAGTCTTGCCGTTGTTTCCTGGACATCTACCTCAGATATGCCACATGTCTATTTCTTGAGATTGATCACAAAAGGATTCAACCTGTCGTATTTAACGGTGTTGTCTATCTTAGCATTCTGACCATTCTGTTCTACATTCTGATCCTTGATCGATTCTTCTCTGAGTTCGACAGGCTGCTCACCTTTCATCATAGCATTTATCTGGTTCATCATCTCGGCCATTTGATTTTTTAACTCTTGTACTCCATCTCGCTCGTTACCAGGACTAACACTGCTTGCCGAATCTGACCTGAAGTTTCTGAACAATCCTTCTTCTACCGTCCCCGATCTAGATTTGGGATGAAACTCTGGAACTGAACCCCCTATCATCAGGTCGAAGAACCTTTGGTCCATCATAAACAATCTCTATTATGGGAGAAACCACTCGGGAATCAATACCCTATATAATGCGAATGCGATGATATATGCAAAAACAAAACAAAAAAGAAATAAGTTAGCACTGGATAAAATAAATAAATACATAAGTAAAGGGCAAATTAAATAAGATAAACAAGCAAAACAACCCTATTTACATCCCGTCTAAGACACTTGGGGTTTTTTATGTTCTCTACATGCAATGTTGGTGTTAGGAGGTACCCAAATTGTCCTTGCTATCCCTTACTAAGGGTAGCAAGGCCCCCGATCATCACCCATTATAGGCTCCTTTCAACCGGGATCAATTCAGGGGGACCCATTCACTTATGCCCATACGAAGGAACGATATCCTCACGAAAGCATAAGGTACTCGAGCCCCGAAGGTTCTTTGCTAGGCCCATACGGAGGAACAATATCCTCACGAAAGCACTAGCGTTTTCCCCCACTTAAAAAGGACGTGTTTATATGCCAAATTTTAAATGCGTGAATAAACGCGCAATTATAACCAAATGTTAATTTAATGTTATTTTAATCTAGAACTTTCGATATTAATAAAGCGGTAGTTATTTAAAAAGCTTGACTCTCTTTTATTTTTGAAAAAATGGTCCCCAAGCGGAGTCGCCATCTGTAGCGATCTTTCCTACTGGTGTTTTCGCTAAAAAATGAGTTTAAAGGTATTTGGGGGTCTTTCGGGTATTTAAAATATATATTCCGCTGGGTTTTAGAAAAATCATATTTTATTTAAGAATGGAGTCGCCACAGGCCACTAAGGTAGGCCGAACACCGTAAAAACTAGAGATCTAAAAAAAGGTTGGGTTCGGGAGTCGGTTACAGATGGGGAAGGATTAGCATCCCCACATTGCCCAAAATTGGTACTTTAATAATTACCGCTTTTAATATTAAAATTTTCAGATTAAAGGGCTTGACACTGGCCACGTTTACGCTCGAATAAAAGGACACCGCATTGACAAATAATATTCCGTTATGCAATCCTAGAAAACGTATTATACATTGACATGGTATTTAAAATACAATAATCAAAATCATGAATATCACAAAATTTACTAAAAATGATAAAAAAAACACGAACATAAGATATCACGATAATAAAAACAAGGTATAAACATGAATATGGAAAAAGAAGAAAAACATGCTTCTAAATTAAATTAATTAACCACAACATGCTTGAACACATATAAAAACACAAATACAATATATGCATGACATACATATAATATGATACTAAATTAATAAAACACCAATACCATGATACTACATTAAAACTTATCATATGACACACTTTATACATACTTCAAAATAAAATATAAAAAAACATTACGTCATGTAACAAAAAACACACTAACATATATCCTAAAAATGAAAAAAACACAATCATAAAACTCATGCCACCGTTTAAATATGATATACAAAATAAACTAAAAAAACATATAAAGCAAACATATACAACATAAACAAATAAAATAAAACATAAAAGCATAATATAACACGTCTAGAAAAAGGGTATAAGTAAATATGACATAGATAACATGTATGAATCATAATGAGCAATTTAAACATACTAAAAACACATAATAAGAAAAAAATGGCATAAATATTTAAAAATAAAAAAAAGAGAAAAGAGGGACTGAAATGAAAATAAAAAGAAACAGAACACAAAAATTAAAAAGACAATAAAAAAAATTTAGGGACTTATTTAAAAACTGAAATAAGCTTTAAAGGACTAGATATGCAATATAACCAAGGGGCAATCTCGAATTAAAAAAACAGAAACACGGAATGACTAAGTGCACAATTTTGCCATTAAAATCTGATTTCAGTTAATTTCAGGATTAAATTGAAAAGCTTCGAAGAGAAAGAGGGAATATATATGTAATTAGACCAAGGGGAGACTCAAACTGAAAATTTGAAAAACGCGGAGCTCCTTATGTAGCAATTAAAACATTTTCTTTCTTATTTGGTTCTATAAATCGACCCAATCAGCCCTCCTTTTGACTCTTTTTCATTTTTTACCTTAAAATTAACCCTCCCATTTCTCATTCTATTTCCAGAACAGCCACCCCTCAAAAACAAAACCTCACCGCAAGCCGCCGTGCCTAGCCGGACTCAGGCGAGGCTCAGCGACAACGACCGCCTCAAACCTTCCTTGTCCAGGGCCTCCAGTGACCTTGAACCCCCCAAAACAGAAACCCTCCTTAAAAACCCTCTTCTAAACCATAGACCTTGAAACCGAAACAACCCTTCACCTTTTGAACGGCTCACCACAAGTGGCTTGTTACCGGCGGCCACCACGGTGAGGGTAAAGAACTTTTCAGCTCTTCTCTCTCTTTTTTTATATTTCGTATTTTCTTTACATGCATGTGAGAAAGAAAGAAAGGGAAAAGGATTACCACTAGAATTTGGTTTTTTGTATTTTTTTATTGACTCCTGGATCTGGTAACTTGTTCTTACAAAATCTTTGAGTTGGATACATATATTCTGATTTTTGGTTGGTAGAAGTAAAACATAATGTATTTTTTTATTTGATTTGGTACTGCTAATATATCTTTTCTCTCTGTCTTCGCATGTTCCTAAGCGCGGTGGTTGGTACGGCGGCATGGTGGAGGCATGGTTGTGGTGACCATTCGGCCAGACGCGTCCTTGACTGTTGGATCAGATCTGATCCAACGGCCAAGATTGCTTGAAGATCAACGGCTTGATCGTCGACTCATGGCACCTGAAGATCTAGATGGTCAGTGCGTGCACCACACGCGCGCGTGGAGACAGCTGGACGACGAGTGGCATCACGCACGGCAAATGGAAGGTCTTCTCCTTTCAATCGTGGACGGCTATGCATAATAGAGAGTTGTAATTAGGGTTTAGTTATCTGATAGGGTTTTGGGCCAAACGGGCCTTGTAATAATTGTACTGGACTATTAATATTATTTGGGTTTTAAAATACCATATCTGTTTATATATATAATAATAATAATAACAATAATAATATAGGAACATATATAACACAATAATAATTATAATAACATATACAAGCAAGCCACGCATATACAATATATAAATATATACACACATTAATTTATGTATACATGCACACACAACGTACATATAATATTAGATACACATACATTCAAATTAACATACATATCTCATACGTTTAAACACATAACCTACCAGCCTATATATTTGTTCACATATTGTACATACCTATGACACATATTCCATGATAATTACTAATACGTAATACATACATAATATATAGTATATATGCATTCACACATTAATCACACATATATATATAATATATATACTAATCACACGTCAATAATAAACACACATAATAATATATCATACGTTTATATGCGATAGTAGTTTATTAATTATTATACTAATATATTAACACAATATTTACACAATAGATAAAAATGAGTGATTACAATCAGGAGGGTCTAGGTCTTCCTCATCTTCACTTATGGCATCCAACTTCTTCTTTTTTTGATTCGGATTCAATCTCGCCACTTCCTCGAATCACCATAGTATGCCTATTTGGGCATTGACTAGATACATGTCCCCTTCCATGAAGCAATCCATGAAGGTACAAGTCAGTTAAAGGAGACAAAGATTGGTCTACTCAACCTCGAATACGAAAACTTCAAGATGGACCCAGATGAAGACATCAAAGAGCATGTTTGACCGGTTCTCCACGATCATCAACAAGCTAAAAGGACTTGGAGAGGAGATTTCGGAAGACAAACTCGTTCAGAAGTTGATTTATTCACCTCCCGAATCATGGGAGAGCAAGAAGACAACTATTATTGAAGTCAAAGACAAAGCTAAAGCTTGAAGAGCTCGTAGGATCTCTTCTCACCCATGAATTGATGTCTCTATCCTTGAGAAGGGAGAAGGAGAAGATAATCCAAGAACAAGGAATCGATGTAACATCATTGCTCTGCAACCCTCCACAAGTCAACAAGAAGAATCAAGTGAGGAGGAGAGTGAAGATGAAGAGATGGCCTATCCCTTCAAGGAATTTTCTCGATTCATTAAAAGCAACACAGAAGAATCCAAGCATGAATCGAAGAAGAAGTAGAATAAGAAGAAGAAGCTGGTGGATTCCCCCAGGTGCTCAAAATGCAAGAAAACGAGGCACACCAAATTCGTTTGCCCTCGCTTCAACATGAAGGGATCATCATCAAAGAAAGCATATGTGGCTGCATGGAGTGATGAAGACTCCACCGATGAAGAAGCCAACCTATGCTTAATGGCCCTCAATGAGGGGGAGGTAACTTCTAACTCATCTTGTTCAAATTCAAATTCATACACATTTGATGAGTTACAAGAAGCCTATGACCAATTGGTTTTTGAGTTCAAGGCTTTATTTTTGAAAAATAAAAAGATGATTTCAAAATTAAAACTCGAAAATGATTTGCTTTTAAAAACCAATTTGGAATTTGAAGCAAAATTAAAAGATTTTGAACTTAAAGTTTTAGATTTACAAAATTTGCTTCAAAAGAAAGAAAAAGATCATCAAATTGAAGTAGATGATCTTAAAAAGGAAAATAATTTGATTTCCAGAGAGCTTGAAAACAAAATTTTTTTTGGAAAATCAAATTTTTATATGAGACAATATAGTGCCCCTAGATTTGTAAATGGAAAATGCTTTAGAAGTATTTGGGTCCCAAAAGGACTAAGTACTTCACATAAAAAGGATGAAATTGAAAAATGGATTCCTAAGGGGACTAAACTCTGTGCTACTAATGTCTATGGATCCAAAGCAATTTGGATACCAAAATATTTGTGATTGTCTTATTTAGGTGTGATGGAGCTTTGATCAACAAGTGATGAAATTGAGGGGAAGCTCTATACACACAAAGGATGAACACTTGAAGAAGGAAGGCTTCACATCCTGCCTTTGATTCAAGTGTGGTAAAATTACTTGAATTTTGTTTATTTTAATTTGAGTTATTTATTTTAATTCAACTAATTTATCATATATGTTGGACTAACATTTGAATATGCTTGAGTGAGGGGGAGCCAATTTTAAAACAAAACTTATTTTTGTTAAATTTTTTTAACTCTCCATTGTTATTAATCTTTAAAGTTTGAACCATTTTTTATATAACAAAAAGGGCGGGAATGTTTTGAAATTTTGATTTTTCAAATGAATAAGGGGGAGCTTATAAGATTTTTAACAATTAATCTCTTATTCAAATTTTATTTTTACAAAGGGGGGGAATCTCAAAAACAATTTTTCATGTTGGTTTTATTATATCAAAAAGGGGGAGATTGTTAAGATTTATGTTTTGATATAATAATTGAAAAATAGTTTTGGACTAATTTGAAAAGGCTTCAAAAATTGTTTTAAGTTCAAACAACTTGAAAATAAGTTTGAGAAGTTTTTTAGAGGTTTTGGAAATGTTTTAAAGTAGCCAAACTAACGTTTTCAACATAGCCGTACCGGTACGGTATACCCCGTATTGATACGGTCCAAGGGTTTCAGCTATAGTATTTTTTCCAATAACCAAAAACTGTACCGATACGCCCTTAGGCGTACCGATAAGGAGTGAATCGTCTCGATACGACACGTGGCCTACCGATCTAGTTTTCAACTGCCCCAACGGCTATTTTCCATGGCTATTTGAATTGCAGGACGTACCAAAATAGACCAAGGCGTACTGATACGGCCCAAGGTGTTTCGATACGGGCAACTAGATTGTGCATAATAGCTAGTAGCTATACCGATACGGGAAGCTACAAAACTGTATTTACTGCGGGAAACAAAGCCTCCAACGGCTCCAATTCAATCCCAACGGTCTCGAACGGCTAGAAACTCAATTGGGAGTAGTTAAGGACCCTTCAAGCTTCAGCAACAACTAATGCTTCCATTGTCAACAACATTATGATGTCAAAGTTGTCTTAGGGCTTTTAATTCCTATTCTTTGTATAGACAACACTTGTGAGCCTTAATTGTTATATTTGCTCAAGTGTTTAGGTTTGGGTGAGTGCTTAAAAGAGTGCAAACATTTACCTTGTAGAGAGGATTCTTTGTATGCTTTATTTCTTTTGTTTGGGAGGATTCCCAAAGCTTGGGTTGTAAGCTTCGGATGCTATACTTGGTAATTGAGTCTATGTTATAAAGGTTGCCTCCTAAGCCTTGTTAAAAGGGGAAGAAATCTTAGTGGATTTGGGAAATCCTTAGTGGGGAGCTAAGGTAGTGGATGTAGAGCGTGTTAGAAGCTTGAACCATTATAAGTCCTTACGTCTATTGTCTATATTTTTGCTTCCACACATACACCCAAAAAATCGACTTCTCCAGCACTTGGCAAGTAAGTCGGATGAAAGAATTCGAGCTTAATCAAACTCTTCAATTGGTATTAGAGCGAGACTCAATCGAGAGGGATTAACATCCTATTGAGGCGATCTGGCAAGCTTGACCAGCAAACAAGTCAACTGGCTTCCATGGCGTTATCCATGACAAACTGCCATTCTTCAACGGAGATCACTATGCTTGTTGGAAGCATAGAATGATGTTCTTCATAAAGAGTAAAGACTACTGTCTTTGGGACATAGTTGAAGATGGATCGTTCGTGCTAAATCGAAGTAAGGCAGAATGGAACGCGAAAGATCGCAAGAAGATGGATCTCAATTGCAAGGCTTTGCACATTCTATTTTGTGCTTTGGGCCCAGATGAGTATGTCAAAGTGTCTTCTTGTGAGAGTGCTAAGGAATTATGGGACAAGTTTGAAGCAATCCATGAAGGTACAAATGAGGTAAAGGAGACAAAGATTGGTCTACTCAACCTCGAATACGAAAACTTCAAGATGGACCCATATGAAGACATCAAAGAGCATGTTTGACCGGTTCTCCACGATTATCAACAAGCTAAAAGGACTTGGAGAGGAGATTTCGGAAGACAAACTCGTTCAGAAGTTGATTTATTCACCTCCCGAATCATGGGAGAGCAAGAAGACAGCTATTATTGAAGTCAAAGACGAAGCTAAAGCTTGAAGAGCTCGTAGGATCTCTTCTCACCCATGAATTGATGCCTCTATCCTTGAGAAGGGAGAAGGAGAAGATAATCCAAGAACAAGGAATCGATGTAACATCATTGCTCTACAACCCTCCACAAGTCAACAAGAAGAATCAAGTGAGGAGGAGAGTGAAGATGAAGAGATGGCCTATCCCTTCAAGGAATTTTCTTGATTCATGAAAAGCAACACAAAAGAATCCAAGCATGAATCGAGGAAGAAGAATAAGAAGAAGAAGCTGGTGATTCCCCCAGGTGCTCAAAATGCAAGAAAACGAGGCACACCAAATCCGTTTGCCCTCGCTTCAACATGAAGGATCATCATCAAAGAAAGCATATGTGGCTGCATGGAGTGATGAAGACTCCACCGATGAAGAAGCCAACCTATGCTTAATGGCCCTCAATGAGGGGGAGGTAACTTCTAACTCATCTTGTTCAAATTCAAATTCATACACATTTGATGAGTTACAAGAAGCCTATGACCAATTGGTTTTCGAGTTCAAGGCTTTATTTATGAAAAATAAAAAGATGATTTCAAAATTAAAACTCGAAAATGATTTGCTTTTAAAAACCAATTTGGAATTTGAAGCAAAATTAAAAGATTTTGAACTTAAAGTTTAAGATTTACAAATTTGTCTTCAAAAGAAAGAAAAATATCATCAAATTGAAGTAGATGATCTTAAAAAGGAAAATAATTTGATTTCCAGAGAGCTTGAAAACAAAAAAAAATTGGAAAATCAAATTTTTATATGAGACAATATAGTGCCCCTAGATTTGTAAATGGAAAATGCTTTAGAAGTATTTGGGTCCCAAAAGGACTAAGTACTTCACAAAAAAGGATGAAATTGAAAAATGGATTCCTAAGGGGACTAAACTCTGTGCTACTAATGTCTATGGATCCAAAGCAATTTGGATACCAAAATCTTTGTGATTGTCTTATTTAGGTGTGATGGAGCTTTGATCAACAAGTGATGAAATTGAGGGGGAGCTCTATACACACAAAGGATGAACACTTGAAGAAGGAAGGCTTCACATCCTGCCTTTGATTCAAGTGTGGTAAAATTAGTTGAATTTTGTTTATTTTAATTTGAGTTATTTATTTTAATTCAACTAATTTATCATATATGTTGGACTAACATTTGAATATGCTTGAGTGAGGGGGAGCCAATTTTAAAACAAAACTTATTTTTGTTAAATTTTTTTAACTCTCCATTGTTATTAATCTTTAAAGTTTGAACCATTTTTAATATAATAAAAAGGGGGAGAATGTTTTGAAATTTTGATTTTTCAAATGAATAAGGGGGAGCTTATAAGATTTTTAACAATTAATCTCTTATTCAAATTTTATTTTTACAAAGGGGGGGAATCTCAAAAACAATTTTTCATGTTGGTTTTATTATATCAAAAAGGGGGAGATTGTTAGGATTTATGTTTTGATATAATAATTGAAAAATAGTTTTGGACTAATTTGAAAAGGCTTCAAAAATTGTTTTAAGTTCAAACAACTTGAAAATAAGTTTGAGAAGTTTTTGAGAGGTTTTGGAAATGTTTTAAAGTAGCCAAACTAACGTTTTCAACATAGGCGTACCGGTACGGTATACCCCGTATTGATACGGTCCAAGGGTTTCAGCTATAGTATTTTTTCCAATAACCAAAAACTGTACCGATACGCCCTTAGGCGTACCGATAAGGAGTGAATCGTCTCGATACGACACGTGGCGTACCGATCTAGTTTTCAACTGCCCCAACGGCTATTTTCCAATGGCTATTTGAATTTCAGGGCGTACCGAAACAGACCAAGGCGTACTGACACGGCCCAAGGTGTTTCGATACGGGCAACTAGATTGTGCATAACGGCTAGTAGCTATACCGATACGGGAAGCTACAAAACTGTATTTACTGCGGGAAACAAAGCCTCCAACGGCTCCAATTCAATCCCAACGGTCTCGAATGGCTAGAAACTCAATTGGGAGTAGTTATGGACCCTTCAAGCTTCAGCAACAACTAATGCTTCCATTGTCAACAACATTATGATGTCAAAGTTGTCTTAGGGCTTTTAATTCCTATTCTTTGTATAGACAACACTTGTGAGCCTTAATTGTTATATTTGCTCAAGTGTTTAGGTTTGGGTGAGTGCTTAAAAGAGTGCAAACATTTACCTTATAGAGAGGATTCTTTGTATGCTTTATTTCTTTTGTTTGGGAGGATTCCCAAAGCTTGGGTTGTAAGCTTCGGATGCTATACTTGGTAATTGAGTCTATGTTATAAAGGTTGCCTCCTAAGCCTTGTTAAAAGGGGAAGAAATCTTAGTGGATTTGGGAAATCCTTAGTGGGGAGCTAAGGTAGTGGATGTAGAGCTTGTTAGAAGCTTGAACCACTATAAATCCTTGTGTCCATTGTCTATATTTTTGCTTCCACCACATACACCCAAAAAATCGACTTCTCCAGCACTTGGCAAGTAAGTCAGATGAAAGAATTCGAGCTCAATCAAACTCTTCAATTACCAATGATAAATAAATGACTTTAAAACTTAAGTAACAATGTGGTTTATCTTAATGTTAGGCATGCATGCAATTTACTTAATACAATAACGTATAATATAAAGTATGGAAATGCGTAAAAGAATGTACGATGCATGAAGTCATACTTAACCTTAGCATACATAATATTAGAATTTGAATGAAGTCATGCATGTATATATATGACTAATATAAATATATGGATGATATATGTAGGAAAAAAGGTAGTAGAAACTCCCTTGTCTTTATCGATCCTTCAAGTTCTGCTTGCTGAATCAAAACTGTTGATATCTTGGGTTACTAGTTCTACTTAACTAGTGGGATAAGATCCTTATTTCGTTTAGAGACTGTTATAGCGTTCGGGCCACACTTTTTAGTGTTGATTCAATTTCAAAGTCCTAAACTACTTTCCATCTTCCATCATCCAATTCTACCACCACTATCAAACACATTAACCTTCCAAAATTCCATAATCTTTATTCTCACCACTTTCTATATCGTTACACACCATCACCCTTTAAACCATCCAAAACCATTGCAAGTCTTACAACACAAAGTTACTTCATTTACGATCGGGCTTCTCTTACTTGTTGTCTAATCAAAATAGCTCTTATCAGCCCATTACTTGACGCCCAAGCAAACCAGCCTTCATCAAGCTTACTTGCTACCTAAGCAACCAGTCCTTATCAGCTTATCACTTGCCTTATCACCCTATCTCTTGCCACACAAGCACAAGGAGTTTAAAGGCTGTTATTTTTTATTATTTTTAATTAGATTAGGTTTTCCATGTTTTAGTAGAAGTTAAATTACTTTGTCTATCCTTCACCTATAAAAGGATGAAGCCTCCATCATTGTAAGACAAATTTCTTTGATTTATGAAATATTTAGTGAGTTTGTTTGATAGAGTAGCGCAATTATGGATTTGGAAGCCTTTAATCAATTTGTTGCAAGAACTAGGAGCTCCAAACTCAATCA
The DNA here is from genome assembly GCA_019671005.1 of Hibiscus mutabilis. NCBI lineage: Eukaryota > Viridiplantae > Streptophyta > Magnoliopsida > Malvales > Malvaceae > Hibiscus > Hibiscus mutabilis. Next base: position 30,255,257 of record CM033746.1, read on the forward strand.
AGAAAGCTTTGGGTAGATCTAAAAATTCAAGAGAAAAGAGAAGGGCTTTTCTTTAAAATTTCAGATTTAATGCTGGAAATTCAAAGAAACGAAGATAAGAAGAAAGATTAGAAGATGATTAAAAAGAATAGAAACAAAAAGAAAGAAAAATATCATGATAAGGATAGATAAAACAAATCTAAAAATTCCATCTTTGTTTATGGAATTATGGAAGATGGTGTGAAGGTTGAAGATGACTTGGCAAAATAGAAGTTGATGTCCTCGGCACCCTCTTGATCGCAATTAACCAAGCAAGCAACCTCAAGCGGCTCTAACCCACCCTCCTAGACGCAATTACCTAGGCAAGCAGGAGCGTGAAGATGGCTTCTAGACAAGTTTTTCGAACACTTGTAAACACGTATTCAAAGAATACTAAAATCTCAAAAGAGAACTTTTTATTAATCAATGAAAATCTAAAAAATAAAGAAGAAAGCACCATCCTTTTATAGATGAAGGATGTCTTTAACCTAAAGCTAAGAACGAATAAAATAAACAATCAAATCTGGTCCATAAAATTAGACTTGATCTAATGGCTTGGGAGAAGGGTGGCTGGTTCCTAAAGTATATAATACCCTAAAAACATCAATTTAAATTATAATAATACACTGGGCTAAGTTTAATTCGTCCAAAGCCTTATCTGGTAGCTTTTGGGCTGAATTTTATAAAATCCCGTATTCAATTTTCTGCATGCACAGTCTTCAGTAAATTGGACGTATCTTGAGTTCCCTATGTGCGATTGATACGTTTCAAGATGTGTTGAAAAGGTAACTGAATGAAGGTCAACTTGTTAGTAGACAACTCGACCTAGAAATGACTGGATCTCATCCGAAAATTCATATCAAGTCGGCTGATGCTCCAGCTTTGCAAAACAATTTCAGTTTCTTATCTAAAATGCATCTCTTCACACCTCCTAAGCATGGATCACATTGGACCTTGTTTGCATCGAACAGCTTCAACTTCTTGTCCCATATGAGTAATTTGACCGCCCTCATGCATGTATCATCGTTTTTGCAAGTGCTGATTACTTGTGCCTTCGAAGTCTTCTTCAACATAAGTTCGACGAGTTCTTGTGAGGGAGATCATCTTCACACTCTTCAAACAAAGTGGATCAAGTTTCAGCAAAATTAGGGTTTTCCCCTACTTTAACCCTATTTTCATTATTTTTTCTTCAATTTTCGTTATTTTCAGTTTATTTACCTTGTAAAAAGAAAAAAAAGAAAAGAAAAGCAGAAAAGAAAATAAAAGAAAAGAAAAAGAAATAAAAGTGAAGAAAAGTGAGAAAGCTCATACCTAGCCACCAACCACCATCAAGAATCATCAAGATCACCATCATCAATCACCACAAGCATCACATTGAAGTGGATTCAACATTGGATTTCTTCCTTCAAGTTGTTTTCGGGATTTCTGGGTTATCATCTTTCTCGACTAATTTTTTTTCTATTCTTAGTTTTCTTAAGTTCCTTTGTTTTGCTTTTTTCTTTTCTTCTATTACACAATTTAACACCTTCTCTTTTCTGGTGTGAGTAGGACTAAAAGTTGCATTACAATCCTTCTTTCTTGCAACTATATTCAATTGGTGTCAAGCCTTTCATTGGACTCCTAGTACAATTAGGACTCATTGTTTGGATTAAACTCCGATTGTAACTTGTTGACTTGTGGCAGGAAGGTCTTCAAAGAGCACGAGATCGGTTTACTCGCAATTGAATAGGCAAACCTGCAAACAGCACGAATCTCTCTGATGAATGGATGATGACGAGATAGATGTTGTAGGATATTTTGTCCTCGGCACCCTCTTAGACGCGATTATCTAAGCAAGCAACCTCAAGCGGCTCTAACCCACCCTCCTAGACGCAATTACCTAGGCAAGCAAGAGTGTGAAGATGATCTCCATCACAAGAACTTGACGAACTTACGTTGTAGAAGACTTCTGATACGAAAAATAACAAGGCAAATCTATCTACCTTGAAAATAAAATGGCCCATTGCCAAAGGTTTTTGCAACTCATAAATTCATGATGTTGTTCTTATTAGTGAAGCAAATATGCCTTTAAATAGGCTACAAATGAAGAGTTCAACTTAAATTAGGAAAAGTAAAGATAATAATAAAATAAATAAACATATTTTATCTAACCTAAAAAGCTAATAAATTTAATCCTAAATCATCTAAATATCTTCATAAAGAATCCTAGATTAAATTTAAGTACAAATAATCAATAAAATTATTGAAAATTCGTAATAAATAATATTTCCCGTGATAAAACCGTATAGAGATTTCTGCTCGCACAGTCTTCACTAAAAAGGACATAACTTGAGCTCCAGATGTCGGATTGATGAGTTTCAAGATGCGTTGGAAAGCTAAGAGACAGAAAAATATGTTTGAAGAAGACATGTAGACCCAGAAGTGCCCGGATCCCATCCGAAAATTCGATGTAAGTCGGCTGAAATTCCAGACTTATAAAACAGCTTCAACTCTTTGGCTACAATGCATCATTTTAGCCCCCCATACATGTATCACCCAACAAGACTATTGATGTGAACAAAGGAAAATCACAAGATACACCAAATAGATCCAGGGATATTCAATGCTTCAAATGTCTTGGAAGGGGACATGTAGCTAGTCAGTGCCCAAATAGGCATACCATGGTGATTCGAGGAAGTGGCGAGTTTGAATCCAAATCAGAAACAATAAGTACTAGTAAAAAGCGGGAAGGGAAAGAGTGAAATTGAAAGCGGGGGAGAGAAGCTTAAAATGAGCGTTTATGCGAGGGGTAGTGAGATTAGAAAATGTGTTTTGGCGAGGCAAATACTTCTTGTGCTTTTGTACAAGGAGAATTTTTGAACACTAACGAACTCGACGCAACATTGCCTTCTTCTATTGTTTCTCTTTTGAAGATGTTTTACCTGACGAGATTCCAGGTGGTTTACCACCTATTCGAGGCATAGAACATCAAATTGATTTTGTGTGATACATGCAAGGGAGGGCTAGGAAGATGCATTGAAGACAAGAAGTTGAAACTGTTTTCTAAGTCTGGAAAATCAGTTGACTTGAGACGAGTTTTTGAATGGGATCCGGGCATTTCTAGGTCAAGTTGTCTGATGATGAATTGACCGTCATTCAGTTACCTTTCCAACACATCTTAAAACGCATCATTCCGATGTTAGGAACTCAAGATACGCCCACTTTATTGAAGACTGAGCATGCAGAAAACTGGATACGAGATTATTATGAGATTTTGTAAAATTTAGCCCAAAAGCTAACATATAAGGCTTTGGACGAATTAAACATAACCCAATGTATTTATTATCATTTAAATTGATGTTTTTAGGGTTTTATATACTTTAGGAACCAGCCACCCTTCTCCCAAGCCGTTAGATCAAGTCCAATTTAATAGACCAAATTTCTTTGTTTATTTTATTCATTTTTAGCTTTAAACAAAGCTAAAGCCATCCTTTCATCTATAAAATCTTGATGCTTTCTTCTTTGTTTTAAGATTTTCATTGATTTCATCTTGGAAAAGAAGTTGAAACTGCTTTGCAAGTCAGAAACATCAGTCAACTTGTGAAGCATTTTTGGATGGGAACTAGGCATTTATGGGTCAACATGTCTTCTTAAAACTTATCCGGCTGCAAATTAGCTTTCCAACGCATCGTGCAACGCCTCAATCAGACATATGGATCTCAAGATATGTCTATTTTAGCGAAGACAGCGCATGCAGAAATTCCTATACGGGATTAATACGAGATTTTTGGATAATTACGAATTTTCAAGATTTTATTTGAATTTTTGTAATTTAAATCAATATAGGATTCTGCAATATCTATCAGGATCAGATTTATTTAATTAAGATTTTATTTTTAGCATTTATTTATTATTAGAAGTTAGTTATCTAATTAGGAGATTAGATTTTAGCATTTATTTATTATATTTAATTCCTAAGTTTAGTAGGATTAGAACTTCTTCATGGCCTATATAAAGGAGGCTTCACCCACATTGTAATTCAGATTTGAATGATTAAATAAAATTCTCTTTTGAGTTCCAACTTGCAAGAACATTATCTTATCTTTTAGAAGCAAATGATTTTCAAGTTCTCCGAGATTTGTTGTTGAGGATCTTCACACTCTTGCTTGCCCATACAAAAGCGTTTGGGAGGGTGGGTTAGAGCCGCTTGAGGTTGCTTGCTTAGATAATTGCGTCTAAGAGGGTGACGAGGACAACTATCAATTCATCACGCCATCTCCACATATTCAAGCTTCCTCCATTGACGCCACCACCATAAGCAAATCTGAATTTTTAGATTTGTTCTTTATTTTAGTTTGTTTTGTTTTTCTCTCTATTCGAATTTATGCTACTCTATCATTTGGTATCAGATTCAGGTCGTTCTTGAGGATGTCATTGAGCAACGTATTGGATTATACCCTTTTGGGGACTCGATGTCATTATTGTTGTCGACTAGATCATTCAGGGTATGATTGTTCCAGATAAGTTTTATTTTCAAGAAATTTTTTTGAGAGATATGTTGTCTGAATTCATGTCTTCTAATGATATTGAAATCCGTGATCCGGAGCATTATTAAGAAATTTGTTCTTCTAAAGAACATGAGGAAGACGGTACCATCGAGAGTTTAACATTGCCTATTGATGAGGAAGAAATTATAAGTAATGTGTTTGTTTCCAGTGACGAACCTGCTATTTCGATTCAAGATGATCATCAAACAAAAAAACTCCGACGAAGGTACCTTATAATCAAAAGGTATCATTGAATGTTTTCATAAATCTATTTATGCTTATTCCTCTTTTAGCATTAATAACAATTTTGAAGATGAGAATGAGTTACTTTGCGACCAAAAGAATAATCGTGATGATCCCAATGAGAAGGAACTTATAAATTATATTGCAAAAAGAGACTCTGCAAAAGGATCCTTCAAGACGTCTTCTCTTCTATGGTACTTTGATGAACTTCCTCCATTTACCGATCTAGATTCGAGGGTGAATCTTTTTGAGGAGAGGGGGAATGATACGAGCATGAGAGGGGTCAAAATAATCATCTTGGAAAAGAAGTTGAAACTGTTTTGCAAGTCAGAAACATCATTCAACTTGCAAAGCATTTTTGGATGGGTTCCAGGCATTTATGGGTCATCACGTCTCTTAAAACTTGTTCGGCTGCAAATTAGCTTTCCAACGCATCTTGAAACGCCTCAATCGGACATCTGAATCTCAAGATACGTCTATTTTAGCGAAGACAGCACATGCAGAAATTCTTATACGGGATTTTTGGATAATTACGAATTTTCAAGATTTTATTTGATTATTTGTAATTTAAATCAACATAGGATTCTGCAATATCTATTAGGATCATATTTATTAAATTAGGATTTTATTTTTAGCATTTATTTATTATTAGAAGTTACTTATCTAATTAGGAGATTAGATTTTAGCATTTATTTATTGTATTTAATTCCTAAGTTTAGTAGGATTAAAGCTTCTCCATGGCCTATATAAAGGAGGCTTCAACCACATTGTAATTCAGATTTTAATGATTAAATAAAATTCTCTTTTGAGTTCCAACTTGCAAGAACATTATCTTGTGTTTTAGAAGCAAATCGATTTTCAAGTTCTTCGGGATTTGTTGTTGAGGATCTTCACACTCCTGCTTGCCCATACAAAAACGTTTGGGAGGGTGGGTTAGAGCCGCTTGAGGTTGCTTGTTTAGATAATTGCGTCTAAGAGGGTGCCGAGGACAACTATCAATTCATCACGCCATCTCCACATATTCAAGCTTCCTCCATTGACGCCACCACCATAAGCAAATCTGAATTTTTAGATTTGTTCTTTATTTTGGTTTGTTTTGTTTTTCTCTTTATTCGAATTTGCGCTACTCTATCACAAGTTTTTGTGTTCTTATCGACAACAGTTCTGAGTAATGCACCTAAGATCCGATTTATTACCTCGGTTTGTCCATCCGTCTGTGGGTGACAAGTAGTTGAATAAAGAAGTTTGGTACCTATGTTTCCCCACAAAACCTTCCAAAAATGGCTTATGAATTTGACATCTCTATCGGAAACGATGGTGCGTGGAATTCCATGAAGTCGTACTACTTCTCTAAAAAAAAGATCAACTACATGTGTTGCATCATCCATTTTATGGCATGGTATAAAGTGAGCCATCTTTGAAAACCTATCGACCACAACAACAATACTATCTTGACCTTTTTTGGTACGAGGTAATACAAGAATAAAGTCCATAGATAAATTGACCCAAGGGGAAGAAGGGATAGGAAGGGGCGTATATAAAACGTTAGCACTTACTTTGGATTTTGCTTGTTTATATACGATGCAAGACGCGCATACCTTTTCCACGGTTTTTCTCATATGTTGCCAAAAAATGATCCATTACCATGTCTAAGGTTTTGGAGATGCCAAAGTGCCCCATTAAGCCTCCGGAGTGTGATTCATGGACTAGCAATTCTCTAATGGAGCCTTATGGTATACACAACCTGTTTATTCAGAAAAAAACTCATCTACAAGATAAAACTTGTTAAAAGCACCTTTTAAACAATGAGTATAAATTTCCTTGAAATCTGGATCATTAGGGTACAGTTCCTTTATATGTTCAAATCCCAATATAGTAGCATGCATTTGAGTAATTAGGGTATACCTTCTAGATAGTGCATCTGCTACTACATTATCCTTACCTTTTTTTGTACTTGATCACATAAGGGAATGTTTCAATGAACTCCACCCAACAAGCTTGTCTCTTGCTCAAATTACCTTGGTCGTTTAGCCACTTCAATGATTCGTGGTCGGTGTGTATGATGAACTCCTTTAGAAGAAGGTAGTGTTGCCAAACATCAAGTGCACGAACTAATGCAATGAGCTCTTTATCATAAGTTGAGTAGTTCAAATGTGCTCCTTTTAACTTCTCGCTAAAGTAAGCGATTGGTTGTTTTTCCTGTAAAAGAACTGCGCCTATGCCTATACCGGAGGCATCACATTCTAACTTAAAAGTGTTAGAAAAACCAGGAAGATGAAGAATTGGGGCGTACAAAGTTTACCTTCTAGTGTTTGGAAGGCTTGTTCTTGTGCCTCACCCCAATGAAAACCTATCATTTTTTTTTGATGATATCTGTCAATGGTGCGACAATGGTAGAGAAATCCTTGACAAAACGACGGTAGAAGCTTGCTAGGCCATGGAAGGATCTTACATCGGTTATGGGTGATGGTGTGGGCCATTCTTGAATTGCTTTGACTTTTTCATTGTCGACATGGATACCCTGTGCACTTACTATAAAGCCTAGAAAACTAAGACTTTCACTACAAAACACGCACTTTTCCATGTTAGCATATAATTTTTATCTTCGGAGAACTTCGAAAACCGATCTCACATGAAAGAGATGTAAATCAAAAGAAGAAGAGTAGATAAGAATATCATCAAAATAAACAACAACAAACTTACCTCTAAACTCCTGAAGGACATGGTTCATCAATCTCATGAATGTGCTAGGGGCATTGGTTAAACCAAATGGCATGACTGTCCATTCATATAAACTGAACTTGGTCTTGAAAGCGGTTTTCCATTCATCTCTTTCTTTCATTCGAATTTGATGATAACCACTCTTCAAATCGATCTTGGTGAAGATGCATACGCCATAGAGTTCATCAAGCATGTCATATAATCGTGGAATAGGATGCCTATACTTGATTGTTATTCGGTTGATTGGTCGACAATCGACACACATTCTATATGAACCATCTTTCTTTGGCACCAAAAGTACTAGAACGGAACAAGGGCTTAAACTCTCACGAATGTAGCCTTTGTTGAGTAGTTCTTCCACTTGCTTTTCTAACTCCTTGGTTTCGTCAAGATTTCATCTATATGCTGGTCAAAACTTTTGCCGGGATGAGCGACGATTGGGTTAATGGCCTGATCCAGGTCCGAGGAGACAACCTAGCCTTTGCATGGGAGAGTATCCGAGACATTATACCCGCGCACCCATATGAGGAAAAGAAGATGGACCTATTCGCCTTAGGAATATATGGTTTGGTCATCTTTCCAAGGGTTCTTGGAAACATCGATGTAGCCATCCTAGATCTATTTGAGTGCATGAAGCGGAAGGCGAATCCAATACCGGCCATTTTGACTGAAACTTTCATTTCTTTAAATGCGAGCCGAAAGCATGAAGAGAGACATTTCAGAGGGTGTGCACAGTTACTACAGGTTTGGATCCAAAGCCATATGTGGAAGACACCAACAAGGGTTCTACCGGAAATATCATTTTGAGACTTTTCACCTTTGCGAGAGTACTTAGCGAAGGAATGGCAAGAAGACTTAAACAAGAAGAAATGGTCCCAGATCTTTAGGAACATTCAAGATGAAGGCATAGTGTGGAGAGTCCCCTGGCTCGGCAGGGTTAGTTACTTCTTATACAGTTGTGGCGATTATGACTGGCTAATGATGTTAGGGCTATATGGTGGGATTGCTTGTGCTCCGTTTTTGGTGTCCCGACAATTCACATCACGACAGTTTGTTCCAGTCACCACCGGTTTAAGTCGAAGCGAGTTTCCTTTCAAGGGTGAGTTCAGGACGAAGGTTCAGATCATCATGAGAGCTTGGGATCACTGTTATTGGATCAGGGTAAAAGGAGATATCGAGCCCATGACCACCCCGGATTACGATCTTTTTAGGCGCCCGAGGATCAACGACAAGATTCCAAAACCCAACCAAGGACCAACCATGTCACTTGAGGAGCATATAAGGATAGTACCGTCTGAGGCTGACATTCTGCGAAATAAACTCAAAGAGGTTAAGAAGAAGATGAGGCTTTACAGACACAACGTATGGATGAGCTCTACAAGGCAAGTTTAGAGGTCGACGAACGAGATGGGACAATCAAGCAACTGAAAAAGCTGAATGCAAACCTGAGTGAAAAGAATGCCCTTTATTAGAAAGATACTCTCCAGCTTCAAGCAAAGGTGCAGAATGCCGGCCGAAGCCAATTCCTAGCCGTGGAGAAGGAAAGGATGAACTGTATGCGTTTAGTTGAAGAAGAACTAGAAAAAGGAAAGCGAGCAATCGAGAAAGAGATAGAAAGTTGCAAGTTAGCCATCGAGAGTGAAAGACGGTCTTTTAGGGACACCGTTAACCAAGAGAAAGAAAGAGCTAGGCAAGAGATTGACAAAGGCAAGCAAGCAATCATCTACGAAAGAGAGAACACTACCGTTTGGAAGAGGAAATCCATGGGGAGCAGGAATAGACTACTAGAGATGCAAAACTTGTACAACGACACTGTTCAAAGCCTGAATCAGAGTCAAGATTAAAATGCCGAGTTAGAAGGGAGACTGGCAGATTTAGAGCAGTCCTTTCAGACCTATCACCGGAGGAATGGTTAACTACAAGAAAGGGAGCGTGAAATTGGTATGCTACGAGCCTGCATTGAGTCACTCGAAGCTACTGTCCAGGACTACAGGGAAAGAATTAGGGTATTCGAATAAGCTGTAGCAGGTGGAGACAATTATTGGCAGCGAAGACTTCGTGATGCCTCCCAAATGATTCAAGACAGAGACCAGTATTACGCGGCCCTGATGGTGGATATACAACGAGTTGCGAGACATGTCAACGATTTAGCCACAGAAGCCAAAGTTCTTCGACCTTTCATAACCTCAGACATGCAAGAAGAGCCTAGGTTCATCAAGCTGCTCAGGGCTATCGAGAAATTAGGAGATAGAGCTAGTGCTTATTTGTAGAACTCTACTCTACTATTCTGTAATCTGGAGCCTTTAATTCTCGTGAAAGTAATTCAAAAGGGTGATTACCGGCGGAATCAGTACCTTTATTTGCATACATTCTCGCATCGCATCATCACATCATTATACGTGTATTTATCTTTCTTTGTAATAATATTGATAGTGTAAATATTGTGGCAATGAAACTAAAAGATAAGCCGCAACCATTCCGTATCTATACTTTACTCGGTTCCAAAGCAAATTGATGGAAGACAAAATAATCAGTTTGGAAAAAGGGCAGAAGGATTTGGAAGCGCGTTTTGATGAAGCCAAATGGAGCCTCAGCGAGCAGATCACTCAATCACAAGCTGCGTTAGTATCCAACATAACTGCATTGCTGACAAAAAGCCTTGGAAAAGAAAAGGTTGAAGACGAAGTCGCCCAGGAGCCAGAAGGTGTCGTATCTCACAGCAAGGTTCAACCAACGACGCCAAGTCCGGCAAAAAGAGTATATATTGACCATGTCAGGATATTTGCTAGTCTTCAGGCAAGGGCGTCTAAAAGCCAACCCATTGATGCGGGGGCATTCTACGAAGAAGAGGTGCCAGACCTGAACTTGGTCGAGAAAATCAGAACGGAAGTGGAAAAGAAATGGGAGGAAAGATTATGTCTCACGGAGGAAAAGTTTAGAGCACTGCAAGCCCCAGACGAACCAGGGGATGAGGCCAGTGATCTAAGCCTGGTATCTGACCTTGTTCTACCACCAAAATTCAAGACTCCGGAGTTTGACAAGTATGATGGGACTTCATGTCCTTCCGCGCATGTGACCATGTATTGCCGGAAGATGACAACCTTTATTAAGGACGAAAAGCTTTTAATTCATTGTTTCCAAGATAGTCTGGCTGTAGCAGCGATCCAGTGGTACACACAATTAAGCCGTGCGAATATCAAGTCCTGGAAGGACATTTCGAAGGTGTTCATCGAGCAGTACAAACATGTGACAGATATGACCCCAACCAGATCATGTTAGAAAACATGGGACAGAAGTCTAACAAGAGTCTGTGATAATACGCTCAGAGGTGGCGAGAGGTGGCCGCTTAGATCCAGCCACCAATTCCTAAGCATGAGATCACGCCCCTATTTTTGAACACTCTGAAGGGAACATTATTTGATCTCCTTATCAATAATACAACCCAAAACTTTGCCGATTTGATCAGGACTGCAGAGTCTCGCGAATTGGCGATTAAGAGTGGCAGGATTGACAATAGGGATAACTCTCAGAAGTACAACAAGAAGAGTGAGGCAAATGCTACGAGCACATACAATGCCCCAAATAACTTTACGGTCTCTCAATCGCAAGCATCGACAGGGAAGGCTCAGAACCAAGAGAAGAGAGAGCCCCAAGAAAGGAAAAGGAGAAAGCAGCCTTTACTCCGCTGCTAGTTTCATACTCAGAGCTTTATTCTCAGTTGCACAAAGCTGATTTGGTCCGTCCGTACTATGTTACTCCTTTCAAACCTCTGTTTCCGTCATGGTATGATCCCAACGCACATTACGATTATCATGGCGGTGCTCCTGGTCACCCCACAAAAAATTACCTCGCATTCAAGAAACTCGTACAAAGTCTGATCAATTTTGGGGTGTTAAAGTTCGAGGAACCGAATGTGGCCGCTAATTCGTTACCTAATCACAGGAAGCACAAAGTGAACGTTATCGAGGAGTACTCTACCAAGAAGACTAAAGAGGGCATGGAAGTGGTATAGAAGGGGTGTACAGCTTATTGCGAGTTCCACCAGGATGGAGGACATAACATCCAACAATGTGAAGAATTCAGGGGACTGATTCAAACAGCTGATGGACAGTAAGAAGATAGAGTTCTTTGAGGAGGCTGCAGGAAGGCAGGGGTTAGATGTGTGTGCGTCAGATAGCCCCAACCTCAAGTATGGGAGAGACAGGCCCTTTGTCATCTCCTTCAGATCAAAAGAAGCAAGTTCATCTCAAGGAGCAGTTGTAAAGGTGGCCCCTAAAATCATCATTTTAGCACCAACCCCGTTCCCATTCAAAGACATACGGCAAACTCCTTGGAATTACGCAGCCAACGTAACCATACCAGAGAAGTTGAAACCTAATTAGGAAAAAGAGCAAATGGTAGAAGAAGAGCCAACGCAGGAGGATGGGCAGACCAAGAGTGATGAAATTGTCAACGAAGTAGGCCATTTCACGAGGGGCTACAGGTGCTACTCTTCGGAAGCTTTGAAGTTTGCTGAAGCTACAAAGGATAAAGTGATACGGAGCCAAGATCCAAGAATCACCTCAAAATCTAGGAACCCTCTAGATCACAATTAATCTAGCAAACTCACTAATATGATATGAGAAAACCCCAAATTCACGTTCAGCAAACCCATAATAAAGCATGATCTTGATGTAGAAAACGAGATATGATGAATTTGAAGGAGGCGGTGTTGGATAGATTTGTCCTTGGCTCCCTACTAATCGCAATTGATAGGCAAACACCTGCAAACGGCACGAATCTCTCCGATGAATGGATGATGACGAGATAGATGTTGTAGGATATTGTGTCCTTAGCACCCTCTTAGACGCGATTATCTAAGCAAGCAACCTCAAGCGGCTCTAACCCACCCTCCTAGACGCAATTACCTAGGCAAGCAAGAGTGTGAAGATAATCTTCATCACAAGAACTTGACGAACTTATGTTGAAGAAGACTTCTGATACGAAAAATAACAAGGCAAATCTATCTACCTTGAAAATAAAATGGCCCATGGTCAAAGGTTTTTTGTAACTCAAAACTTCATGATGTTCTTCTTATTAATGAAGCAAATATGCCTTTAAATAGGCTACAAATAAAGAGTTCAACTTAAATTAGAAAAAGTAAACATAATAATAAAATAAATAAACATATTTTATCTAACCTAAAAAACTAATAAATAAATAACAAATCTAATCCTAAATCATCTAAATATCTTCATAAAGAATCCTAGATTAAATTTAAGTACAAATAATCAATAAAATTATTGAAAAATCGTAATAAATAATATTTCCCATAATAAATCCGTATAGAGATTTCTGTTCTCATAGTCTTCACTAAAACGGACATAAATTGAGCTCCCAACGTCGAATTGCTGCGTTGGAAAGCTAAGAGACATACAAATATGTTTGAAGAAGACATGTAGACTCAGAAGTGCCCAGATCCCATCCGAAAATTCGATGCAAGTCGGCTGAAATTCCAGACTTATAAAACAGCTTCAACTCTTTGGCTACAATGCATCATTTTAGCCCCCCATACATGTATCATTCTCCCCCTGTTGAAAATGATTCATCCCGAATCTTAAGACTTGTTGATCACAACCTTCAAGTCTCTTGAGCTGTCTCCAGGAATGAAATATTAAAACTAGGATCTAATAGAGAATTATATTTTTTTCTTTTTTCTCAATTACTAAAAAAATAGTAAAAGATAATTGTTTTAAACACCTAAACCAAGGCTCTGATTACCAATTGATACGGAAGCCATGATTCAAGAATTAACTCAAAATCTAGGAACCCTCTATATCACAATTAATCTAGCAAACTCACTAATATGATCAGAGAAAACCCCAAACTCCACGTTCAGCAAACTGATAATAAAGCATGATCTTAATGTAGAAAACGAGATATGATGAATTTGATGGTGGCGGTGTTGGATAGATTTGTCTTGGTACCCTCCTAATCGCAATTGAATAGGCAAACACCTGCAAATGGCACGAATCTCTCCGATGAATGGATGATGACAAGATAGATGTTGTAGGATATTTTGTCCTCGACACTCTCTTAGACGCGATTATCTAAGAAAGCAACCTCAAGCGGCTCTAACCCACCCTCCTAGACGCAATTATCTAGGCAAGCAAGAGTGTGAAGATGATCTTCATCACAAGAACTTGACGAACTTACGTTGAAGAAGACTTCTGATACGAAAAATAACAAGGCAAATCTATCTACCTTGAAAATAAAATGGCCCATGGCCAAAGGTTTTTTGTAACTCAAAACTTCATGATGTTCTTCTTATTAATGAAGCAAATATGCCTTTAAATAGGCTACAAATAAAGAGTTCAACTTAAATTAGGAAAAGTAAACATAATAATAAAATAAATAAACATATTTTATCTAACCTAAAAAACTAATAAATAAATAACAAATCTAATCCTAAATCATCTAAATATCTTCATAAAGAATCCTGATTAAATTTAACTACATATAATCAATAAATTATTGAAAATTCGTAATAAATAATATTTCCCGTAATAAATCCGTATAGAGATTTCTGCTCGCATAGTCTTCACTAAAACGGACATAACTTGAGCTCCTGACGTCGAATTGATTCATTTCAAGATACATTGTAAAGCTAAGAGACATACGAATAAGTTTGAAGAAGACATCTAGACTCAGAAGTGCCCGGATCCCATCCGAAAATTTGATGCAAGTCAGCTGAAATTCCAAACTTATAAAACAGCTTCAGCTCTTTGGCTACAGTGCATCATTTTAGCCCCCCATACATGTATCATAAAGGAGAAGGTAAATCAGCTGGTCCTACGCAGATATTTGGAGAGGAGCCCCTCCAAAAATTAATGAGCCATAACTGAGGCTCAGGCACAGGAATTTCTGAAGTTCTTAAGGCACAGTGAGTACAATGTAGTGGAACAGCTGCGAAAACAACCCGCAAGGATTATGGTGTTGGAGCTACTTTTGAGTTTTAAAAAGCATCGTGAGGCATTGTTAAAGGTGCTGAATCAAACATTTGTACCCGGTGACATTTTTGTGCCTAAGCTGGACAAAATAGTGGGACATATCACCGTATACAACCACATCACATTTAGAGGTGACGAGATCTCGGAGGGAATTATGGGGTCCACCAAAGCTCTCAACATCACGACCCACTGCAAAGGGTATGTGTTGCCAGGAGTACTGATTGATAATGGGTCAGCGTTAAACGTACTACCGATGGTAACTCTACAAAAGCTACCGGTAGATGATTCTCACATGAAACCCTGTCATAACTTTGTGAGAGCCTTTAACTCAAAGGGGAACATTTGGAAAAATTGAGGTACCTTTGCTGATCGGGCCGACAGAGTACACAATCGACTTTGTGGTGATGGACATAAAGCCAACCTACAACTGCTTATTGGGAAGACCATGGATCCACTCTATTGGAGCAGTTCCCTCACCACTCCATCAGAAGCTAAAATTTGTGATCGAAGGCAAATTAGTCACTATAGAGGCTGAGCAAGAGATCATCGATTCGATAACATCAGATGCCCCCTACATCCAGAATGACAAAGATGCTGCGGAATGCTCTTTTCGAGCATTGGAGCTTGTAAATGCTACATTTATTGCAGAAGGTAATCGGATCCCTTGCCTCGGGTTATCTAACTGTACCAAGATGGCCGTTTCTGAAACTTTAGGCCAAGGAGCCAAAGCAGGAAGAGGGCTAGGAAGGGGATTACAAGGAAGCCTACGACCCAGAAGTGTCATCACCAAGAAAGATTGTTTTGGGCTCGACTACAAACCAAACATTCAGCAAAGGAGAGAAGAATATAGAAGGAAAGAAGAACAAATGAGGGCTAGACTCAAGGGAGAAGACATTCCATGGAGACCGATGGCTTTCCCTCATGTAAAGGATATTTTGTATTTGGAGGAATTGACTGTATAGGACAGAAAGTAGAAGAAGCAATCTGAGAAAATGACACACTTAACCAGAACGAGATGTTCAGTGAATCGCTTGAAGAGATGTCCATCAACATGATAGCTGAAGATGACAATGGCAGCCACGTGTTGACCAGCATCCGCCCTTGCATCTACATGTAAGGGCCAGATCAGAGTAATGCTCCGAATCAATCCTTTTGTTTTTGCCCATAAGCAATGGGGATCTTTTGTATAGGGCATCTATGTTAACTTTTTGTTTGCAATGAAAGAATATCTTCCTCATTTTCTCAAATGGCAAACATTTCATTTACTCCATTCATTCATTTCTTGTTCATATTCATTCACTTCATTTAAAATCATTCTCTTCCCAATACATTCGTTCTCATTTCATGCAGCCCCCCCATAATTAACTGTATGAATGATTCTGAATCCAATCCCGAGGTAGATTTTGAACACCCTGAGATCTCGGCAAAAATTGAAGAGGGGGACGATGAAACAGAATGCGAGGTCCCTGAGGAGTTGGTAAGGATAATGGCCAATGAAGAAAGGCAAATCATGCCCCACCAAGAAGAAACCGAAATTGTAAACATGGGAACTGATGAGGAGAGAAAAAGAAGTGAAAATTGGGACTACATTTTCCTCAGAAACCAGGCACGAACTGATAGGCCTGCTCCATGAGTTCAAGGACGCCTTTGCTTGGACTTATCAAGATATGCCAGGGTTGAACACAAACATAGTGATGCACAAGCTGCCAACTAGGCCAGAATGCAAACCAGTCCAGCAAAAGCTCAGAAGAATGAGGACTGACATGCTGCTAAAGATCATAGAAGAGGTGAAAAAGTAGTTTGATGCTAGCTTTCTAGAGGTTGCCAAATACCCTAAATGGGTTGCAAACATCATACTGGTGCCGAAGAAGGATGGGAAGGTTCGCATGTGTGTATATTACAGGGATCTCAATCGAGCAAGCCCTAAAGACAATTTCCCTTTGCCATATATTAACACATTGGTTGACAATATCGCGGGACACTCATGGTTCTCATTCATGGATGGTTTCTCAGGATACAACCAGATAAAGATGGACCCAGAAAACATGGAGAAGACCATATTTGTAACCATGTGGGGCACGTTTTGTTACAAGGTGATGCATTTCAGACTCAAGAACGCAGGGGCGACTTATCAAATAGCAATGGTGACTCTTTTCCATGATATGATGCATAAAGAGATAGAAGTATACGTGGATGATATGATCGCTAAATCCTGAACTGAGGAAGAGCACCTCCGAAATTTGAGAAAACTATTCCAAAGACTACGAAAATACCAACTGAAGCTCAACCCAGCTAAATGCACCTTCGCAGTCACATCTGGAAAACTCTTGGGGTTCGTAGTGAGCAGGAAAGGGATTGAGATCGATCCAAAAAAAGTGAAGGCTATCCATGACCTCCCACCACCTCATACTTAGAAAGAATTTCGAGGCTTCCTGGGAAGGTTGAACTATATCTCCCATTTCATCTCCCAATTGACAGATAAGTGTGACCTTGTCTTTAGTACTCAGGAAGAATAATCCAGGGGTCTGGATGAAGAATGTCAAGAAGCTCTAGGGAAGATTAAGAAGTACTTGACGAATGCTCCGATTTTAGTCGCGCTGGTACCAGACAGGCCTTTTATCCTTTACTTGACAGTTTTTGAAAACTCGATGGGTTGCGTGTTGGGGCAACATGATGAGTCTGGGAAGAAGGAGAGAGCCATCTACTACCTAAGCAAGAAGTTCACTAATTGCGAAGCACGGTACCCGCCAATTCAAAAGCTATGTTGTGCTTTGGTTTGGACCACCAAAAGGCTTAGACAATACATGTTATACCATATTGGTTGATATCCAAATTGAATCCCTTGAAGTTTCTGATGGAAGCACCTAGGGAGGATGGCCCGCTGGCAGATGTTGTTATCCGAGTTCGACATTGTATATGTGAGCCAAAAAGCTGTGAAAGGAAGTGCTATAGCAGATTTCCTAGCTAGTCGAGCTTCAGATGATTATGAATCGTTGAATTTCAATTTCCCAGATGAGGACTTGATGTGTGTTACAACTGGGGAAGACGTTTCAGAGGACGGCTCATGGAAACTTTACTTTGAGGGAGCCTCCAATGCCCTTGGCCACGGGATAGTAGCCATGCTAATTTCTTTGGAAGATGTCTACTATTCTTTCACCAGTAACTGGAATTCTTTTGCACAAACAACATAGCCGAATACGAAGCCTGTGTCATGGGACTGAATGCAGCCATTGAAAGAAAGATCAAAGAAGTTCCAGTATTCAGAGATTCGTCCTTAGTAATCTATCAGTTACGAGGAGAATGGGAAACTAGGGATCTAAAGCTAGTCAAATACTACGAGTTGATCCAGGAGCTCATTAAGGAGTTTGAAAAGATTAGTTTCACCTACCTTCATAGAGAAGAAAACCAGATGGCATACGCCTTGGCAACCCCTGGCTTCCATGTTCAAAGCAAACACGAGAGTAGAGATGAAGCCAATTGAGATGCAGACTTTTGAAAGGTCAGCTCACTATTATAATATGCAAGAAGAAATAGATGGCAACTCTTGGTATTATGATATCTTGCAATACATCATGTTTCAAAAGTATCCCAAGGGGGCAAACCATAATGATCGAAAAACACTCAGAAAGATGGCAACATGATATGTGCTAGACGGGGAGGTTTTGTACAAAAGAAGCCATGATCAAACGCTATTGAGAAGTGTAGACGCCCGGGAGGCAAAAACATTTTTAGCAGAAGTGCACGATGGTTTGTGTGGAACATACGCTAATGGTCTGTCAATAGCCCAAAAAATCATGAGGTATGGCTATTTTTGGTCAACTATGGAAGGGGATTGCATCGATTACGCTAAGAAATGTCATAAGTGCCAAATATATGCTGACAAGATCCATGTTCCTCCTCTACCTTTACACACCATGGCCGTTCGCAGCATGGGGCATGGATGTCATTGGACAGATTCATCCGAAGGCTTCCAACGGGCACCGTTTTATTTTGGTTGCCATTGATTACTTCACTAAATGGGTGGAGGCAACATCTTATACCAATATCACAAGGACAACGGTGTGCAAATTTTTGAAGAAGAAGATCATTTGCCGATATGGGTTGCCAGAAAGAATTATCACCGATAGCGCTTCCAACCTGAATAACAAATTGATGACTGAGGTGTGCAACCGGCTCAAAATAACACACCATAATTCCACAACCTACCATCCTAAGATGAATGGGACGGTAGAAGTGGCAAATAAGAACATAAAGAAAATCATTACGAAGACGACATACACCTACAAAGATTGGCATGAGAAGCTGCCATTTGCTCTGTTCGCCTACCAGACATCTGTTCGCATATCAACAGGGGCAACACCCTATTCTCTAGTGTACAGCACAGAGGTGGTACTACCCATTAAGGTTGAGATTCAATCACTCTGAGTTCTGAATGAAGTGAAGTTGGATGAATCAGAGTGGGTGCAAGCCATGTTCGACCAGTTAAATCTTATCGAAGAAAAGAGGTTGAAAGCCATCTGCCATGGTCAGATGTACCAAAGACGAATGATGCGGGCATATGATAAGAAAGTGCATTTGAGAGAATTCTGAGAGGGAGATCTGGTGCTTAAGAATATCCTCCTAATTCGGAAAGATTTGCAAGGAAAATGGATGCCTAACTGGGAAGGGCCATATGTCGTCAAGAAGGCTTTTTCGGGAGGGGCGTTGATTTTAACTGAAATGGATGGAGAAGAATTGAAAAATCCCGTGAATTCCGATTCAGTTAATAAGTATTATGTTTGAAAAAATGGAAATGAAAAATGAATGAAAATGAAAAATGAAAAAATGAGGCGAAAACCCGAAAGGGTGCCTTAGCTAAAAAAAAGGGAGAGCTCGAGGCAAAAACCCGAAGAAGGGCGTCTTGAAGCAAAGAAAGGATCTGAGTTGAAAACCCGTTAAGGGTGGCTCAGATAAATTTTGAGATCGGGCCTTCAGCAAGTAGAACTATCCCCACGGGCACCAGAAGAGGGAGCTCCGGGCAAAGATTCTATTTCGGTTGACAGGACCACGCATCATTCATACAGTGGATATTTGGGGTTTTTGCATGTCATGTTCTGCTTTCCCTTTTTCCTCATGTTTGCCATGACTTTTCTAAAATTGTTCCAAGTCATTAATGTCAATAAGATCATATTTTTGTGCCTTCCTTCCCTTGTCTTCTTATTGTTTTCATAAGCGTCATGCAAACAGGTTAACATGGACTTATGATATAAACAAAAGATTTCTGAGCATCATTATGATCTAACCATAAGAATGCGGGCGATCAGAAAAACAAAATTAGCTTTGATCTCAAGTTCTCTACATATGATGTCGAGGCACGACGAGGGGAAGACTCCGAGCATCAGAATAGGATAACCATTTTCATACATCATTCATAACTGTCCGAGGAAATATTCAAGACAACAGTAAAGATCTCCCATGTGAAAACCCGTAAGGGCACCTAAAAAATCTCTAAAGTGAAAACCCGAAAGGGCACTTTAGAACTACGAACCAAGAATTCACAAAAAAGAAAGGTTGAAATGGTTGAACCCAACAGTGAGATAGGGTACCACCACCAAAAGAAGAAAAAGAAGAGAAAGCAAGCGGAAAGTCGAGATTGACTGATTGCGAAAGCGGGCGCATCGGAATATTGACACTCATGCATCATATATAGTTAGGCATCCCTAGGATTAGAAGCATGCTAACTCATTTATCATAACATTTTGTCCATTTTAAACAGGTACATACAGATTACCAATGACTTTTGATCTCCAACAATCGTATCGAAGAGTTGGATTTCATTTGAAGAAAGATTTCGGCAACCTTAGTAGCGTGAGTCCAGAAATATCGGTAGCCATTTTGGTGTGAATCCCAAATTCGAAGATAAAGGTTATATATAGGAAGGGCCTATATTTCCGAGCCCTCGCAGTGAAAGGTTCTATATAGGAAGAACATGTAACTCTGAGAAGCTAAAAGTCCTATATAGGAAGGACTTGTGGCTCTAGGGTTTGAAGACTAGCAATTCTATATAGGAGGAACTCACAGTCAAGAGAATCCATCTGTGATGCAAAAGGTTTTATATAGGAAAAACCCACTGCGTTGAAGGCGAAGAGTTCTATATAGGAAGAACCCTAACTCCAGGATTTCAAGGAAAAAAAGTTCTATATGGGAAGAACTTTTAGTCCGAAAGATCCGCCTGAGAAAACGAAAGGTTCTATATAGGAAGAGTCTGTAGCTTCAAGACCGGAAGGTGAAGAGGTTTTATATAGGAAGAACTTATGAGCCTAAAGATTCAGCCGAGGAAAAGCAGAGAATTCCAGAAGAACACGTGATTCCAAAGCTACAAACAGGGAAGTCGGATAAAAATGAGTGCTTATAATCTTTGCTTTGTTCCTGTTCCACAAGAACAAGCAAAAAGGGGCAATTGTAATCACTCATTTTTATCTGGTTTGCAAATATTATGTAATTATTAATATATACTATTATTGTATATGTATATTATTATGAGTGCTAATTATGTACGTAGTATATGTGTGTGGTGTGTGTACGCATGCATGGTACATATTTGTTATGTATTATGTACCTTTTAATGAGTGACGTGGCGTATGTGTACGTTTTACGTAAGCATTGTTTGTGTGTGCATTTAAAATAATAATTATGTGTGATCAAGTATATGTTTGCATCATGTATTTGAATGTATGTGTATGCCCGTATATGTGTGTGTGCATGTACTATTATTATTACATGTATTATTATTATTATTATTGGTAATGGACTGTATTAAAATGAAATCCAATGTATATTAAACCAAATAAATAAAGTCCACAGTCCAATACTATAAAAGACCCAATTAATTTTACATGGCCCAACCGGCCAAACCCAAGCCCAAACTTAGTTAAAAAAAACCCTAACCCAAACCCTAATTACAGTTTTTTTTTCATAGCAGATCAGGAGCTGTTGGATCAAATCTTGATCCAACAGTTACGATTGAAGCAGATGCCCCTCTAGCTACAGCGTGTGATACATGCTCGAGACCTTTCAGCCTCCCACACGCGCGTGCATCCCACGCATCAGATCCTTCAGCTCCCACGTGCCACGCGGTTGTATTAGATGGTGCCACTTCGTTTTTACCAAAGCTAATATGAGCCGTCCGTCCCTCATGCCATCTCAGCCGTTAGATCAGATCTGATCCAACGGTCGAGAATACGCCTGATTGAATAGTCACCTCCGCCGCTTTCGCCGTACGCTCGTGCTGCACCAGCTCACCAAACTGGGCATGCCAAAATCATCAAAAAAAGGGGACTGTGTCAGTACGAAATCAAAAAAAGCAAGTATTTCTATGATTATTCTACCAAAAACACAGAAAATAGAGATATTATGTATCAAACTAAGACCTGTAAAAAAACAAGAACCAGTTTCCAGAAATACAAAAAAATAGGGTTTCGGGTAATCTTTCTATCTATTCTCCTCTCGCTCATGCACGCATGAAAACAAATAAAAAACTAAATAACAAGGGCTTAAAGTTTACCTGAGTCTGATAACCCTCCCTTGCTGGCGATAAGCCACCCACGGTAAGCCATTCAAAGGAATGGGTTATTTTTAGTCATGAATCAAAGAGGAAGGTGTTCTTTGGTTTCTGTTTGGAGATTGGTTTGCTAGAAGGTGGAGGTCAAGGATGGCTCGAGCCGACCGTTATGGCCGCAGCTATCCTGAGACCGGCTGATAGAGTAGCGAATCTTGGATTTGGAAGCCCTTCAATCAAGTTATTGCAAGAACTAGGAGCTCTAGACTTAATCAAGAAAGTTTGGGCAGATCTGAAAATTCAAGATAAAATAGAAGGGATTTTCTTGAAATTTTCAGAATCAATGCTGGAAATTTAAAGAAAGAAAGACAAGATGAAGGATTGTATGATAAGAAATAAGAATATTAATAAAAAGATTAAAAAAAGATTGAGAAAGAGAAAGTAAAACAAATCTAAAAATTCCAGCTTTGTTTATGGAATTATGGAAGATGGTGTGAAGGTTGAAGATGAAGATGGCTTGCGAATTATTGATGTTGTTTTGTCCTCGACACCCTCTTAGACTCAATTATCTAAGCAAGCAACCTCAAGCGGCTCTAACCCACCCTCCTAGACGCGATTGTCTAGGAAAGTAAGAGTGTGAAGATGATCTCCCTCACAAGAACTCATCGAACTTATGTTGAAGAAGACTTCGAAGGCACAAGTAATCAGCACTTGTAAAAACAAACTCACTAAATATTTTATAAATCAAAGAAAATCTCCCTTACAATGATGGAGGCTTCATCCTTTTATAGGTGAACGATAGACAAAGTAATTTAACTTCTACTAAAACATGGAAAACCTAATCTAATTAAAAATAATAAAAAAATAACAGCCTTTAAACTCCTTGTGCTTGTGTGGCAAGGAATAGGGTGATAAGGCAAGTGATAAGCTGATAAGGGCAGGGTGGCTGGTTCCTAAAGTATATAAAACCCTAAAAACATCAATTTAAATGATAATAAATATATTAGGCTAAGTTTAATTCGTCCAAGGCCTTATATGTTAGCTTTTGGGCTGAATTTTACAAAATCCCGTAATAATCTCGTATCCAGTTTTCTGCATGAGCAGTCTTTAGTAAATTGGACGTATCTTGAGTTTCTGATGTCCGATTGACGTATTTTAAGATTTTCTGGAAAGGTAACTGAATGACGGACAATGTTTTAAAAGACAACATAACTCAGAAATGCCTGGATCCCATCCGAAAACCCGTCGCAAGTTGGCTGACTTTCCAGACTTCACAAACAGATTCAATTTCTTGTTCAAGATGCATCGTTTTTGACCTCCTATGCATGCATTGTTTTGGCTTTTATTGTTTGCATCGAACAAATTCAGCTTCTTGTCCAATATTAGTAATTTGACCTCGACAAGATGAAGGATTGTATGATAAGAAATAAGAATATTAATAAAAAGATTAAAAAAAGATTGAGAAAGAGAAAGTAAAACAAATCTAAAAATTCCAGCTTTGTTTATGGAATTATGGAAGATGGTGTGAAGGTTGAAGATGAAGATGGCTTGCGAATTATTGATGTTGTTTTGTCCTCGACACCCTCTTAGACTCAATTATCTAAGCAAGCAACCTCAAGCGGCTCTAACCCACCCTCCTAGACGCGATTGTCTAGGAAAGTAAGAGTGTGAAGATGATCTCCCTCACAAGAACTCATCGAACTTATGTTGAAGAAGACTTCGAAGGCACAAGTAATCAGCACTTGTAAAAACAAACTCACTAAATATTTTATAAATCAAAGAAAATCTCCCTTACAATGATGGAGGCTTCATCCTTTTATAGGTGAACGATAGACAAAGTAATTTAACTTCTACTAAAACATGGAAAACCTAATCTAATTAAAAATAATAAAAAAATAACAGCCTTTAAACTCCTTGTGCTTGTGTGGCAAGGAATAGGGTGATAAGGCAAGTGATAAGTCGATATAAGGGCAGGGTGGCTGGTTCCTAAAGTATATAAAACCCTAAAAACATCAATTTAAATGATAATAAATATATTAGGCTAAGTTTAATTCGTCCAAGGCCTTATATGTTAGCTTTTGGGCTGAATTTTACAAAATCCCGTAATAATCTCGTATCCAGTTTTCTGCATGAGCAGTCTTTAGTAAATTGGACGTATCTTGAGTTTCTGATGTCCGATTGACGTATTTTAAGATTTTCTGGAAAGGTAACTGAATGACGGACAATGTTTTAGAAGACAACATAACTCAGAAATGCCTGGATCCCATCCGAAAACCCGTCGCAAGTTGGCTGACTTTCCAGACTTCACAAACAGATTCAATTTCTTGTTCAAGATGCATCGTTTTTGACCTCCTATGCATGCATTGTTTTGGCTTTTATTGTTTGCATCGAACAAATTCAGCTTCTTGTCCAATATTAGTAATTTGACCTCGCTCATGCATGTATCATTCCCCCACTCCTCAAAAGGATTCGTCCTCGAATCTAAATTGGGAATGAGAGAACAATCATCAACTTCAATTGAAAAAGCTTCTTTGTTGTATGTGGAGTGATCTAATTGATCTCCTTTCAATGGTTCAACAAAATCCTAAAAAAATAAGACAACACTACTCGAACATTTGTAATGATTAGTCAACACAAAATCACTCGTCGCATTTTTTTATTGTCCTTTTCTTTTGGGCTTTGTGTGACTTTTACCTCATGTATTTTCACTCACCATTTTTGGGCCATTAATTTGACTTTTTTCACTCTCGGGCTCTTTACTCTCAGTCTTTTGTATCTCACATCCCATATCCATCTCACAAAAATTATCATCAATGTACAATTTCTGTAGAGGAGAAAGTGTTTCGAACGGAATGATAGGAAAAGAATCAAATGAAGCGTTAGAATTACACTTACTTTCTTTGAGGGAAGGTGATGAGAGTATAGCAAGTGGACCTACTACTTCACATGAGGGATTAAAAGCATTGTCATCTTGTCTAATGTGTTCATTGTTGCTATCGTCTTGTTTATGGGTTTACCGTCAACATGGGGATTTTTGTCTTGGTTTTGTCGAGTGACTTGGATGTTTCAATTCTCTGCTTTGGTCTACTTAAGTCGAGCAAAGGTTTAGAAGAACTAGAATGAGATAAAGGTTGAGTGGTACCTCTGACATAGTGATAATTCTTCTGTCGATATCTTTGTTGATCTTTGATGCGCTTTTTGATTGTAATGGCGAATTGGAATGCCTCTTGAAGGGTGTAGTAGGTTTTGAGCTCAAGTACCTCAAGAATGTTGTCATTGAGTCCGATAACAAACCTAGTCATTGTATCCTCTTCATCCTCTTGTATGTCGTCTATTTGCATCAATGATTCCATCTCTTTGAGATACTCATCAACAGTTCTATAACCTTGTCGAATGCTTTGTAACTTTTGTTTGATCTCCCGTTGATATAATGGGGGAACGAATCGTTCTCGCATGACTTTTTTAAGTTCTCCCCGTGAGGTTATCTTGGCTTCTCCATTGAGACACCGATTTTGGACCAATTGGGACCACCAAATGGATGCATATTTAGTGAATTCAAGAGTCAACAGTGGAAATTGATCCTTTTGGGGACATTGATAATGCTCGAATAGAAGATCAACTCGATTTTCCCAGTCACAATAAGCATCAGGGTCATACCTTCCTTGAAAAGGTGGTACAGTGATCTTTAGTTTGGCTAAGGTGTTTGTTGCTCATTTCGGCTCTGTGAGAAGATTGTGCCTATGTAGGGGGTTTTGGTGTCTATTCTGAATGGGAACAAGATCTGGACGCCTAGGCTGTTTAGTATCGCTTGCAATAGCTGTGGTTTCTAATCTCCCAATGGTTTGAGAGATTGCGGTTACGACTGTATCGGTGTGCTCAAGCTTGGTTGCCAATGAGGTTACAGTCTGTTCAAGTTTATTGAGAGTATCCAAAACTTCTTGAAGAGTCACTTCATATGGTTCTTCATCGTTACTCATTTCTGACATCCTGAAACACTCAGATTTAAAAGGTAAAAAGCAAAAGAAAACTAGAAATCTCACTAAACACTCCAAGGAATAAATATTTAGTGAGGTAAGTAAACCGATCTCGTGCTCTTTAAAGACATTTCTGCCACAAGTCAACAAGTTACAATTGGAGTTTAATACTAACAATGAGTCCTAATTGTACTAGGAGTCCAATGAAATGCTTGACACCAATTGAATATAGTTGCAAGAAAAGAAGGATTGTAATGCAACTTTTAGTCCTACCCACACTAGAAAAGAGGTGTTAAATTGCGTAATAGAAGAAAGAAAAAGCAAAACAAAGAAACTTAAGAAACTAAGAGTAGAAAAAAATTAGTAGAGAAAGACCCAGAAACAACTTGAAGGAAGAAATCCAATGTTGAATCCACTTCAATGTGATGGTTGTGGTGGTTGATGATGCTGATCATGATGATTCTTGATGGTGGTTGGTGGCTAGGTATGAGCTTTCCCACTTTTCTTTCTTTTCTTTTTTTTTATTTTTTATTTTTTTCTTTTTACAAGGTAAATAAACTGAAAATAACGAAAATTGGAGAAAAAAATAATAAAAATAGGGTTAAAGTAGGGGGAAACCCTAATTTTGCTGAAACTTTATCCACTTCGTTCGAGGTGTTCCCGAAGTCCAAAAATTCTGAAATTTTGTGTGGTGACTCCTCCAATGGTGTAGATCTGATCTGGAAATTTTTAGCTCAAAATTCACTCGTTTGGTTTTGACGAATTTTCCCCAATTTTCGAGTTTTTTCACTCAAAAACGCCAAAATTCTTGCCAAGAATCGTCCCAAATCTGATACCAATTGATAGAGTAATGCAAATCCGAATAAAGAGAAAAACAAAACAAACCAAAATAAAGAACAAATCTAAAAATTCAGATTTGCTCTGATACCAAATGATAGAGTAGCGTAATCTTGGATTTGGAAGCCTTCAATCAAGTTGTTGCAAGAACTAGGAGCTCTAGACTTAATCAAGGAAGTTCGGGCAGATCTAAAAATTCAAGAGAAAAGAGAAGGGGTTTTCTTGAAATTTTCATATTCAAGGCTGGAAATTTAAAGAAAGAAAGACAAGATGAAGGATTATATGATAAGAAATAAGAATATAAATAAAAAGATTAAAAAATGATTGAGAAATGGATAAGTAAAACAAATCTAAAAATTCCAGCTTTGTTTATAGAATTATGGAAGATGGTGTGAAGGTTGAAGATGAAGATGGCTTGCGAATTGTTGATGTTGTTTTGTCCTCGGCACCCTCTTAAACTCAATTATCTAAGCAAACAACCTCAAGCGGCTCTAACCCACCCTCCTAGACGCGATTATCTAGGCAAGCTAGAGTGTGAAGATGATCTCCCTCACAAGAACTCGTCAAACTTATGTTGAAGAAGACTTCGAAGGCACAAGTAATCAGCACTTACAAAAACAAACTCACTAAATATTTCATAAATCAAAGAAAATCTCCCTTACAATGATGGAGGCTTCATCCTTTTATAGGTGAAGGATAGACAAAGTAATTTAACTTCTACTAAAACAAGGAAAACCTAATCTAATTAAAAATAAAAAAAATAACAGCCTTTAAACTCCTTGTGCTTGTGTGGCAAGGAATAGGGTGATAAGGCAAGTGATAAGCTGATAAGGGTTGGGTCCTAAAGTATATAAAGCCCTAAAAACATTAATTTAAATGATAATAAATATATTGGGCTAAGTTTAATTCGTCCAAAGCCTTATATGTTAGCTTTTGAGCTGAATTTTACAAAATCTCGTAATAATCCCGTATCCAGTTTTATGCATGAGCAGTCTTTAGTAAATTGGACATATCTTGAGTTCCTGATGTCCGATTAATACGTTTCAAGATGCGGTGGAAAGGTAACTGAATGGCGGACAATTTTTTAGAAGACAACTTGACTCAGAAATGCCCGGATCCCATCCGAAAACTCGTCGCAAGTTGGCTGACTTTCCAGACTTCACAAACAGATTCAATTTCTGGTCCAAGATGCATCGTTTTTGACCTCCTATGCATGCATTGTTTTGGATTTTATTGTTTGCATCAAAAAAATTCAGCTTCTTGTCCAATATTAGTAATTTGACCCCGCTCATGCATGTATCACCAGCCTTGCAAGGCGGCTTTCTAGTGACAGTTTGTTTCTTTTTTGGGTGGCCGATTTATGGGAAATTAGAGAGAATGAGAGAGCCTTTTTAGGGTAAAAATGAATGGGAAATATGAAAAAGAGGGCCGGTTATTTGGTTTTATAGACTGAATATAAAAAGTTTTTGGTCTAATAACATCATAAATCCTCCCGCCTTTTCAATATTTTCAAACTGAGCTCGCCCCTTGGTCTGATTACAACCTTGGTCCCCTTTGTTTTTAAAGCTTTTCAATTTCACCCTTAATTTAAATGAAATCAGAATTTTAATGGTGAAATCACCTGCCTAGTCCTTCTGCATTTTGGAAGTTTGCACTTCGAGCTTACAGCATGGGTTTTTTGCCTTTCCAATCCCTATAGCTTCATTCCAGTTTTTAATTTGATTCTTAAATATGAGTTTTCTTCTTTTAATTTCTGTCCTCTTGTTTTGTTTTAGTTCATTTCAGTCCCTTGGTAAATTTTTAAATATTTACGTCTTTCGTTTTTTATTATGTGTCTCTTAGCTTTTTTATCGTTCATTATATGCATATGTGTTTTTTATATATATCAGGTTCATTTAAGCTTTTTAGTTGTATTATATCATGCTTTTATGCTATTTTTCTTTTTGCTTCTTCGTATTGTATATATGTTTTTTATGGTTTTTAGTTCGTTTTTTTGCCATGTCTACTTATGATACATGTCCATTTTGTTCTGCTTTTGCATATGTGATAGAGTATGCTTTGGCACGTGGTAACCTTCAATTTGATGGCTTGGAAGCAAACCTAGGGCTTTAGACTCGAACAAGGAAGTTAGGCGCAAATCTGAAAATTTAAGAGAAACTAGTTGGGGGTTTCTTGAAAATTTCAAATTTAATGCTGGAAATTCAAGAAACGAAGATAAGAGGGAAGATAAGATGATGATTAATAAGAATAAAAACAAAAGATTGAAAAAGACTAAGATAAGCAGATACGTAAAACAAATCTGAAAATTTCCAGCTTTGTTTATGGCTTGTGGCGTCAATGGAGGAAGCTTGAATATGTGGAGATGGCGTGATGAATTGATAGTTGTTTTATCCTCGGCACCCTCTTAGACGCAATTATCTAAGCAAGCAACCTCAAGCGGCTCTAACCCACCCTCCTAGATGCAATTACCTAGGCAAGCAAGAGTGTGAAGATGATCTCCCTCACAAGAACTCGATGATCTTATGTTGAAGATGGCTTCTAGACAAGTTTACCGAACACTTGCAAACTTAAAGAATACTAAAATCTCCAAAGAGAACTTTTTATTAATCAATGAAATCTGAATTACAATGTGGGTGAAGTCTCCTTTATATAGGCCATGGAGAAGTTTTAATCCTACTAAACTTAGGAATTAAATACAATAAATAAATGCTAAAATCTAATCTCCTAATTAGATAAGTAACTTCTAATAATAAATAAATGCTAAAAATAAAATCCTAATTAAATAAATCTGATCCTAATAGATATTGCAGAATCCTATGTTGATTTAAATTACAAATAATCAAATAAAATCTTGAAAATTCGTAATTATCCAAAAATCCCGTATTAATCCCGTATAGGAATTTCTGCATGCGCTGTCTTCGCTAAAATAGACGTATCTTGAGATCCAGATATCCGATTGAGCCGTTTCAAGATACGTTGGAAAGCTAATTTGCAGCCGGACAAGTTTTAAGAAGACATGTTGACCCATAAATGCCTGGTTCCCATCCAAAAATTCGTCGCAAGTTAGCTGACTTTCCAGACTTCACAAACAGATTCAGTTCCTTGTCCAAGATGCATCGTTTTTGACCTCCTATGCTTGCATTGTTTTGGCCATTATTGTTTGCATCGAACAAATTCAGCTTCTTGTCCAATATGAGTAATTTAACCCCGCTCATGCATGTA
This sequence comes from Hibiscus mutabilis, assembly GCA_019671005.1. Lineage (NCBI taxonomy): Eukaryota > Viridiplantae > Streptophyta > Magnoliopsida > Malvales > Malvaceae > Hibiscus > Hibiscus mutabilis. The sequence goes on from CM033746.1 coordinate 30,285,324, forward strand.
TCATTCCCCCACTCCTCAAAAGGATTCGTCCTCGAATCTAAATCGGCAATGAGAGAACAATCATCAACTTCAATTGAAAAAGCTTCTTTGTTGTATGTGGAGTGATCTAATTGAGCTCCTCTAAATGGTTCAACAAAATCCTGAAAAAAAAATAAGACAACACTACTCGAACATTTGTAATGACTAGTCAAAACAAAATCACACGTTACGTTTTTTTCTTGTCTTTTTCTTTTGGGCTTTGTGTGACTTTGACCTCATATGTATTTTCACTCACCAAATTTGGGCCATTAATTTGACTTTTTTCACTCTCGGCCTCTTTACTCTCAGTCTTTTGTATCTCACATCCAATATTCCTCTCATAAAATTTATCATCAATGTACAATTTCTGTAGAGGAGAAAGTGTTTCTAACAGAATGATAGGACAAGAATCAAATGAAGGGTTAGAGTTACATTTACTTTCTTCGTGGGGAGGTGATGAGAGTATAGCAAGTGGACCTACTACTTCACACGAGGGATTATAAGCATTGTCATCTTGTCTAATGTGTTCACTATCACTATCCTTTTGTTTGGGAGATGGTTCTTCTCCAATATCAACATTTGCACAAATGCTAGAAGTAAAGAGAATCATGTGTACCTTCTGGTTTTGGGATGTCTTCATGGTTGGTTGCCTTTGTGTGGTCAATTGATTCAGCCTTTTGCGCTTCTTTTTCTTTTCGTTTTATCCTCTCACACTGTTTTTTTGCTTTTGCTATTTCTTCATCTACTTTTTCCGGCTCTATTGTAGCAAACGAGCTTCTCACCTTGGTGCACAACTACGAGTATCCATTTGTATTGATTCGATGGACAGCGCCCCGATCATTTTCCAAGGTCTTCCTAATAGCAAGTGGGTGACTTCCATAGGAACCACGTCACACCATACATCATCACAATAGCCTCCAAGAGTAAAAGAGATTAAACAACGTTTGGTTACCTTCATATCCGGTCCGCTATTAAACCCTTGAAGATGATACGGCTTAGGGTGTTCTTGGCATGGTAGATCGTGCATCAACAATGAAGCTACTCACTAAGTTTACACGACTATCACCATCAATAATTAAAGAACATAGATTACCTTGTATCTTACATCGTGACGAAAAATATTTATTGGTATACGATAACGAGTGTTGAAAAGAGAATAAAACATCCTAATTGCTTTAAGAATCCAAAGAAAAGGTTAGACGCCAATAGAATTATAGTTGCAAGGAGAAAGAAGAGTATGCAACTTTTAGTCCTACTAACACAAGGAAACAAGAAGGTGTTAGAAGATGTGTAAGAAGCAATAAAAGCTAAAACAAACGAAAACTAATGGCTAAGAATGAAAGAAAATTAGAAAAACCCCGAAAACCCTAGAATTTTGCAGCAACTTGATCTACTTCGTTCGAGGTGTTCCCGATGTCAAAAACTTCTGAAATTTTATTTCGTGACTCCTCCAAAGGTGTAGATCTGATCTGGAAATTTTCAGCTCAAAATTCGCTCGTTTGAATTTGACGAATTTTCCCTAATTTTTGAGTTTTTCACCCAAAAACGCCAAAATTATTGTCAAGATCGTCCCAAATCTGATACCAAATAATAGAGTACGCTTTGGCACGTGGTAACCTTCAATTTGATGGCTTGGAAGCAAACCTAGGGCTTTAGACTCGAACAAGGAAGTTAGGCGCAAATCTGAAAATTTAAGAGAAACTAGTTGGGGGTTTCTTGAAAATTTCAGATTTAATGCTAGAAATTCAAGAAACGAAGATAAGAGGGAAGATAAGATGATGATTAATAAGAATAAAAACAAAAGATTGAAAATGACTAAGATAAGCAGATACGTAAAACAAATCTGAAAATTCCCAGCTTTGTTTATGGCTTGTGGCGTCAATGGAGGAAGCTTGAATATGTGGAGATGGCGTGATGAATTGATAGTTGTTTTGTCCTCGGCACCCTCTTAGACGCAATTATCTAAGCAAGCAACCTCAAGCGGCTCTAACCCACCCTCCGAGATGCAATTACCTAGGCAAGCAAAAGTGTGAAGATGATCTCCCTCATAAGAACTCGATGATCTTATGTTGAAGATGGCTCATAGACAAGTTTACCGAACACTTGCAAACTCAAAGAATACTAAAATCTCCAAAGAGAACTTTTTATTAATCAATGAAATCTGAATTACAGTGTGGGTGAAGTCTCCTTTATATAGGCCATGGAGAAGTTTTAATCCTACTAAACTTAGGAATTAAATACAATAAATAAATGCTAAAATCTAATCTCCTAATTAGATAAGTAACTTCTAATAATAAATAAATGCTAAAAATAAAATCCTAATTAAATAAATCTGATCCTAATAGATATTGCAGAATCCTATGTTGATTTAAATTACAAATAATCAAATAAAATCTTGAAAATTCGTAATTATCCAAAAATCCCGTATTAATCCCGTATAGGAATTTCTGCATGCGCTGTCTTCGCTAAAATAGACGTATCTTGAGATCCAGATATCCGATTGAGGCGTTTCAAGATGCGTTGGAAAGCTAATTTGCAGCCGGACAAGTTTTAAGAAGACATGTTGACCCATAAATGCCTGGTTCCCATCTAAAAATTCGTCGCAAGTTGGCTGACTTTCCAGACTTCACAAACAGATTCAGTTTCTTGTCCAAGATGCATCGTTTTTGACCTCCTATGCGTGCATTGTTTTGGCCATTATTGTTTGCATCGAACAAATTCAGCTTCTTGTACAATATGAGTAATTTAACCCCGCTCATGCATGTATCAATATGTGTTATCTTTATCATATTTATTCATGTATATTTTCGTTTATATGCATTACCGTGTTAATAGGTCATAACCTAAGTTTGTCCATGGTGTATGTATGTTTTGTAACATGTTTTTACATATATTTCGCATTTTAGGTTACATGTTAAAAATAGGTGATATTTGTTGCATATTAATGTCGTGTTTTTAATTTAAGCTTGTAAATTGTGTCATGTGTTAAATATTAAGTTTTTTTTACATATGTTAATGTGTTGCCTTGATTTGTTAGTTTAACATCATATTTCATCTATGCCATGCACGTGTTCTAGTTGTGCCTCATTTTAATGTGCTTAAGCATGTTGGGATTAATTAATTTAGTTTTGGAAGCATTTTCTTTTCTTGTTCATGTCTATGTTTTTATGTTTCATGATTCATGCATTTTATTATTTTCATTAATGTTTTAATATTTATGTTTTTAATACCAAATCAATATGAATGTATGTCTTTTATGTTTTCTAAGATTTCATAACGGATATATTAGTTGTCAATGCGGCGCCCTTTTATTCGAGCGTAAACGTGGCCAGTATCAAACGCAGTGATGGTGGTTTATCGGTTTACTCTCGAATAACAGGGCTTTTAAAATCTACTCGCACTTATAACCAAATTTTAATTTAATCGTCACTTTAATCTAGAATGTTTATTATTAATAAAGCGATAATTATCAAAGTACCAATTTTGGGCGGTTTGGGGGGTGCTAATCCTTCCCCATCCATAACCGATCCCGAACCCCACATTTTTAAAATCTCTGGTTTTATGGTGGCCAGTGGCAACTCCATGTTTAAATAAAACACGGATTTTTCTAAAATCCCGCGGAATATATTTTCAAATACCCGAAAGACCTCCAAACACCTTGAAACCCGTTTTTAGCGTAAGAAAAAAGAGATTGCTACACATCTAACCTACGACTCCAAGTCCTATCTACCACCCTCAATTTCATTCTCTTAAGAAACGAGATTATACTCTTTAGTATAGTTTCTTTCTTTGAATCCTTTGAATACTATCACCCTTTTCATTCCATTTCACCATTTTCTTTTCCTTTCAATCACCATAGCCGAACCTACCCTAAACACTTAACCATTTCCTTTCTTTCATCCAATTTCCTTACACACCATGATACATGTATGGGGGGCTAAAATGATACATTGTAGCCAAAGAGTTGAAGCTGTTTTATAAGTCTGGAATTTCAACCGACTTACATCGAATTTTCGGATGGGATTTGGGCTCTTCTGAGTCTATATCGTCACTTCAAACATATTCGTCTGTCTCTTAGCTTTCCATCGCATCTTGAAACGCATCAATCCGACATCGGGAGCTCAAGTTATGTCCATTTTAGTGAAGACTGTGCGAGCAGAAATCTCTATACGATTTTATCACGGGAAATATTATTTATTACGAATTTTCAATAATTTTATTGATTATTTGTACTTAAATTTAATATAGGATTCTTTATGAAGATATTTAGATGATTTTAGGATTAGATTTGTTATTTATTTATTAGTTTTTTTAGGTTAGATAAAATATGTTTATTTATTTTATATAATCTTTACTTTTCCTAATTTAAGTTGAACTCTTCATTTGTAACCTATTTAAAGACATATTTTCTTCACTAATAAGAACAACATCAAGAATTTATGAGTTGCAAAAACCTTTGGCCATGGGCCATTTTATTTTCAAGGTAGATAGATTTGCCTTGTTATTTTTCGTATCAGAAGTCTTCTTCAACGTAAGTTCGTCAAGTTCTTGTGATGGAGATCGTCTTCACACTCTTGCTTGCCTAGGTAATTGTGTCTAGGAGGGTGGGTTAGAGCCGCTTGAGGTTGCTTGCTTAGATAATCTCGTCTAAGAGGGTGCCGAGGACAAAATATCCTACAACATCTATCTCGTCATCATCCATTCATCGGAGAGATTCGTGTCGTTTGCAAGTGTTTGCCTATTCAATTGCGATTAGGAGGGTGCCAAGGACAAATCTATCCAACACCGCCACCATCAAACTCATCCTATCTCGTTTTCTACATCAAGATCATGTTTTATTATCGGTTTGCTAAACTTGGAGTTTGGGGTTTTCTCGGATCATATTAGTGAATTTGCTAGATTAATTGTGATCTAGAGGGTTCCTAGATTTTGAGGTAATTCTTGGATCCTGGCTTCCGTATCAATTGGTAATCAGAGCCTTGGTTTAGGTGTTTGAAACAATTATCTTTTACTGTTGTTTTAGTAGTTGAGAAAAAAGAAAAAATATATAATTCTCTATATAGATCCTATTTTTAATATTTCATTCCTGGAGACATCTCAAGAGACTTGAAGGTTGTGATCAACAACTATTAAGATTCGGGACGAATCGTTTTCAACAGGGGGAGAATGATACATGTATGGGGGCTAAAATGATGCATTTTAGCCAAAGAGTTGAAGCTGCTTTATAAGTCTGGAATTTCAGCCGACTTGCATCAAATTTTCGAATGGGATTTGGGCACTTCTGAGTCTACATGTCTTCTTCAAACATATTCGTTTGTCTCTTAGCTTTCCAACGCATCTTGAAACGCATCAATCCGACATCGGGAGCTCAAGTTATGTCCATTTTAGTGAAGACTGTGCGGGCAGAAATCTCTATACGATTTTATCACGGGAAAGATTATTTATTACGAATTTTCAATAATATTATTGATTATTTGTACTTAAATTTAATCTAGGATTCTTTATGAAGATATTTAGATGATGTAGGATTAGATTTTTTATTTATTTATTAGTTTTTTAGGTTAGATAAAATATGTTTATTTATTTTATTATTATCTTTACTTTTCCTAATTTAAGTTGAACTCTTCATTTGTAGCCTATTTAAAGGCATATTTGCTTCACTAATAAGAACAACATCAAGAATTTATGAGTTGCAAAGACCTTTGGCCATGGGCCATTTTATTTTCAAGGTAGGTAGATTTGCCTTGTTATTTTTCGTATCAGAAGTCTTCTTCAACGTAAGTTTGTCAAGTTCTTGTGATGGAGATCGTCTTCACACTCTTGCTTGCCTAGGTAATTGCGTCTAGGAGGGTGGGTTAGAGCCGCTTGATGTTGCTTGCTTAGATAATCGCGTCTAAGAGGGTGCCGAGGACAAAATATCCTACAACATCTATCTCATCATCATCCATTCATCAGAGAGATTCGTGCCGTTTGCAGGTGTTTGCCTATTCAATTGCGATTATGAGGGTGCCAAGGACAAATCTATCCAACACCCCCACCATCAAATTCATCTTATCTCGTTTTCTACATCAAGATCATGCTTTATTATCGGTTTGCTAAACTTGGAGTTTGGGGTTTCTCGGATCATATTAGTGAGTTTGCTAGATTAATTGTGATCTAGGGGGTTCCTAGATTTTGAGGTAATTCTTGGATCCTGGCTTCCGTATCACACCATGCATCAAACGCTTCTGCACCCTAAACTATCATTATATTTCCATCTTTTCATCATCTTAATGCATTCGGATTATAAGGCTTACTTGCGTTCACGGTCGGGAACAATCAAGCTTCTCTCAACAACATCAATTGGAGAGTTAGAGCGTATCAGATGCGATCCTATTCCACTCCCTACTCATTTGCACTATACTTTCAACTTGTTTTACAAGGATGAAAGCCAAGGGAGTTTTACTTACTTTCTGCACATTTATTATAACTATATAATTATAATACTTCTAATCATGCATGCACTTATACTTACCATTTATGTTTACATTATGTTTATGTTTAATATAATGCATAGTGTATTCGGGTACCATTTATTATACCCTACAGTTGACATAATAAGTAATGTTTCATGCAGTATATCAAGTAGAACCACATCGTCACTTAGCATATTATCTTAATTCCTAATATAAGCGTTACTTATAGTTGCTTACTTTGATTGTAGGTCATCACAGCTCAAGTATTAAGGGATGCATTGAAGGGAAAGCTCATCTTTGATCATGCAGCTCATGGTTAGCTCAACTAGCTCAAATTAGCTCCTCACAACTCACTCATTTCAGCTAAAGGAATGCAAGCTACTTCCAGCTCCAATTCAGCTCTAATAGCTCGAGGCAAGCTCAAGGACACTAGAGGATAAGCTCATCTAGCTAAGGGCAGGTCATAGCAGCTCAAACAAGCTCAAAAACTAAGTGAAGCTCACTCAGCTAATTAACTCAGCTCAAGCCAGGTCACTCCTAGTTCGATCAGCTTAACTCAGCTCCTGCTACCTTAGTCAACTCAACCTTAGAGGGACATGTCTCCTCCCCAAGGGACACAACCTACCAACCTTGGAGGGAAACTTGGGCGCCAACATTTGGAGGGAGAAATGGGCTGCAATTGCTTGAGGGAGGCACCACTCTAGCCAAAACATCACCATGCCCTTAGGGAAAGGCACCATGCCTGTTCGACCACCTTTTCACCCTTGTACATGCCCATTTAGACACCCCTTGAAAATCTATAAATAGAGTTTCATTTTGCATTTTGTAACACACAACTTTCATATCAATACAATTCCTATTTGTGAGTTTTTTCTCTCAAACTTGTTCTTTTTAGAACTTTATTGACTTATCAAGCTTTGCTTGTGGCGTCTTCTATCCTTAATCCTATACTTCGGGTTCTAGGTTCATCTAACCTATAGGTCTAAGTCCTATCTACCACCCACAAAGTTATTCTCTTAAGAAACAGGATTATACTCTTTAGTATAATTTCTTTCTTTGAATCCTTTGAATACTATCTGATAGAGTAGCGCAATCATGGATTTGGAAGCTTTCAATCAAGTTGTTGCAAGAACTAGGAGCTCTAGACTCAATCAAGGAAGTTTGGGCAGATCTAAAAATTCAAGAGAAAAGAGAAGGGATTTTCTTGAAATTTTCATATTCAAGGTTGGAAATTTAAAGAAACAACGACAAAGTGAATGATTAGAAGATGAATAACTAGAATAAAGTTAAAAAGATTGAAAAAGATTGATAAAAGGATAGATAAAACAAATCTGAAATTTCCAGCTTTGTTTATGGCTTGTGGAGATGGCGTGAAGATTGAAGATGGATGTTGTTTTGTCTTCGGCACCCTCTTAGATGCAATTATCTAAGCAAGCAAGCTCAAGAGGCTCTAACCCACCCTCCTAGATACAATTACCTAGGCAAGCAAGAGTGTGAAGATGATCTCCCTCACAAGAACTCGTCGAAATTATGTTGAAGAAGACTTCGAAGGCACAAGTAATCAGCACTTGCAAAACAAACTCACTAAATATTTCATAAATCAAAGAAATCTGAAAAACAAAGAAGAAAGCACCATCCTTTTATAGATGAAGGATGGCTTTAACCTAAAGCTAAGAATGAATAAAATAAACAAACAAACAAATCTTGTCCATTAAATTGGACTTGATCTAACGGCTTAAGAGAAGGGTGACTGGTTCCTAAAGTATATAAAACCCTAAAAACATCAACTTAAATGATAATAGATACATTGGGCTAAGTTTAATTCGTCCAAAGCCTTATACGTTAGCCTTTGGGCTGAATTTTATAAAATCCCGTAATAATCCCGTATCCAGTTTTCTGCTTGCGCAGTCTTCAGTAAATTGGACGTATCTCGAGTTTCCGATATCCGATTGACGCGTTTCAAGATGCGTTAGAAAGGTACCTGAATGAAGGACAATTTGTTAGGAGACAACTCAACCCAGAAATGCCTGGATCCCATCCGAAAACTCGTTGCAAGTTGGCTGACTTTCCAGACTTCACAAACAGATTCAGTTTCTTGTCCAAGATGCATCGTTTTTGACCTCCTATGCGTGCATTGTTTTGGCCTTTATTGTTTGCTTCAAACAAATTTAGCTTCTTGTCCAATATGAGTAATTTAACCCCGCTCATGCATGTATCACTATCACCCTTTTTATTCCATTTCACCATCTTCTTTTCCTTTCAATCACCATAGCCAAACCTACCCTAAACACTTAACCATTTCCTTTCTTTCATCCAATTTCCTTGCACACCACGCATCAAACGCTTCCACACCCTAGATTATCATCATCTTCCCATCATTTCTTCATCTTAAAGAATTTGAATTACAAGGCTTACTTGCGTTCACAGTCGGGAACAATCAAGCTTCTCTCAACAACATCAATTGGAGAGTTGGAGTGTATCATATGGTAATCAGAGCTTTGGAAGAATTAAGTAAGCCCCTATCTTTTGTGATAAAAAAAAGAAATTACAAAAAACAAAAATCAGAATTCCTTCTTCATACATCTAAGGAATTCAAGTTAGTACAAAAAAAGAATAGTGAAACACAAAGGTGGTGAAGGCAGATCAAAGTAAACAAGCAACAAGCTCAAAGAAGACATCAAGATTGATTATTTCTCAATCGAGTTGTAAGTGATTTTTGTGGTACGTTTGTTTTACTTTCTTCTATTTCATTTCATTTCATTTCTATTCTTCTTATAAAGTTTCATTTCTTTTTCTTTCATTTCTTTTCATTTCCTTTATTCCTTTCTTTTTCTAGCCTAACCTTATTGCAGCCCAAACGCCATATAGCTTAAAGTTTGACAGGTTTTGAGTAAGTTCTTTCAAGAACTTGTAACGAGAGAATTGAGCGGAAAAAGGCACGAGAGTTGTGAGAACAGAAGGGGAAGTAAAAGCTATATTTCGAAGAGTGAAACACGAGCGTTGAGTGATTGAGTGACATTAATCTTTCCTTGGAGTGACCGAGAGGTTTGGTGAGGTTTCAGTTTTATTTTCTTTATTTTCTTTGCTAACTATATCACAACATTTTGAATCTTCAAACCGAGAAAAGCAACAACCCCAAAACCTTCAAACTCAAGTATTGATTCAAGAAATGCTAGAGCTATTGTGTGCCGAGCTTGAACCCATTCATAAAATGATGAATCGGTTGGAAGAGTCACATGGCAATTTTTGAGGCATTAAGAGGCGACATCAACCAATAAACGAGTTCGTAGAAAATAATGATGACGAAGAAGTTGAGCAAGCATCACAGAGAACTACTCTGAGATATCAGGGAGGGCATGCCCAAATTGATGACAATCTCAACAACATCCGATTATGCTCTTATTTGGTGGGAACAATTAACCTTGTCTAGGAGATGTAACGGAGAAAGGACAATTACAACTTGGCATGACATGAAGAGCATCATGCGGAGAAGGTTCATTCCAACCCGCTATCACTGGGACCTTTTTCACAAGTTGCAAACTCTAAAATAAGGCAACCGGAGTGTAGAAGTATTACAAAGAAAAAGAGGTTGCAATGATCCGAGCCAATGGTGCACATGACCATGAAGGTTGAGCGTCAACACATGAGAAAAGTCATAGGAAGGTCTATTAATACCTCTGCCTCCAAGTGGAACCAAACCAACACTTGGAAGGCTACACCTTCACAAATCAAGGAACCAACTGAGATCTCTAAGCTAAAACTTGCAATAGCAGAGAACATAACTTTTCAATGTCCCTCTTCATTTTTGGCCAAAAGAGGTGTTCCTTCAATGTGTGTAAGGTTTTGTCTACCCCGAAATGTCCCATGAGTCCTCCATCATGTGCTTCTTAGACCAAAACTTCTCAAATGGAACTTTTGGACAATGTAAAGCCGACCTTCCATGAAAAGAAACCCATCATGCTTGTAATATTTATCATGTGCACCTGTTTCGCACACAATTTATACTTTTCTCCAAAATTAAGGTCAGTAGCATAGAGTTCTTTTATGAATGAAAACCCAAGTAATTTGGAATTCAAAGAGTTGAGTAGGACGTACCTTCTTGATAATGCATCAGCCACAATGTTGTCCTTACCCTGCTTGTAGTGAATGACATAAGAAAAGGATTCAAGGAAATGTCGTTTGTTGAGTTTATGTTGTCCTTTAATATGCTTCAAGGCCTCATGATCGGTGTGGATAACGAACTCCTTAGGCCATAGATAGTGCTGCCATGTCTCGAGTGCTCGAATGAGTGCATACATTTCTTTATCATAAGTTGGATAATTTAATGTTGCCATTGAGTTTTTCACTGAAATATGCATTTGGGCATCCTTCTTGTGTCAACACAGCACCTATCCCAATTCCAGACGCATCACACTCTATCTCAAAACTCTTGTCAAAATTTGGCAATGCTAACAAAGGTGCCTCGGTCAAACATTTCTTTACTTCTATGAATGCATCTTCTTGTTCTTTACCCCGATTGAAGATTGAATTCTTCTTTATGATTCTGGTTAAGGGGCGTTAATAGAACTGAAATTAAGCCCGAATCATCGATAAAATCTTTCCAAACCATGAAAAATTTCACACTTAACTAATGTTGATGGGTCTCAGCCTTTCTTGTATAGCTATGATCTTTTTGGGATCTACCTTCAAACCCAGTGAAATCACAATAAATCCTAAGAAAGTAAGTTCGTTAGTGCAAAAAACACATTTCTTAAGATTGGCATAGAGTTGCTCATCCCTCAAGGTTTTAAGAACAGACCTGAGATGTTGCTCATGTTCCTCCAAGTTCTTATTGTATATTAAGATGTCATCAAAGTAAAAAAAAGAAAACTTACCGATATAGGGTCTTAAAACATGGTTCATTAACCTCATGAACGTGCTTAGGGCATTGGTTAAACCGAAGGGCATGACCATCCATTCATACAATCCTTGCTTTGTTCTAAACGTTGTTTTCCATTCGTCTCCTTCTTTCATACGAATCTGATGATATCCACTCTTGAGATCAAATTTGGAGAAGATGCTTGCACCACTTAATTCATCCAACATATCATCTAATTAAGGTATGGGGTGTCTATATTTTATGGTGATTTGGTTCACGACACAACAATCTATGCACATCCTCCATGTTCCATCTTTCTTTGGAACCAAAAGAACTGGCACGACACATAGACTCAGACTTTCTCTGGTGTAACCTTTCTCCATTAACTCTTAATTTGCTACTAAAGTTCTTTTGTTTCTTCTGGATTACTCCTATAAGCCAGATGGTTTGGAATAGTGGCTCCTAGAATGAAATCAATCTGATGCTTGATTCCTCAAACTGGTGGTAACCCACTAGGAATCTCTTTTGGGAAAAGATCTTTGAAATCCTGCAAAAGGGGAAAAAATAGAAGCGGGCAAATCCTCAGACATGTTAGCGTTAAAAAGACTCTCTTTGTACATGAGTATAAGAAGAGTTTGATGCGAAGAAAGGTGTTTTTTAATTTCCCTCCCGTTGGCTATATATTCTCATCTTTTGAGTAATTTCCTTCTTCCTCTCCTTTTTTGATCTGAGCACATCTAAATTTGATCCGGAGATCTTTCCACCAGGACCAATCACTTGTTCTAAGGCTATGTTATTCAGGGACGTCCTTTTGCTTAAATGCATTCAAGCTTCCCACTTGTTTCTTAATGTTTCAGCCTTAGACAATAAGTTATATAATATGTTACATGCTGATATGTGATATAATATATAGCTTATACTTAGTTTACGTATAAATGCATTTAATATGCCAAGTAAGTGTGTGTTTACTTATTTTTTAAGTGAATAATAAAGTATGGACAGCTTAAGGAAGCTAAAACCATTGAGGAAGCAGCTCAAATGCAGCTCAACAATAAGTGTGCAGCTCAAGCGATTCCGATTCAACTCAATTTAGCTTATTACTAGTTCACTCAGCTCACACAGCTCAACGACAGCTCATGAGTCCAAATGCTGCTCAAATGTTTCGGGACACATGCCTACACTTAGGGGAGCGTTGATATAGAAGCGCAATCTTGGATTTGGAAGCCTTCAATCAAGTTGTTGCAAGAGCTAGGAGCTCTAGACTCAATCAAGGAAGTTTGGGCAGATCTGAAAATTCAAGAGAAAAGAGAAGGGATTTTCTTGAAATTTTCAGATTCAAGGCTGTAAATTTAAAGAAAGAAAGACAACATGAAGGATTATATGATAAGAAATAAGAATATAAAAAAAGATTAAAAAAGATTGAGAAAGAGATAAGTAAAAAAATCTAAAAATTCCAGGTTTGTTTATGGAATTATGGAAGATGGTGTGAAGGTTGAAGATGAAGATGGCTTGCGAATTGTTGATGTTGTTTTGTCCTCGGCACTCCCTTAGACTCAATTATCTAAGCAAGCAACCTCAAACGGCTCTAACCCACCCTCCTAGATGCGATTATCTAGGCAAGCAAGAGTGTGAAGATGATCTCCCTCACAAGAACTCGTCGAACTTATGTTGAAGAAGACTTCAAAGGCACAAGTAATCAGCACTTGCAAAAACAAACTCACTAAATATTTCATAAATCAAAGAAAATCTCCCTTACAATGATGGAGGCTTCATCCTTTTATAGGTGAAGGATAGACAAAGTAACTTAAATTCTACTAAAACAAGGAAAACCTAATCTAATTAAAAATAATAAAAAAATAACAGCCTTTAAACTCCTTGTGCTTGTGTGGCAAGGAATAGGGTGATAAGGCAAGTGATAAGCTGATAAGGGCTGGGTCGCTGGTTTCTAAAGTATATAAAACCCTAGAAACATCAATTTAAATGATAATAAATATATTGGGCTAAGTTTAATTCGTCCAAAGCCTTATATGTTAGCTTTTGGGCTGAATTTTACAAAATCCCGTAATAATCCCGTATCCAGTTTTCTGCATGCGCAGTCTTCAGTAAATTGGACGTATCTTGAGTTCCTGATGTTCGATTGATGCGTTTCAAGATGCGTTGGAAAGGTAAATGAATGACGGATAATATGTTAGAAGATAACTTGACTCAGAAATGCCCGGATCCCATCCAAAAACTCGTCACAAGTTGGATGACTTTCCAGACTTTACAAACAGATTCAATTTCTTGTCCAAGATGCATCGTTTTTGACCTCCTATGCGTGCACTGTTTTGGCTTTTATTGTTTGCATCGAACAAATTCAGCTTCTTGTCCAATATTAGTAATTTGACCCTGCTCATGCATGTATCATTCCCCCATTCCTCAAAAGGATTCGTTCTCGAATCTAAGTTGGCAATGAGAGAACAATCATCAACTTCAATTGAGAAGGCTTCTTTGTTGTATGTGGAGTGTTCTAATTGAGCTCCTCTCAATGGTTCAATAAAATCCTGAAAAAATAAGATAGCACTACTCGAACATTTGTAAGAATTAGTCAAAACAAAATCACTCGTCGCGTTGTTTTTCTTTTGGGCTTTGTGTGACTTTTACCTCATATGTATTTTCACTCACCAAATTTGGGCTGTTAATTTGACTTTTTTCACTCTCGGCCTCTTTACTCTCAGTCTTTTGTATCTCACATCCCATATCCATCTCACAAAAATGATCATCACTGTACAATTTCTGTAGAGGAGAAAGTGTTTCTAACGGAATGATAGGACAAGAATCAAATGAAGGGTTAGAATTACACTTACTTTCTTTGTGGGGAGGTGATGAGAGTATAGCAAGTGGACCTACTACTTCACGTGAGGGATTAGAAGCATTGTCATCTTGTCTAATGTGTTCATTATCACTATCCTCTCGTTTGAGTGTTTGTGTGTTTTCCGTCAACATGGGGATTTTTGTCTTGGTTTTGTCCAGTGACTTGGATGTTTCAATTTTCTGCTTTGGTCTACTTGATTCGAGCAAAGGTTTAGAAGAATTAGAATGAGATAAAGGTTGAGTGGTTCCTCTTTCATAGTGATAATTCTTCTGTCGATATCGTTGTCGATCTTTGATACGCTTTTCGATTGTCATGGCGAATTGGAATGCCTCTTGAAGGGTGATACATGTATGGGGGGCTAAAATGATGCATTGTAGCAAAAGAGTTGAAGCTGTTTTATAAGTCTGGAATTTCAGCCGACTTGCATCGAATTTTCGGATGGGAGCCGGGCACTTCTGAGTCTACATGTCTTCTTCAAACATATTCTTCTGTCTCTTAGCTTTCCAACGCATCTTGAAACGCATCAATCCGACATCGGGATCTCAAGTTATGTCCATTTTAGTGAAGACTGTGCGAGCAGAAATCTCTATACGATTTTATCACGTGAAATATTATTTATTACGAATTTTCAATAATTGTATTGATTATTTGTACTTAAATTTAATCTACGATTCTTTATGAAGATATTTAGATGATTTAGGATTAGATTTGTTATTTATTTATTAGTTTTTTAGGTTAGATAATATATGTTTATTTATTTTATTATTATCTTTACTTTTCGTAATTTAAGTTGAACTCTTCATTTTTAGCCTATTTAAAGGCATATTTGCTTCACTAATAAGAACAACATCATGAATTTATGAGTTGCAAAAACCTTTGGCCATGTGCCATTTTATTTTCAAGGTAGATAGATTTGCCTTGTTATTTTTCGTATCAGAAGTCTTCTTCAACGTAAGTTCGTCAAGTTCTTGCAATGGAGATCATCTTCACACTCTTGCTTGCCTAGGTAATTGCATCTATGAGGGTGGGTTAGAGCCGCTTGAGGTGCTTGCTTAGATATAATCGCGTCTAAGAGGGTGCCGATGACAAAATATACTACAATATCTATCTCGTCATCATCCATTCATCGGAGAGATTCATGCCGTTTGCAGGTGTTTGCCTATTCAAGTGCGATTAGGAGGGTGCCAAGGACTAATCTATCCAACACCGCCACCATCAAATTCATCCTATCTCGTTTTCTACATCAAGATCATGCTTTATTATCGGTTTGCTGAACGTGGAGTCTAGGGTTTTCTCGGATCATATTAGTGAGTTTGCTAGATTAATTGTGATCTAGAGGGTTCCTAGATTTTGAGGTAATTCTTGGATCCTAGCTTCCGTATCAATTGGTAATCAGAGCCTTGCTTTAGGTGTTTGAAACAATTATCTTTTACTGTTGTTTTAGTAGTTGAGAAAAAAGAAAAAATATATAATTCTCTATATAGATCCTAGTTTTAATATTTCATTCCTGGAGACATCTCAAGAGACTTGAAGGTTGTGATCAACAACTCTTAAGTTTCGGGACGAATCATTTTCAATAGGGGGAGAATGATACATGTATGGGGGGCTAAAATGATGCATTGTAGCCAAAGAGTTGAAGCTGTTTTATAAGTCTGGAATTTCAGCCGACTCGCATCGAATTTTCGGATGGGATCCGGGCACTTCTGAGTCCACATGTCTTTTTCAAACATATTCGTCTGTCTCTTAGCTTTCCAACACATCTTGAAACGCATCAATCCGGCATCGGGATCTCAAGTTATGTCCATTTTAGTGAAGACTGTGCGAGCAGAAATCTCTATACGATTTTATCACGGGAAATATTATTTATTACGAATTTTCAATAATTGTATTGATTATTTGTACTTAAATTTAATCTACGATTCTTTATGAAGATATTTAGATGATTCAGGATTAGATTTGTTATTTATTTATTAGTTTTTTAGGTTAGATAAAATATGTTTATTTATTTTATTATTATCTTTACTTTTCCTAATTTAAGTTGAACTTTTCATTTGTAGCCTATTTAAAGGCATATTTGCTTCACTAGTAAGAACAACATCATGAATTTATGAGTTGCAAAAACCTTTGGCCATGGGCCATTTTATTTTCAAGGTAGATAGATTTGCCTTGTTATTTTTCGTATCAGAAGTCTTTTTCAACGTAAGTTCGTCAAGTTCTTGCAATGGAGATCATCTTCACACTCTTGCTTGCCAAGGTAATTGCATCTAGGAGGGTGGGTTAGAGCTGCTTGAGGTTGCTTGCTTAGATAATCGCGTCTAAGAGGGTGCCGAGGACAAAATATACTACAATATCTATCTCGTCATCATCTATTCATCGGAGAGATTCGTGCCGTTTGCAGGTGTTTGCCTATTCAATTGCGATTAGGAGGGTGCCAAGGACAAATCTATCCAACACCGCCACCATCAAATTCATCCTATCTCGTTTTCTACATCAAGATCATGCTTTATTATCGGTTTGCTGAACGTGGAGTTTGGGGTTTTCTCAGATCATATTAGTGAGTTTGCTAGATTAATTGTGATTTACAGGGTTCCTAGATTTTGAGGTAATTCTTGGATCCTAGCTTCCGTATCAAAGGGTGTAGTAGGTTTTGAGTTCAAGTACCTCAAGAATGTTGTCATTGAGTCCGATAACAAACCCAGTCATTGTATCCTCTTCATCCTCTTGTATGTCAGCTTTTTGCATCAATGATTCCATTTATTTGAGATACTCATCAACAGTTCTGCAGCCTTGTCGGATCCTTTGTAACTTTTGTTTGATCTCTCGTTGATATAATGGGGGAACAAATCGTTCTCGCGTGACTTTTTTAAGTTCTCCCCATGAGGTTATCTTGGCTTTTCTATTGAGACACCGATTGCAGACCAATTGGGACCACCAAATGGATGCATATTCAGTGAATTCTGGAGTCAACAATGGAACTTGATCATCTTCGGGACATTGATAATGCTCGAATAGAAGATAAACTCAATTTTCCCAGGCACAATAAGCATCAGGGTCATACCTTCCTTGAAAAGGTGGTACAATGATCTTTGGCTTGGCTAAGGTGTTTGTTGCTCGTCTCGGTTCTATGCAGTGGTTTCTAATGGGGTTTTGACATCTATTCTGAATGGGAATAAGATTTGGACGCTTAGGCTCCTCAGTATCGCTTGCGATAGCAGTGGTTTCTAATCTCCCAATGGTTTGAGTGATTGCGGTCACAACTGTATCAGTGTGCTAAAGCTTGGTTGCCAATGAGGTTACAGTCCGTTCAAGTTTATTAAGAGTATCCGAAACTTCTTCAAGAGTCACTTCATGTGGTTCTTCGTCATTACTCGTTTCTGACATCCTGAAACACTCGGATTTAAAAAGGTGAAAAGCAAAAGAAAACTAGAAATCTCACTAAACACTCCAAGGAATAAATATTTAGCAAGGCAAGTAAACCGATCGCGTGCTCTTTAAAGACCTTCCTAACAATGAGTCTAATTGTACTAGGAGTCCAATGAAAAGGCTTGACACCAATTGAATATAGTTGCAAGAAAGAAGGATTGTAATGCAACTTTGTTGTCCTACTCACACCAGAAAAGAGAAGGTGTTAATGGCGTAATAGAAGAAAGAAAAATCAAAACAAAGGAACTTAAAAAACTAAGAGTAGAAAAATTTAGTCTAGAAAGATGATAGCCCCAAAACCCAGAAACAACTTGAAGGAAGAAATCCAATGCTGAATCCACTTCAATGTGATGCTCGCGGTGGTTGATGATGTTGCTCTTGATTATTCTTGATGGTGGTTGGTGGCTAGGTATGAGCTTTCTCACTTTTCTTCACTTTTATTTCTTTTCTTTTTTTCCTTTTTACAATGTAAATAAACTGAAAATAACGAAAATTGAAGAAAAATAATGAAAATAGACATTCTGAAATTTTGTGTGGTGACTCCTCCAATGGTGTAGATCTGATCTGGAAATTTTCAGCTCAAAATTCACTCATTTGATTTTGACGAATTTTCCCCTAATTTTCTAATTTTCACCCAAAAACGCCAAAATTCTTGCCAAGAATCGTCCCAAAAATCCTTCAATCAAGTTGTTGTAAGAACTAGGAGCTCTGGACTCAATCAAGGAAGTTTGGGCAGATATGAAAATTCAAGAGAAAAGATAAGGGATTTTCTTGAAATTTTTAGATTCAAGGCTGGAAATTTAAGGAAAGAAAGAAAAGATGAAGGATTATATGATAAGAAATAAGAATATAAAAACAATTAAAAAAGATTGAGAAAGAGATAAGTAAAACAAATCTGAAAATTCCAGGTTTGTTTATGGAATTATGGAAGATGGTGTGAAGGTTGAAGATGAAGATGGCTTGCGAATTGTTGATGTTCTTTTGTCCTCGGCACCCTCTTAGACTCAATTATCTAAGCAAGCAACCTCAAGCGGCTCTAACCCACCCTCCTAAACGCGATTATCTAGGCAAGCAAGAGTGTGAAGATGATCTCCCTCACAAGAACTCGTCGAACTTATGTTGAAGAAGACTTAAAGGCACAAGTAATCAGCACTTGCAAAAACAAACTCACTAAATATTTCATAAATCAAAGAAAATCTCCCTTACAATGATGGAGGCTTCATCCTTTTATAGGTGAAGGATAGACAAAGTAATTTAACTTCTACTAAAACAAGGAAAACCTAATCTAATTAAAAATAATAAAAAAATAACAGCCTTTAAACTCCTTGTGCTTGTGTGGCAAGGAATAGGGTGATAAGGCAAGTGATAAGCTGATAAGAGCTGGGTGGCTGGTTCCTAAAGTATATAAAACCCTAAAAACATCAATTTAAATGATAATAAATATATTGGGCTAAGTTTAATTAGTCCAAAGCTTTAAATGTTAGCTTTTGGGCTGAATTTTACAAAATCCCGTAATAATCTTGTACCCAGTTTTCTGCATGCGCAGTCTTCAGTAAATTGGACGTATCTTGAGTTCCTGATGTCCGATTGATGCGTTTCAAGATGCGTTGGAAAGGTAACTGAATGACGGACAATTTGTTAGAAGATAACTTGACTCAGAAATGCCCGGATCCCATCCAAAAACTCGTCTCAAGTTGGCTGACTTTCCAGACTTTACAAACAGATTCAATTTCTTGTCCAAGATGCATCGTTTTTGACCTCATATGAGTGCACTGTTTTGGCTTTTATTGTTTGCATCGAACAAATTCAGCTTCTTGTCCAATATTAGTAATTTGACCCTGCTCGTGCATGTATCAAGCGTCCTACACTATGTGTGCAGCTCGCTCAAGCTCAAACTCACCTAACATAGGTGGCATGAAGCATGGACCAAGGAGGCAAATTTGTAATTCAAATTTCTCTCTCTACAATAAGCATGGGCGGCATGGAAGAGGATAAGGGCAAGGAGTTTGAATTTGAATAATTCACATGTGCAAATTATTCAAAATCAGATTTCAACATGTGCTATTCACAAGCATGGCGCCATCTTATGGATAAGGAAGAGGAGTTTCTTTTTTTGAATTTGAATTATTTCCCATGTGCAAAATAATTCAAATTCAAATTTCCTATGTGCTTGAAACACTATGTCACCATTGAAGATGGATAAGATTGAGAGGTTTTGTTTGAATTTGAATTATTTTTCCATGTGCAAATAATTCAAATCAGATTTCTAACATGTATCTTTGTAATTTCTTATATATATAGTCTTCATATGTCAATGTAATAACGAGCGCTTTATGAATAGAAAATCAAATTGTGAGATTTCTCTCAACTTCAGTTCTTCACTGAACTTTCCAGACTTATCAAGCATTGTTGCGTGTGGCGTCTACAACTTGATACTTGTGGTTCTTGGTTTGATAATCAATGGGTCCAAGTCCGTTTTGAGCATTGAACGTATAAGGATCAGGTTTATACTCCTTATAGTATAGGTTCTTCCTTGTTTCGTGTTCATGTTTTTATTTTGTTTTCTTCATCCCTTTTCAACCAAAAACAAAATCTGGCATCTAAACTTCATCTTCTTCACCCCATCCTACATGCCACCTTCTAACGAAATTTCCAGCAACCATTTCATCATCCTTCAATCATCCTTACACCATTACTTCATCATCCCTCCTACCATTAAACAAGTCCAAAAACCAGCCCCAAAACATTATGTTATCATCCCTAAACATCTTCTTTTGCAGCCATACTTTTGTGCAGAAATTCTTACTTCTGTCCTAGATCCGAAATAATCAAAGGAAGCCTTCATCATCTAGGCAACCCCTTATCATATGGTATCAAAGCCTAAGTTGGATTAAAGTAAGGAAAACATCCTTTTGTGTGTGCAAAAGACAAAAAAATGAAGTTTCAGATTCAAAAATTCAAAAAAATTCTAGAATTGAAAAAAAAGAAAAAGAAAGGAAAGGAAATGACAATGGCAATGCACACTACAACATCAATCATTATAACATCAACCGAGCTTGAAGAACTTTGATTGTTCGGTGAGGAAAGTTGTAAGTATTTATGTGTTACTAGTAACCAATTTCCTAGTGTACCTATGACTTGTGCTAGGGCCAAGAAGTTCCAAGAAGCTATGGAGAACTTATTTAGTCAAGGTTGGAATTTGAAGGAGGAAACGCCAACTTTGATTGAACAATGCACCCTCTTACTCGTGCATGAGTTTGCATGAGTTTTTATTAAGTTTTAAATTTAATTTCAGCTTGTGTGCATGAATAAATAAGGCTTGGTGTTCATTTAAGCATGTAGTTTCATTTATGCTTGTTTGGAACATTTAAGCATGCTAGTTCATTTTAAGTTTGTTAGTTTAATTAATGCATGACAGTTTATTAATGCATGTTAATTCACTTATAGCACATTAGTTTGCTTATGTTTGTGAGTTCATTTGGTGTGCTAATTACTTAATTAAAAATAGTTCTTTCAATGTAACTAGTTCCATTAAATTAAATTGGCTCATTAAATCTGTTTCATGCATTCACTTTCATTTTAATGAATAAGTTGTTATCTAATGATTGTTTTTGTCTTTTCAGCTAGGATATTCAATTGGGAGAAAATGGCTGATCATCTTTTCAAGTTTAACAAGTCATTTACCACCAATTGAAAGCACTTAAGACACATCAAGGCTGATCACTTACAATGCAATTCAAGAGAGTAATTACACCACTTGAAAGCACATCAAGGCTGATCAGTTTTCAATGCAATTCAAGAAAGCAATTGCAACACTTGAAAGCTGTTGATTTCAGCAAGGAAGCAAGGCATTGAAGCCTCTTAAAGCCGGCCACTTAAAGATCTATTTTACACCATTTAAAAGCTACTTTAAGCCTTCTAAAAGCTGATCAGTTTTGATAACAAGGGAGACATGCACTTAAGGCCTCTTTATCACATTTTAAGAGGGAATGAATGCCAATCTCATCAAATGGCATATCAAGGGGTTCTTTAACTTGGACGATATGTGTGTCCACATTCATTCCAAAGGATGTCCACATTCATCCTTATCCAACATCAACCTTTCAACTGAATTTGGAGAAGGGATAACCGACAATTTAATTGACTTGTAACCCATTAATCAATTAGCTTTTAATCCTTTGTTGCCTATTCGATTCGGTCACCATGCTCCTATAAATAGGCAGCCATTTTCTATTGTAAAAAACTTTTGGCATATATTATACTTGAGAGTGTTTCTCTTTCAAAGTTTATATTGAACTTTATCGGCTTACAAGAATAATCTTGTGGCATTCTTCCCCTTTCATTTTATTATATTGCTGGTTCCTAGTTTCTATAAATAGTGGGTAACAATCCATATACCCTTCAACCCAATACATGGCTAGAACTCTTAAGGAATGGGTCTTCATTATTTAGTGTTGGTTCCTCCTTTGTTTTACACCATACCTTTAGTTATATTTCTTTTATCTACACCGATTACCCTTACAACCCTATATCCACATCCATATTTCCTTCAATCCCTTGTTACATCCTATTTCATAACCAAATCCCACATTCATTTATAACCTTCCCTTCATCTCCTTTCATTTCTATTAAGTTCAATCTTGAACACCATTCTTTCATTGTTTTACAACAGATTTTAAAGCTCTTACTTGAATCTCAATTCGGCCATCTAACAACCTGATACATGTATGGGGGGCTAAAATGATGCATTGTAGCCAAAGAGTTGAAGCTGTTTTATAAGTCTGGAATTTCAGCCGACTTGCATCGAATTTTCGGATGGGATCCGGGCACTTCTGAGTCTACATGTCTTCTTCAAACATATTCATCTGTCTCTTAGCTTTCCAACACATCTTGGAAGGCATCAATCCGACATCGGGAGCTCAAGTTATGTCCATTTTAGTGAAGACTGTGCGAGCAGAAATCTCTATACGATTTTATCACGAGAAATATTATTTATTACGAATTTTCAATAATTTTATTGATTATTTGTACTTAAATTTAATATATGATTCTTTATGAAGATATTTAGATGATTTAGGATTAGATTTGTTATTTATTTATTGGTTTTTTAGGTTAGATAAAATATGTTTATTTATTTTATTATTATCTTTACTTTTCCTAATTTAAGTTGAACTTTTCATTTGTAGCCTATTTAAAGGCATATTTGCTTCACTAATAAGAACAACATCATGAATTTTTGAGTTACAAAAAACCTTTGGCTATGGGCCATTTTATTTTCAAGGTAGATAGATTTGCCTTGTTATTTTTCGTATCAGAAGTCTTCTTCAACGTAAGTTCGTCAAGTTCTTGTAATGGAGATCATCTTCACACTCTTGCTTGCCTAGGTAATTGCATCTAGGAGGGTGGGTTAGAGCCGCTTGAGGTTGCTTGCTTAGATAATCGCGTCTGAGAGGGTGCCGAGGACAAAATATCCTACAACATCTATCTCGTCATCATCCATTCATCGGAGAGATTCGTGCCGTTTGCAGGTGTTTGCCTATTCAATTGCGATTAGGAGGGTGCCAAGGACAAATCTATCCAACACTGCCACCGTCAAATTCATCCTATCTCGTTTTTACATCAAGATCATGCTTTATTATCGGTTTGTTGAACGTGGAGTTTGGGGTTTTCTCAGATCATATTAATGAGTTTGCTAGATTAATTGTGATCTAGAGGGTTCCTAGATTTTGAGGTAATTCGTGGATCCTAGCTTCCGTATCAATTGGTATCAGAGCCTTAGTTTAGGTGTTTGAAACAATTATCTTTTACTGTTGTTTTAGTAGTTAAGAAAAAAGAAAAAATATACAATTCTCTATATAGATCCTAGTTTTAATATTTCATTCCTGGAGACATCTCAAGAGACTTGAAGGTTGTGATCAACAACTCTTAAGATTCAGGACGAATCGTTTTCAACAGGGGAGAATGATACATGTATGAGGGGCTAAAATGATGCATTGTAGCCAAAGAGTTGAAGCTGTTTTATAAGTCTGGAATTTCAGCCGACTTACATCGAATTTTCGGATGGGATCCAGGCACTTCTGAGTCTACATGTCTTCTTCAAACATATTCGTCTGTCTCTTAGCTTTCCAACGCATCTTGAAACGCATCAATCCGACATCGGGAGCTCAAATTATGTCCATTTTAGTGAAGACTGTGCGAGCAGAAATCTCTATACGATTTTATCACGGGAAATATTATTTATTACGAATTTTCAATAATTTTATTGATTATTTGTACTTAAATTTAATCTAGGATTCTTTATGAAGATATTTAGATGATTTAGGATTAGATTTGTTATTTATTTATTAGTTTTTTAGGTTAGATAAAATATGTTTATTTATTTTATTATTATCTTTACTTTTCCTAATTTAAGTTGAACTTTTCATTTGTAGCCTATTTAAAGGCATATTTGCTTCACTAATAAGAACAACATCATGAAGTTTTGAGTTACAAAAAACCTTTGGCTATGGGCCATTTTATTTTCAAGGTAGATAGATTTGCCTTGTTATTTTTCGTATCAGAAGTCTTCCTCAACGTAAGTTCGTCAAGTTCTTGTAATGGAGATCATCTTCACACTCTTGCTTGCCTAGGTAATTGCATCTAGGAGGGTGGGTTAGAGCCGCTTGAGGTTGCTTGCTTAGATAATCGCGTCTAAGAGGGTGCCGAGGATAAAATATCCTACAACATCTATCTCGTCATCATCCATTCATCGGAGAGATTCGTGCCGTTTGCAGGTGTTTGCCTATTCAATTGCGATTAGGAGGGTGCCAAGGACAAATCTATCCAACACCGCCACCGTCAAATTCATCCCATCTCATTTTTACATCAAGATCATGCTTTATTATCGGTTTGTTGAACGTGGAGTTTGGGGTTTTCTCAGATCATATTAGTGAGTTTGCTAGATTAATTGTGATCTAGAGGGTTCCTAGATTTTGAGGTAATTCTTGGATCCTAGCTTCCGTATCACAACCGGATTCATAACATTGGGATTACAAGGTTTACTTGTATTCACGGTTGGGAACAATCAAGCTTCTCTCAACAACATCACTTGGAGAGTTGGAGCGCATCACAGAATGTCCGGAGACACCATGAAGGGCGTCCTCACCTAGATGACAATTTGAGCAACATTCGAGTCACCACACCCCCTTTTCAAGGGAATACAGATCCTGATGACTACCTAGCGTGGGAAAGTAAAGTAGAGCATATGTTTGATTGTTACAACTATTCTAAACAAAAGAAGGTGTGATTGTCAGCCATGGAGTTTGTGGACTATGCATTAATTTGGTGGGGCCAATTTGATGCGAGCACGCCTCCACAAGATCCAAAAATTATGCCACCAGGACCTATTACCCGTTCAAAGGCCAAACAACTCAGGGAAGTATTTTCTCATAAGTGCATTTTAGCCTTTGGTGGTCATATAATCTTAGAAAAGAAGTTGTACAACGTATTACATGTTGACATGTAATACATTAAATCAAACCACATTTTTACTTTAAGATTAATATTACTTTATAATATAAGTATCCATTATGTGTTTTCTTCTTCTTATTCACATGACTTATCATCCACATACAAAGGGGAGGATTGAAGGGCAACTCACCTAAAGCTCATGTAGCTCAAATCAAGCTCAACCAGCTCACGCAATTCAGTTCAAGCTTACACAAGCACATTCAACTCCAAACAAGCTCTAATTAGCTTAAGATAGCTCAAGGACACTTAAGAACAAGCTCACTTAGCTAAGGACAACTCATAGCAGCTCAATTCAGATCAGACACTAAGTGAAGCTCACTCAGCTAGCTAGCTCAACTCAAGCCAGCTCACTCCTAGCTCGATAAACTCAACTCAGCTCAAGCTACCACCTTCAGCTCAACACCCAAAGGCACGAACCCTCCCAAGAGACATGATCGGCCACCTTGAAGGGAATATGAGTTTAGGCGCCAAAAAATTAGAGGGAAATGCATGGAGGGAGGCACCATTCGGCCGAATGGTTGATTGGAGGGAGTCAAGACTGACTTTTGGAGGGAAAATTATCCCTAGCCGAATAGGCACATGGTCATTCGGCCACACCCCTTTGTAAAGTATAAATAGAGCCATCCAGGCACCCTTGTAACACATATGATACATGTATGGGGGGCTAAAATAAAGCATTGTAGCCAAAGAATTGAAGCTGTTTTATAAGTCTGGAATTTCATCCGACTTGCATCGTATTTTCGGATGGGATCTGGGCACTTCTGAGTCTACATGTCTTCTTCAAACATATTCTTCTGTCTCTTAGCTTTCTAACGCATCTTGAAATGCATCAATCCGACATCGGGAGCTCAAGTTATGTCCATTTTAGTGAAGACTGTGCGAGCAGAAATCTCTATACGATTTTATCACGGGAAATATTATTTATTACGAATTTTCAATAATTTTATTGATTATTTGTACTTAAATTTAATATAGAATTCTTTATGAAGATATTTAGATGATTTAGGATTAGATTTGTTATTTATTTATTAGTTTTTTAGTTTAGATAAAATATGTTTATTTATTTTATTATTATTTTTACTTTTCCTAATTTGAGTTGAACTCTTCATTTGTAGCCTATTTAAAGGCATATTTGCTTCACTAATAAGAACAACATCAACAATTCGCAAGCCATCTTCATCTTCAACCTTCACTCCATCTTCCATAATTCCATAAACAAAGCTGGAATTTTCAGATTTGTTTTATTTATCTCTTTCTCAATCTTTTATAATCTTTTTTATATTCTTATTTTTCATCATCTAATCTATCATATTCACCTTGTTTCTTTAATTTTTCAGCTTTAATTCTGAAATTTTCAAGAAACCCCCAACTAGTTTATCTTGAATTTTTAGATTTGCGCATAACTTCCTTGTTCGAGTCTAAAGCCCTAGGTTTGCTTCCAAGCCATCAAATTGAAGGTTACCACGTGCCAAAGCATACTCTATCATTTGGTATCAGAGCCTTGGTTTAGGTGTTTGAAACAATTATCTTTTACTGTTGTTTTAGTAGTTGAGAAAAAGGAAAAAATATATATATAATTCTCTATATAGATCATAGTTTTAATATTTCATTCCTGGAGACATCTCAAGAGACTTGAAGGTTGTGATCAACAACTCTTAAGATTCGGGACGAATCATTTTCAACAGGAGGAGAATGATACATGTATGGGAGGCTAAAATGAAGCATTGTAGCCAAAGAATTGAAGCTGTTTTATAAGTCTGGAATTTCATCCGACTTGCATCGAATTTTCGGATGGGATCCGGGCACTTCTGAGTCTACATGTCTTCTTCAAACATATTCTTCTGTCTCTTAGCTTTCCAACGCATCTTGAAACGCATCAATCCGACATCGGGAGCTCAAGTTATGTCCATTTTAGTGAAGACTGTGCGAGCAGAAATCTCTATACGATTTTATCACGGGAAATATTATTTATTACGAATTTTCAATAATTTTATTGATTATTTGTACTTAAATTTAATCTAGAATTCTTTATGAAGATATTTAGATGATTTAGGATTAGAATTGTTATTTATTTATTAGTTTTTTAATTTAGATAAAATATGTTTATTTATTTTATTATTATCTTTACTTTTCCTAATTTAAGTTGAACTCTTCATTTGTAGCCTATTTAAAGGCCTATTTGCTTCACTAATAAGAACAACATCAACAATTCGCAAGCCATCTTCATCTTCAACCTTCACTCCATCTTCCATAATTCCATAAACAAAGCTGGAATTTTTAGATTTGTTTTATTTATCTCTTTCTCAATCTTTTTTAATCTTTTTCTTATATTCTTATTTCTCATCATCTAATCTATCATATTCACCTTGTTTCTTTAATTTTCCAGCTTTAATTCTGAAATTTTCAAGAAACCCCCAACTAGTTTCTCTTGAATTTTTAGATTTTCGCATAACTTCCTTGTTCGAGTCTAGGTTTGCTTCCAAGCCATCAAATTGAAGGTTACCACGTGCCAAAGCATACTCTATCAACATAACTCTTTCCTTTGAATACAAATTACTTTGTCAGGTTTTCTCTCAAACTTGTTCTTTTTAGAACTTTGTCAACTTATCAAGCTTTGCTTGTGGCATCTCCTATCCTTCCATTTTGATACTTCAGGTTCTTGGTTCATAACCAATGGGTCCAAGTCCTATCTACCACCCTCAAAGTCATTCTCTTAAGAAAAAAGATTATACTTTTTATTATAGTTTTGTTCTTTGAATCCTTTGATTACAATCACCCTTTTCCATTCCATTTCACCATCTTTCTTTTCCATTTCATCCACCATATCCGAACCTACCCTACACTTAAACTTTTCCATCTTTTTCATCCAATTCCTTAACACCACGCAACATAGCTTCTGCACCCAACAATTCATCATCTTTCCTTCTTCATTTCATCTCCAAAGCATTCAGATTACAAGGCTTATTTGCATTTACAGTCGGGAACAATCAAAGCTTCTCTCAACAACATCAATTGGAGAGTTGGAGCGTATCACAATTAATTAGTACACAAAAGAGAACTAGAGAAGGACCAATCACAACATGGCATGACATGAAAAGAATCATGCAATGAGATTTATACCGTCTCACTACCATCGAGACTTGTTCCAGAAGTTGCAAAACTTGAAACAAGGCAATAGGATCGTTGAAGATTATTTCAAAGAAATGGAGATTGCCATGATCCGTGCCATCATCTTTCCTATCACTTGCATATTCATCTTAGGTGTGCAGCATGTATTCATCACATTCTTAGCTCTTTCATAGCTAATTTGGTTGTTTTCATGAATCATATAGGTACAAGTGATGATTAGGCAAGCTATGGCGGCTCATACAAGCTCAAGGACAAGGAATGATAGCTCACATAGCTTAAAGGAGTTCAATGCACAAAGATAGTAGCTAAACGGATAGCTAAAAGAACTGAATGGGAGCTAAACCGAGCTTAAGGGAGCTAAAGGATAAGGAGCTTAATTGAGGAGTATAGCTGAGCTAAAAGAGCTAAAACTAGATGGAGAGGAGCTGAGGACCTGATAGCTGACCACTGAAGTGTAGCTAGCTGAAACTGAGCTGGGGTGACACTAGCTAGCTACCATGAAGGGAAACCCAGCAACCCATTTGGCCATGAAGGGAAAGACACATGCCTTTCCATGTTTTGGTGCCAAATAAACCATTTCCTTAACTATTCGCCTGTGCCATTGTAACCATTCATACATACATGCCTTTATGAAGGAATTTTACCCTTTGCCGAATAGATGGAGGCCTTTTCGGCCATGCTCTTTAAACAACTATAAATAGGGCTTTGGATTTCCTTTGGATTTCATTTTAAGACACAACTATAAATAGGGCTTTGGTTTTCTCTCAAATTCATTTTAAGACAACTATAAATAGAACTTTATCGACTTATCAAGCTTTGCTTGTGGCGTCTCCTATCCTTCCATTTGATACTTCGGGTTCTTGGTTCATATAACCAACGGGTCCAAGTCCTATCAATCACCCTCAACGTTATTCTCTTAAGAAACGGGATTATACTTTTTAGTATAGCTTCTTTCTTTGAATACTTTGAATACTATCACCCATCTTCCATTCCATTTCCATTCACTTATCCGAACCTACCCTAAACACTTAACCCTTTTGATAGATGCATGAGCGGGGTCAAATTACTCATATTGGACAAGAAGTTGAAGTTTTTCGATGCAAACAATAAAGGCCAAAACAATGCACGCATAGGAGGTCAAAAACGATGCATCTTGGACAAGAAACTGAATCTGTTTGTGAAGTCTGGAAAGTCAACCAACTTGCGACGAGTTTTTGGATGGGATCCAGGCATTTCTGGGTTGAGTTGTCTTCTAACAAATTGTCCGTCATTCAGTTACCTTTTCAACGGATCTTGAAATCCGTCAATCGGACATAGGGACTGCGCATGCAGAAAACTGGATACAGGATTTTGTAAAATTCAGCCCAAAAGCTAACATATAAGGCTTTGGATGAATTAAACTTAACTCAACCTAATTATTAACATTTAAGTTATATTTTTAGGGTTTTATATACTTTAGGAACCAGCCACCCTTCTCCCAAGCTGTTAGATCAAGTCCAATTTAATGGACCAGATTTCTTTGTTTATTTTATTTATTATTAGCTTTAGGTTAAAGCCATCCTTCATCTATAAAAGGATGATGCTTTGTTCTTTGTTTTTGCAGATTTCATTGATTAATTAAAAAGTTCTCTTTGGAGATTTTAGTATTCTTTGAGTTTGCAAGTGTTCGGTAAACTTCTCTAGAAGCCATCTTCAACATAAGATCATCGAGTTCTTGTGAGGTAGATCATCTTCACACTCTTGCTTGCCTAGGTAATTGCATCTAGGAGGGTGGGTTAGTGATACATGCATATGCATAGGAGGGCTAGAACGATGCATTGAAGACAAGAAGTTGAAACCGTTTCACATGCCCGATCTTTTTCCTTTTGATACTTTAGATTCGAGGACAAATCCTTTTGAGGAAGGAGAGGATGATACATACATGAGCGCTGTCAAATTACTCATATGTGACAAGAAGTTGAAGATGTTCGATGCAAACAACAAGGTCCAAAGTGATCCATGCTTAGGAGGTGTGGAGAGATGCATTTTAGATAAGAAACTGAAACTGTTTTGCAAAGCTGGAGCATCAGCCGACTTGAGACGAATTCTCGGATGGGATCCAGGCATTTTTGGGTCGAGTTGTCTACTAACTAATTGACCGTCATTCAGTTACCTACACATCTTGAAACGCGTCAATCGGACATCGGAAACTCAAGATATGTCCAATTTACTAAAGGCTGGGCATGCAGAAAACTAGATACGGGATTTTGTAAAATTCAGCCCAAAAGCTAACATATAAGGCTTTGGACGAATTAAACTTAACCCAATGTATTTATTATCATTTAAAATGATGTCTTTAGGGTTTTATATACTTTAGGAACCAGCCACCCTTCTCCCAAGCCGTTAGATCAAGTCCAATTTAATGGATCAGATTTCTTTGTTTATTTTATTCATTCTTAGCTTTAGGTTAAAGCCATCCTTCATCAAATAAAGGATGATGTCTTCTTCTTTATTTTCAGATTTTATTGATTAATAAAAATTTCTCTTTTGAGATTTTAGTATTCTTTGAGTTTGCAAGTGTTCGGTAAACTTGTCTAGAAGCCGTCTCAAAATAAGATCATCGAGTTCTTGTGAGGGAGATCATCTTCACACTCTTGCTTGCCTAGGTAATTGCATCTAGGAGGGTGGGTTAGAGCCGCTTGAGGTTGCTTGCTTAGATAATTGCGTCTGAGAGGGTGCCGAGGACAAAACAACAACAATAAATCGCAAGTCATCTTCACCTTCAACCTTCACACCATCTTCCATAATTCCATAAAAAGCTGGAATTTTTAGATTTGTTTTACCTATCTTTTTTCTTAATATTTTTTCATCTTTTTATTTATATTCTTATTTCTTATCATCTAATCCTTCATCTTGTCTTTTTTTCTTTAAATTTCCAGCCCCGAATCTGAAATTTTCAAGAAAAGCCTTCTTTTTTCTCTTGAATATTTAGATCTGCCCATACTTTTCTTGATTGAGTCTAGAGCTCCTAGTTCTTGCAACAACTTGATTGAAGGCTTCCAAATCCAAGATTGCGCTACTCTATCAGTTAGAGCCTCTTGAGGTTGCTTGCTTAGATAATTGCGTCTAAGAGGGTGCCGAGGACAAAACAACATCAACAAATCGCAAACCATCATCTTCAATCTTAACGCCATCTCCACAATCCATAAACAAAGCTGGAAATTTCAGATTTGGTTTATCTATCCTTTTATCAATCTTTTAACTATATTCTTGTTATTCATCTTCCAATCTTTCACTTTGTCATTGTTTCTTTAAATTTCCAGCCTTGAATCTGAAAATTTCAAGAAAATCCCTTCTCTTTTCTCTTGAATTTTCAGATCTGCCCATAGCTTTCTTGCTAGAGCTCCTAGTTCTTGCAACAACTTGATTGAAGGCTTCCAAATCCACAATTGTGCTACTCTATCACCTTTTCCTTTTCATCTTTTCATCCATTTCCTTATACACCACACATCATAGCTTCCGCACCCAACATTTCAACTTTTTTCCTTCATTATTTCATCTTCAAGCATTCAGATTACAAGGCTTACTTGCATTCACGATCGGGAACAATCAAAGCTTTTCTCAACAACATCAATTGGAGAGTTGGAGTGTATCATATGGTAATCAGAACTTTTGGAAGAATCAAGTAAGCCCCAATCTTTTGTGATTTCATTTTGTGATAAAAATAGTACAAAAAAAAAGAAAATCAGAATTCCTTCTTCATCTATTTAAGGAATTCAAAATAGTACAAAAAGAAGAAAAAGTATATAGTGAAACAAAAGGTGGTGATGGTAAAACAAAACAAACAAGCAACAAGGCTCGAAGAAGTACATCCAGATTGATTGTTTCTCGATCGAGTTGTAAGTGAGTTTTGTGGTAACGGATCTTTCTTTCTTCTAATTTCATTTACTTCCTTTCTTGCTTTTATTTTCATTCTTTCTAGCCTACCTTTCTTTTCATTTCCTTCTTTATTACCTTTATATTTTATTTTCATTAGCGTAACCTTATTTTCAGCTCAAACGCCATCAAGTTTAAAGTTTGAACAAGTTTTGAGTAAGTTCTTTAAAGAACTTGTGACGAGAGAATCGAGTAGCGAAAGGCACGAGAGTTGTGAGCACAGAAGGGGGAGTAAAAGCCTAATTCCCAAGAGTGAAACACGAGTGAGATTGGAGTGCCATCTATTCTTTTCCTTGGAGTGAACTTGTGAGGATTTTGTGAGTGTGTTGGTGATGTAAGGTCATTCTTGATGTGTTGTTGTGTAACCCCCTCGACTAGGCCTAGTCGCACGACCGAACCGAGCGAGCTACATTAGGTTTACCGAAGTAAACCGTAAAGAATTAAGCCTGAAACCCAACCATTTTTTCCTTTTATCTTGTCTAGATGCAAAATTATTATCCTACATGTACATACTGATTTCTGGTGAAAACCCAACTCAATCGGGCGTCGAATTGACATCTAATTGATCATATATACGATTTAGGGACCAATTTGCAAATTTAGAAAATTGCAGGGTCTTAACTCATTTTTACATTACCAACCTTTAATTAGGCAGGTTTCATGCTTACACGTCAAAAAATAGCTAAAACGATCATCGAACTTATTCAATTGCATCCACAATATTCAGGGACCAAAACATAAAAATACAGAACTTCACTCCCATGACATTAATAGAATTAACGGTCAACCGTATCGATACTCAGGTAACCGTATCAATACGGTGTTCAATTTTGCTTAGATCTATTTCGGTACACCATGTACCGTACTGGTACGCCTAGTTGGAAAATAGGTTTCATTTACAAATGTTTAATACCCGTACCGGTACGGCATATAGGTGTTTCGGTACGTGGGTTTCAACTTAAAAAGCAACATTCTAGTGGCGTAGAACCGTACCGATACGGTCCCCGGCGTATCGGAACACATGGGCCTGTAATGTCACTTTTAACTGGTTTAACATGCTTTCAACCATACCAAAACATCCTAAAATGCTCCTAACACACAACCAACAAAATTGAGAATCAAACCACAAACA
The DNA here is from genome assembly GCA_019671005.1 of Hibiscus mutabilis. NCBI lineage: Eukaryota > Viridiplantae > Streptophyta > Magnoliopsida > Malvales > Malvaceae > Hibiscus > Hibiscus mutabilis. The sequence goes on from CM033746.1 coordinate 30,318,617, forward strand.
TAACATCACAGATTCAACATTTATTCACGGCATCTTGGATCAAATATAAATCTATAGGCATGCAACCTAGAAAACCTTTCAAGTAAAACATGAAACTCCAAACCATCACCAAAATCAAACCATAAAGGCCATTTACAACTCAAGAGCAGCTAGACAAACTTGCTCAACTGGGAGTTCAACAAATTATCTCCCAAACAACAACGGAAACCCCCAATTGCCCTTATTACTTATAGTCTAATTCAAAACATACTTTGGTTACCAAGTCTTGTATCGATCCCTTGCTTCCCGCTACCTTCCAAGCTTTTAATTCTCTGCATTGATGGATAAAGAGAGCGTAAGCACACTAGGCTTAGTGAGGAGTGCTCAAAAACAACACACCATCAATGCATTAAAATCATTTCTCAACATTACATTGAAATCTCATTTCAAACATCCTTTAAAACATTATCATGCCTTTAGAACATGCACTTAACATCTTTAAAACCAACATATTAATCCATATGCAACATGTATCATTAACCAACCGCAAGTCCCATTGCTAGCCTCAATTTAAGCCTTCCCATGCATAACAACCATATGCAAAGCTTAAAGAGTAAACATGTATAAATCAAATTATACAACATAAACCTTTCAATGATACATCAACAATTATATTGGTTCACAAGTGATAATTAACCAATTCCATTTACAAAATAGTTCATCGGATACACGGATTCAACAAGTATTCTCCCAACACTTCAAGCCATCTCAACCAAAAATAGCGATACAATCACAATAGCGGTACCTAACAATCGGGTACACTTTCAACCCACGGGGACACCAACCCCTTACCTTGGTTAGATGCTTAATCCACTATCGAGAGTATACGCTACTATAAAACCCCTCTACCGTTTGGGTACTTGGATAGAGTTTTGGGTACACAGATCTAAACCCCTCAATATCCAAGGCGACTTATTATAGTGCACTATTAATCCTATGGCCGGCCAACTATATCCGATAACAATTTTAAAACCACATCACTTGACAATATAATTAACCATTTACCATTTACCTCACTGTTTTCAACAAGCATTAACCAACCAATTTTCCAAAGCAACAACCATCTCAAAACACAAGTATAAACCATATACTTACAAGGATCACTTACCATGTGCATCCTTCAGTATTTCATGCTTAAAACGGTATTTCACATACTTTAAAACATGCTTTAACAATAGGTGTTGTATAAATCAAAACAAGTGCGTTAAACTATATCACACTAGCACGACCGAGAGAGAAAACCACTTTATACTTACTTTCGAGTTTAAACCAGCATATCAAGCTAAGTTTAAACTCCCATAAACCAACTTTAAAACATTCCAAAGCTGGAATCCACATTATCACTCACTGATATACGAAACCTCGATTCGTTGACGCAAAATCAAGCATCCGAAGCCTCTAAAGCTTCACCGATCACTTCTGGATCAACCTCCCATGTTTTAACCACATTACAACAGAGGATTAATGCATCTCAATGCATTCAAAACACTGCAACAACAATTCCTCACGGACTTCCACAATCATCTCAAAATTACCCAACCTCAACAACCGAAATCATCACCTAATCATTTCCAAACAGAACCCAACCACAATATAACAATCTAACACTTCCATAATCATCAATTAACACTCAAAAATAGGATTGATTCATTCATATACTTCCAGTAATTAAACAGCCACCACAACTTCACAAAAACACAAATCTAACAACCTAAACAACTAGGGATTCAAGAGTTTCGGGATTCTATTGTTAAAACCAACTTATCAACATAATAATACATCCAAAATATGATTAAAATCAATCTTCATCACTGGAAAACAGATCCAATAAGGATCTTTATCCTTTTCATCAATTCACCCAATTAAATCAATTAATTCAATATAAAAACACAAAATCAGATTATAAACCATAAATCAAGGATCAAACACTTGCGAATATCAATAAAGAACCATTCAATTGAGGAGATCACGGACCTTACCCCTATTGTGTGATTTTTCCCTCAATTGGCTTGTTGAAAGCTAAGAAAACACAAGATTCCAATGAGGTTTTGTAAATCAAAGTTAAAGAATCAATTACTAATCAATAATCTGAGTAAAATGATCTCTCACCTCTGATTTTTAATGAAAACTTGAGTGTTTGGCAGAAGAGAAGTGGAGAGAAAAGTTACGTCAATTTTCTTGAAAATGATAACTAACTTTTTAATAACCAAATCTCCTTTTAATTAACTTTTAAAACACATGTTAAAAAGGTTTAATTAATAGGAGAAATCACCAGCAAATACTTGGTAAAATAGCTCCTTAAGGATTCTAAGAGTTTGATCTCTTTCAATTTAGTTACCTTTAAAAACCAGATTTCAAAAATTGCATTTTGGTCACTAACCAAAATGTCACACTTCCAAAACCCATTTTCCAAAATTGTTTTCACCAATATTAACCATATATTAAAATATGATTTTAACCATTTTCCACATTTTTATCTTATCGAAAAAAATATTTGCTTTTGAATCCTACTCGAATCCCTAACCCGACCACTGGACCGTCTAACAAGCCACAAAACTACTAGGCCCAAAATTGGGCGTTACATGTTGGAGCTGGCTTCTTTGATGGTTGGATCTAGGAAGGAAGCAAGAAACCTGCAAGCAAGATAGGCTTGAAAGAATGAAAGGTATTTTAATGGTGGCTACGGAAGATGGTAAGATTGGTGTATGAAAATGGTAAAGATAGTATCTTAGGAATTCAAGGAAGAAACTATGCTATAAAGAGCATAACCTCAAACCTTGTATGATTTCTTAAGGGATGGTAGAAAGGACTTTGACCCACTATTTATACAGAGATAGGAACCAAAAGTATCAAGGGAATGGAAAGGATGACGCCACAAGTATAAAGTACTTGATAAGTCGATAAAGTTCTAAAAAGAACTAAAAGAGAGAAAAATCTCACAAGTAATTTGATTGATGAAAAAAATGAGATGTGATGTTTACAAATGAAAATTACAACACAATTTATAGTGGATGAAAGGGCATGGCCGAAAAGGCCTCTAAACTATTCAGGTTATGTGGTGACTCCCTCCAAAGGAATGGTGCTTGTTCGGCTGAAATTGAGTCTCCCTCCAAATGGTTTTGGTGCACAAACATTTGAGTGAAAAGTTGTAATTATATGAAATTCTAGCCTGCACTTCCTTCGGTAATCTGGACATATCTCGAGCTCCTGATATTGGATTGATGCAATTCAACATTCGTTGGAAAGCTAAGAGATAGGGGAACAAGTTTCATGAAGACTTCTCAACCCAGTTATGCTTGGATGCTGCTCGAAAATGGCAAACAATCTGATTGACGCTTTTGGTGATGAATCTGCCCAATGAAGAGTGATTTGGTTGGAACTCTTCGTTTTTGCGCACTCATGCTTTCCCACCATGTGTTTGCTGCCCATTTTCAAGTTCCCCTCCAATTATCTAGGGACATGTTCCTTAGGAGGGGACATGACCCTTGGGGTGGTGAGCTGGCATGTGTAGGTAGAGTTGAAGTAAGCTGGTTGAGCTTGAGTTGAGCTGGATTGAGCTGAGCTAGCTTAATCTTTGAGCTGTCTTAAGCTTCCATTAGCTGCCCTTAGCTACGCGAGCTAGTCTTTAAGCTTGTGAGCTCCCCTAAGCTGCTTTCCTAGTCTATGAGTTGCCACGAGCTTCCTTTAAACTCCTCGAGCTAATCCGAGTTGTCTTTAAGGTCCTTGAGCTGATCCAAGTTGTCCTTAAACTCCTTGAGCTGATCTAAGCATGTACTTTCACCCATAGTACCCAAAGAAATAATAAACAAATGTGTGAGCTGTAATGAAGCTAAAATATGATACAAACTTAAGTATAAAGTTGGAATGCAATGTAAACATACTTAAATGATTTAAACTAAATATAAAGATGTGGATTATAGGTTATGCATGAATATCATATGTTATACAAATAAATGATAACATATGATAATTCAAGTATTTCCTAATATGCAAAAGCATGCTTATAAAAATAATGCATAAAAAAGATAATAAAAGATAAAGTAAGGTAGAACTCCCTTACAATCAACCTTGAGGATCTTTAATGATGCGATCAGGCCATTAAGAAAGTTGGTGCTGATTAGGATTGTATCAGTTGGTAAGGTTTAAATTTCTTTTATTTCACTAACAATGTCATTTGATCTTCTATTTTTCCAAACAATGGAGGACAAAGTGTGTTTCATGATCATTGACAGTGGGAGTTGTACCAACATTGCAAGCACTTTGATGGTCGAAAAACTTGGCTTGACAATAATGAAGCATCCAAGTCCATACAAGATACAGTGGCTTAATGATGATAAAAAGACCACTATCACCGAACAAGTTGTCATTTCCTTTTCCATTGGAAAATACAAGGATGAAGCAATTTGTGATGTGGCACCCATGCATACCAGCCATCTATTATTGGGAAGCCCGTTGCAATATGATAGATTAGTAATCCATTATGGGTTCACAAATAGTAGATATTCCTTTACATATGGAGGCATCAATTTGTGAGAACATCTTACACACTCGTTGCCATTTCATTCCATCACTTTTTTTCACCAATTCCATCACCATATCTGAATTTGCCCTTAAACACTTCCATTTCCTTTCTTATCATTTCCCTTCATACACCACCCTAAACTATTCCGCACCCTACATATCCACTATCTTTCCTTCATCATTTCATCCCTAAAGCATGCGGATTACAAGGCTTGCTTGCATTCAAGATCGAGACAATCAAAGCTTCTCTCAACAAGGCCATTTGGAGAGTTGGAGCGTATCATATGGTAATCAGAGCAAAGGGAGAATTAAGTAAGCCTACCATTTGTGATTCATTTCATTTATTATTCTGATAAAAAAAGGATAGAAAAGCAAAAAGAATTCTTTCTTCATTTCTTAAAGAATTCAAATAGTACAAAAAAGAAGAGAAACAAAAATTAGAAATGAAACACAAAGGTGGTGGAACAAACAAATCAGCAAACATCCAACTCCGAGAAGTTCCTCAAGTTTGATTGTTCACAGTCAGTTTGTGAGTAAGTTCTTGTGGTACGTTGTTTTACTTTTTCTTATTTCATTCCATTCCTACTTTCTTACCATTTCTTTCTTTCTTTTCATTTCATTTCATTTCCTTCATAAAAGCGTGTGTGAGATCGGAAGGGGAATTATAAAAGCCAAAAAAACATATTCCCGAGTGAAACACGAATAATTGAGTAGAGTGACATCTCAATTCCTTGTATTGACCGTGAGATTTCTCTGTGTGTGTTGGGTGAGGTCCTATTTTTTTCACTTTGCTTTGTCTTTATTCTAACCATGTCACAGGATGCTAGAAACGAGCATGGAGGAGGACAACCAGCCTCGAATCTACAAACACGAGCATTAATCAAGGAAATGCAAAGGTTGCTAAGGGAAGAACTTGAACCTATTCATGAAAGTATGGATCGATTGGAAGGATCCCAAGGAAACGCACAAGGTCTTGGAAGGCAAAATAGACAGCAAAACCAGGAGGAAATCATAGACGATAATGATAAAGACATCAAGCAGTTATCTCAAAGGACAGCCTCAAGATATCAAGGTGAGCGTGGCCAATACGACGACAACCTCAACAACATTTGAGTCACTATTCTATCTTTTAATGTTGTTTTAGTAGTTGAGAAAAAAGAAAAAATATATATAATTCTCTATATAGATTCTAGTTTTAATATTTCATTCCTGGAGACATCTCAAGAGACTTGAAGGTTGTGATCAACAAATCTTAAGATTCGGGATGAATCGTTTTCAACAGGGGGAGAATGATACATGTATGGGGGGCTAAAATGATGCATTGTAGCCAAAGAGTTGAAGCTGTTTTATAAGTCTGGAATTTCAGCCGACTTGCATCGAATTTTCGGATGGGATCCGGGCACTTCTGAGTCTACATGTCTACTTCAAACATATTTGTATGTCTCTTAGCTTTCCAACGCATCTTGAAACGCATCAATTTAACATCGGGAGCTCAAGTTATGTCCGTTTTAATGAAGACTATGCGAGCAGAAATCTCTATACGGATTTATTACGGGAAATATTATTTATTACGAATTTTCAATAATTTTATTGATTATTTGTACTTAAATTTAATCTAGGATTCTTTATGAAGATATTTAGATGATTTAGGATTAGATTTGTTATTTATTTATTAGTTTTTTAGGTTAGATAAAATATGTTTATTTATTTTATTATTATCTTTACTTTTCCTAATTTAAGTTGAACTCTTCATTTGTAGCCTATTTAAAGGCATATTTGCTTCATTAATAAGACCAACATCATGAATTTATGAGTTGCAAAAACCTTTGGCCATGGGCCATTTTATTTTCAAGGTAGATAGGACAGCCTTGTTATTTTTCGTATCAGAAGTCTTCTTCAACATAAGTTCATCAAGTTCTTGTGATGAAGATCATCTTCACACTCTTGCTTGCCTAGGTAATTACGTCTAGGAGGGTGGGTTAGAGCCGCTTGAGGTTGCTTGCTTAGATAATCGCGTCTAAGAGGGTGCCGAGGACAAAATATCCTACAACATCTATCTCGTCATCATCCATTCATCGGAGAGATTCGTGCCGTTTGCAGGTGTTTGCCTATTCAAATGCGGTGCCAAGGACAAACCTATCCAACACTGCCACCATCAAATTCATCCTATCTCGTTTTCTACATCAAGATCATACTTTATTATCGGTTTGCTGAACTTGGAGTTTGGGGTTTTCTCGGATCATATTAGTGAGTTTGCTAGATTAATTGTGATCTAGAGGGTTCCTAGATTTTGAGGTAATTCTTGGATCCTGACTTCCGTATCAATTGGTAATCAGAGCCTTGGTTTAGGTGTTTGAAACAATTATCTTTTAATGTTATTTTAGTAGTTGAGAAAAAAGAAAAAATATATAATTCTCTATATAGATCCTAGTTTTAATATTTCATTCCTGTAGACATCTCAAGAGACTTGAAGGTTGTGATCAACAAATCTTAAGATTCGGGATGAATCGTTTTCAACAGGGGGAGAATGATACATGTATGGGGGGCTAAAATGATGCATTGTAGCCAAAGAGTTGAAGCTGTTTTATAAGTCTGGAATTTCAGCCGACTTGCATCGAATTTTCGGATGGGATCCGGGCACTTCTGAGTCTACATGTCTTCTTCAAACATATTTGTATGTCTCTTAGTTTCCAACGCATCTTGAAACGCATCAATTCGACGTCGGGAGCTCAAGTTATGTCCGTTTTAATGAAGACTATGCGAGCAGAAATCTCTATACGGATTTATTACGGGAAATATTATTTATTACGAATTTTCAATAATTTTATTGATTATTTGTACTTAAATTTAATCTAGGATTCTTTATGAAGATATTTAGATGATTTAGGATTAGATTTGTTATTTATTTATTAGTTTTTTAGGTTAGATAAAATATGTTTATTTATTTTATTATTATCTTTACTTTTCCTAATTTAAGTTGAAATCTTCATTTGTAGCCTATTTAAAGGCATATTTGCTTCATTAATAAGAACAACATCATGAATTTATGAGTTGGAAAAACCTTTGGCCATGGGCCATTTTATTTTCAAGGTAGATAGATTTGCCTTGTTATTTTTCGTATCAGAAGTCTTCTTCAACGTAAGTTCATCAAGTTCTTGTGATGAAGATCATCTTCACACTCTTGCTTGCCTAGGTAATTACGTCTAGGAGGGTGGGTTAGAGCCGCTTGAGGTTGCTTGCTTAGATAATCGCGTCTAAGAGGGTGCCGAGGACAAAATATCCTACAACATCTATCTCGTCATCATCCATTCATCGGAGAGATTCGTGCCGTTTGCAGGTGTTTGCCTATTCAAATGCGTTGCCAAGGACAAATCTATCCAACACTGCCACCATCAAATTCATCCTATCTCGTTTTCTACATCAAGATCATGCTTTATTATTGGTTTGCTGAACTTGGAGTTTGGGGTTTTCTCGGATCATATTAGTGAGTTTGCTAGATTAATTGTGATCTAGAGGGTTCCTAGATTTTGAGGTAATTCTTGGATCCTGGCTTCCGTATCACCGATGCTCAGTCTTAACACGCTGACAAACCATACATCGAGCAACTAACTCCGCTACATCCTTTTTCAAGCCAACCCAATAGTACACCTTTCTCAAATCATTATACACCTTAGTACTGCCGGGATTCATAGCAAAAGGACTAGAATGAGCTTTAGTCAAAATAGTGCGTCTCATCTCAGCATCTCCTAGAACAACTGTTCGACCTTTAAAACAAAGAACACAATCATCATCAAAATGAAAATCTGTCAGGTTACCATCCAAAATGTCTTGAACATGTAGAACCTACTAATCTTCATAAGGTTGCCTAGATTTAATCATCTAAGACAATGCAGGCTTAACTTGCAATTCAGCCAATAAACCACCTTTACACAATATGCTCAAGATAGCAAACATCGCTATTAACTCAACAGCTGCCTTATGACTTAACGCATCCGCTACAATATTAGCTCTTCTCGGATGATACTCAATCGTCAAGTCATAATCCTCAAACAACTCAATCCATCTCTATTGCCTAAGATTCAACTCAATCCATCTTCGTTTCCTTAAGCAACTTTTTTTGAGACATACCTAAGAAAGGGAATTAGAGAGATGGGCTTTGTGAGGGGCTGAATTCCACATTATTTGTCACATAATCCCTCAGACGAGCGGATGACTGTTTAAATCTATGTCCTCGGTCAGTTGGTGTTCTTTAATTACACACTCTTCTTCTGAATTTTGTTCCTTATTTTTGATATCTATATCTCTCAAAATTTCTTAAGTTGCAAGATTGTCTTCAAGAGGTTTCTCATTATCCAATACATCCCGCTCTTTTTCAACAATTTCACAATCCATGTTGTCGCCATCCATGGTTCCAGTGGGATTATCACCTGCAAACACTTGTTTAGCATATGGAAAATTTGTTTCTACAAACACAACATCCCTTGAGACTAGATAATTAGAAGTTTCTAAATTAAATATTTGGCATCATTTCTTGTCGAAAATAGGTACTCGAGTCATGTCCCTCGTGGTTGCAACGCGAGCAAAACGTAATTTTATCTCCCCTTGAATTTCATCTGATAACCTGAACCGCAAAGCTCATGGGATTGCTTTTATCTTCTCTTGTTTGTTGTAACAACGTCCCCGCGCCACGACGGGTGCTGGTCGCGTTCTTACAAAAAATTATTTTTGATGGAGTCGCCACCAATCTTTTTTTATTAGGGTGAGATTGGATCACCTGAAAAACCGACTATTTTAATAAAACCTTTTATTGTCATTTTACTAAAACGAGTTTTTGGGCCCGTAAAACCAGAAAAATAGATTCGGGAGTCAGTTACGTATGGTGAAGGGTGAGCACCCCCACAACGCCCAAAATTGATACCTGGTCGATTATTTATTTTCTAAACGGGGGAAATTAAGAATTCAAATTTAATTTAAAATTTGTGATCCCATTAAAATATTTAAAAAATATATTTTTGTATGAAAGAAATTTACACCCCTACACCCGGGGCATAATTTCCGTTAGATTCCCGAATGAAAGGAATCTCGTTTGAAAATTATAGTTCAGGATTAATAATTGTATTTCGCGATAGAGATTAACGAAAAACGGCACCCCTTACGTTCGAGGTACGTTTTTCACGAAAATCTTTAATAAAGTATTACCTCATTTTTTAAGTATTTAATTATAAAAACCAAATATAAATGCGTGATCAATATGAGAATTTATATATTTATTTTAAAATAGTTTAATATAAAAAAAGGACATATATTATATACGTACATAACAAATATATATATATATATGTATATATTATAATTTACATACATATATTATATACGTACCTAACAAATATATATGTATATATTATAATTTACATACATATATTACTAGGAAACTTTATATAAATATATATATAAGAATAAGTGGCTAATAATTTACATACTTATTATGATATTATACCTTATATATATATATTATACTTTACATATATATACACGTACAAATGCAACATTTATTTTACATGTATATTATACTATATATACTATATATATTAGATAACTTTACATATATATACACATGCTATTAAATATTATATTAAAAAGGGAAAAAAAGCAAAATATCTTTATATATATAGACGTGTATCATATATATATATATATAGCATAATTGGGACTAAAATAAATTCTATAATAAATGCTAGAACAGTGACTATAATGAACAAAAAGGGAAATTAAATGGCATAATTGTAAACAAAGGAAATGAAAAAACTGTAAATAGGGACGAAAATGAAAAGAAATTGAAATTAAAAGGCAAAATGAAGGATACAAAGGCGGAGGGGCTGAAGCTATACTTTTCCCATTTCATTAAAAAAAGCGCAGATCCTCTGAGCTCGGGTCGGTTCGAGACGCGGGTCATCCAAGACAAAACAACGTCGTTTTGAAGGTTTCTTAAATATCCCTTTTGGCTCAAAAAAAACATTTCATCTGAGTTTTTAAAAAATTTAGGAGAGCTATGTACTATGCTCTCTCCCTCTCTGTCGTGCTTCTCCAAAATCCGGCGGTAGCTTCGCCGTTCGCCGGAGAAGGTCGCCGCCGTCCATGGCTGCCGAAATAACATGCAAATACACCGGCAAATTCAACTTTTCTTTCTCAACACGAATCTCAGGTTAGTTTTATCTAATAGTTTCCCCTTTTTCCTAGATCTAAAAAAACGAAAGGTTTTCTTTTAATATTTTTTCTCTGCTTTGTTTGTAGTTTTTTTATTGTTGCTTTTGATTCGGATATTCCCCTTTATTATGTATTTCGAACTCTTTTTTTTCAAATCGAATCTTCTCTCCTTTTTATTCATCCAAGCCCCCCGATTACATTGTATTTCGAACGAATTTTATACCCGAAATTCAAGCATATAAAAATTACATTTTGTCTTTGAGTTTTTACAAACTTGGGCAGTGGCAAGTGAAGTGGTGGCGGCCAATGTTGACGCGTAGTGGTGGGATGGCCGTGGTGTGACGTGTGGCTGTGAGGTGTATTCTGTGGTGGCGGGGGATTTAGATGTTTGGGCGGTGGCCGCCGCGCGTGGCCAATGGTGGCGCGCTGGAGATGGACGGGCAAGGGAAGGTGCGACGGCATCAGGTTTAGAGTATTAGGGGTTTTTTTTATTATCTTAGGTTTAGGGTTAGTTTGGGTAATGGTTTTGGGTGTTGGGTTGGATATGGGCTGGGTAGGTTTAATGGGTTGTGGTTTGTATAGATTCGGGTATGGGTTTTTTAGTGGGTAAATGGGTTAAGACTTTGTAATGTGATTTGGGCTTGAGCCCCGATCAAAATAGGTATTACAGCTGCCCTTCTTTGCTTATTACTGTATAACAGGAATAGAGCAAAGATAAATGAGTAACCATTTTTGACTGGTCAAGTTTGGGTTTCTTCTCTGGCTACCACTTCTTCTTGAGCTTCATTTGATATTCTTTGCCGCTCTTGTAAAAACCTTCAAAATAGAGGATTCGTTGGGGAAGACAAAAGTCTAAAGAGATCCGTTGGAGTAGACAAAATACGCTCGGCTTGCTACGACTGACGACGACGCAATGCCTAGAGAAAATTTGACCTAGCTGCAACACTGACGGAGAGGCAAGGTCTGCAAAACTTGATGCAGCTGCTATTCTGATGAAGACACGGGATCGAACGATAAAGGTTTGGCCCAGCTACAATATCGCCGAGGAGGCAGTACCAGAAGTCATCAAGCTTTGATCCAGAGCTTTATAGATCTCTTTTGTATTTTTCCCAAATGCACAGGGATCAACAGATTTGAGTTGCCTTTACCGATAGTCGTTTGCTCCGGGCTAGTTGTACCATTCCCCTGGGTACAATCAATTTATACCAATCATGAAATTGGATTTTTCAAAGGATTTATTTTCCCTCGACCATTCGTGAAAATGGATTTTCGATGGACATTTGAATTGTCCATTATCTTAAACTTTGTCGTGTTTAAGCATGTTGTGCCAACATTTCTGTTGGACTTATCAAAATGGTTTTGATCCATCTACAACACTGGCGAAGAGACGAGATCAGACGATGAGAGTTTTGATCAGGTTTCCACTCTAATGAAGAGGCGTGATTTGGAGAGAGTTTTAATTTTCTTCTTTTTTGTTTTGTTTTTTGGATCTTTTTTTTTTGCTTTTTTTTATTTTTTTACCCATATGCCCAGAGAGAAAATATGAGAAAAACATCTGGTCTAGTCGCACCATCATTGGAGAAACTAGACATGGACAAAAATCTAACCCAATGCACCAATAACGACAAAGCGAGATCTAAAAAATGTGGGATTTGCTATAATTTCAAGAAGGTAAACTTGCTGGTGTACTCATTCCGCTGCCACTTCAGGGATATGAGACGGTTGGGGTGTCCATTCCACTGCCACTTTAGGGAGATGAACTTGTTGGTGTACCCATTCCGCTGCCATTTCAAGGAGGTGAGACGGTTGAGGTGTATGATATGTTCCACCATTTGTTAAAGAGACAGGATCTGTAAGAGAGTTAGTTGATCCGCTACACCATGTTACGGGTGAGATATGACCTTCTTGGTTGAAGACGCCAGACAATACTTTCCCCACTTCTTGTGTCAAGGATGTTGATTTTTTTGACGATCTTGATCTGTTCCTTCATGTTTGGGGATGCCAGACCTATTTTAAGGGAAATATCCTTATGAAATGATAGAATTTAAGAAGTTCATGTTTTGAGAAAAATGTTCTTAAGAAAGGACGGAATTAAGAAATTTCTATTTTTTTGAGAAAAATATTCGTTTTTGACGAAAATGTCCTTATGGAAGGACGAAGTTAATAAAATTACGTTTTTGAGGAAAATGTCCTTATGGAAGGATGGGGTTAAGAAACTCCTATTTTTGAAAAAGGTCATTGAGAAAGGATGGAATTAAGAAATTCACATTTTGAGAAATAACGTTCTTTATGAAATGATAGAATTAAGAGATTCCTGTTGAGAAAAAGGATCCTTATGAAATGATAGAATTAAGAAATTTTGGTTTTTGAGGAAAATGTCCTTATGGAAGGACGAAGTTAAGAAACTCTTGTTTTTGAAAAAGGTCCTTGAGAAAGGATGGAATTAAGAAATTCCTGTTTTGAGAAAAACGTTCTTTAAGAATGGATGGAATTAAGAAATTCCTATTTTTGAAAAAAGTATCCTTAATTAAGGATGTGATTAAGAAATTCCTGTTTTTGAGGAAAATGTCCTTATGGAATGACAGAATTAAGAAATTCCTATTTTTGAGAAAGATGTCCTTATAGAACGATGAAGTTAAGAAACTCCTATTTTTTTAGAAAAGTATCCTTATGAAAGGATGGAATTAAGAAACTCTTGTTTTTAGAAAAAAGTCCTTAAGAAAGGATAGAATTAAGAAACTCCTATTTTTGAGGAAAATGTCCTTATAAAAGGACGTGATTTTTGAAAATTGCTTTGAGTGACAAATGCAAAGTTAGTTTCCGGTAATGTATTTATGCAAATATGATTATGCAAAGATGCATGACATTCTTGTCGGAATCTTCAAGTTATATATGCCTTATGACAAACTGGGTGCCATGATGTATGAACATGTTTGATGGTGCATATGCTTTCATGTATGCCCTCATGATGAATGAAGATACATGGAATACTTGTAGAAGTTCTCTTCTTCTGGATCAGCTTAATCTTCTGATTTCATTCCTGTTCAAAATTTGCCCCAGCAAAAGTTTGCCCCTAAATTTTCATTATCCTCATTCTTTTATGAATTTAAGCAGAATGACCTATGTCAACATCATCTCGTTTCTTCTTCTTGGGGGAGATTGAATTCATCATTGATTAGAGCTTAGATGCCCCGTATATTTTGGATACCTCTAAAGGCTTCAAGATTTTGTTCTAAGCAGACACCTGCATTAGGTCCATGTACTTTAAATCTCTATAAAGAGTAATGCAAGAAATCTTTTGTTTCTTAATTATGAAAGATGTTTATATGAATGAGCAAAGAGTATTTATTCTTTCAAAGATGTGATTTCTCAAAAATAAGGGCCCCCTATATCTAATTATGTATATATGTATGGAAAATCATGAGTAAGTTAAATTTTAAGAAAATTTGTAGAAATGCATCATTTATTAAAAACAAAGGGACACACGCCCATACAAAAGATTCCCTCTTACCTTCGGGCCTAGGAAAAAGGTTTGTTTCATGCATTACTTAAAAAGAGATTTAAGATACAAAGGTGTCCTAAAAGATTGTCTAAATTTCGGGCAGATCCAACATTATCCCATCGTCAGTTTATTTCAGGGACTCCACTATTGAATTTCAAAGTGCCATGTTTAATCAGATTTTACACATTATTTCTCAAAGCTCCACAATTCTCGGTAGTGTGGCCTGTGCTTTCTGGATGATAATAACATATAACCTTAGCATCATAACCTTCTAGATAAGGAGGCTGCTTTGGTTTAGACCGAACCGGGGCTAACGAGTTCTTCTCAACAAGCATCGGAAGCAACTCTAGATTGGATGGACAACTTTTTGAAACATCGTAAGTCAACGTGAATATGAATAGTTTGATTGGTGCGATGACCAAGGTCGATTGAATGGATAAGATCCCACCATATAAACTTCTGATCCACTTTTTCCTCCGACGTTTGCACTACTGGGATCTGTTATTTTTCCTTGTCTAATGGCTTCTTCTATGAGTTCACCTAATATCACAAGGCCTTCGAAGTTCTTGGTTGCATTTCCCAGCATATACTTCAGGAATGGATCTTCTAGGGTTCTAACAAAAGTAGGCATTATCTCCCTTTCAAGTAGAGGCGGTTGTACTTGCGTTGCAACATCCCTCCACCTTTGCACATACTGCCTAAAGCTCCCGTTGGGCCTTTTCTTCATGTTTTGCAAAGTTAAACGATCTGGGTCAATTTCTGTTACATGTTTGTACTGCTCTGTGAAAGCTTTGGCCAAATCCTTCCATGATTGTATTTCGTCCCGGCCAAGCTGATTGTACCACCTAGCAGCAAACCTTTTCAAACTATCTTGAAAACAATGAATTAAAAGCTTGTCGTTATCAACATGCCCCGTCATCTTTCGGTAGAACATGGTGAGGTGAGTAAATGGAGAGCATGTTCCATCGAACTTTACAAATTCTGGCATTTTGAACTTTGGAGGTAACACTATATTAGGGACCAGACTCAATTTTCTTGCGTCCATTTCGCAGAATGCATCCGGCCTTTCTACAATTTTGAACTTTTCCTCAAGTTGCTGGCACCAATCTTCAATCTACTTTGATAGTTCAATGTTCACTTTAGCCACCTCATTAGGATCAGGGACAGTGTGTTCACTAGGGCCATTAATTCCTTTATGCGATGAAGATTTAGCCTGAGGACCTTGTTGTTTTCCAACTGATGTTGATGCTTGCAGAGGTGTCTTGTCGCAAGGATTCTTTGATTTTTGTAGAGCATCAGGGTCTATGACCAATCCTTTTCCCCTTTCAGGATTTTTGCCTGCCAACATCCCAGCTATCCTGGCCAGTATATCCTCATGTGACTGTGAGATGTAGTCGCGTGTTGCTTGTTGTACATTTTCCAGGTTCTGCTTTATGTCACTCTTTATATCTTCGTATGCCTTTTCAACCTTTTCCAAACGGCTATCCATTTTTTAGCTTTGCCTCGAGTAAAAAAACCAATGCTAAATCGGCTGGATCAGATGCCCTAAAATCACTTTGATCACAGTTCTCTCAGAATTAAAAGCTCGAACAAGAAATGATTATGCAATATGATATAGCAAATGCTTGCAAAATGAGATGCTAATGCGATGCAAAAAATAAAAACATGTTAGTACGAATAGAGTCATCAATAATGATAATGTATCACAAAAATTAAAAGGTATAGAACCTTCAGGTTAACATGCTTCATTCGAATAAAAGCAATCCTACCCCATCATGTTTTCTATCCATACATTTTAACAATAAGGTAGATCCTACTCGAACATGCTTTTCTACCCTTATATGTTGGAAAAAAGGTGGGTCCTACCGAACATGCTTTTCTACCCACATAAAATATATCGGCATGATATCCAGTATATGATTTATTGCGATAAAATAAATGATACTGAAATTAAAGAGCATAATTGAAGGAATTAAAGAAACCCTAACTCTTTCTACCATACACCTATCGGGTGACTCTCTAAATGGGCAGAGGTTTGGTATAGTTTTAGAAAAGGTAGGTTGCTATGGTTCATTACATGTGGTTTAGGTTCTAAAGTAACGATACCCGAACTGTCACTAGGACATCGATTCAGGAGGATACATTTCCCTAAGTCTATGCGGAGATGAAGATCTCACGGCGACAAAGGTACCGATGTATCCCGAAAGTGATCCACTATCCTGTACGGAGGCGATACCTCACAAAGGAGTAGCTTCTCACTCCCACTTAAAAATGACGGATCTCGGGTATAGAGCTTATGATATGCAAAAGATCAGGGAATTTTTTTAAAAAAAAAACTTTCCTTTAAAAAATTGACAAAAAAATGATCACAAAATAAATTGAACCGAATTTATAGTTTCCACTCGTTAAGACAAAAAGTAATCGACTGGTGGCTCGACTCTCGAAAAAAAGGTAGTCCCCAGTGAAGTTGCCAAGCTGTAACAATGGCCCCGCGCCGCGACGGGTGCTGGTCGTGTTTTTACGAAAAATTATTTTGGATGGAGTCGCCACCAATCTTTTTTTATTAGGGTGAGATTGGATCACCTGAAAATCCGGCTATTTTAATAAATCTTGTTCTTGTCATTTTATTAAAACAACGAGTTTTTGGGTCTGCAAAACCAGAAAAATAGGTTCGGGAGTCAGTTATGTGTGGGGAAGGGTAAGCACCCCCACAACGCCCAAAATTGGTACCTGGTCGATTATTTATTGTCTAAACGAGGGAAATTAAGAATTCGAATTTAATTTAAAATTTGTGATCCCATTAAAATATTTTAAAAAATATGTTTTTGTATGAAAGAAATTTACACCCCTACACCCGGGGCATAATTTCCGTTAGATTCCCGAATGAAAGGAATCTCGTTTGAAAATTATAGTTCAGGATTAATAATTGTATTTCGCGATAGAGATTAACGGAAAACGGCACCTCTTACGTTTGAGGTACGTTTTTCACGAGAATCTTTAATAAAGTATTACCTCATTTTAAGTATTTAATTATGAAAATCAAATATAAATGCGTGTGATATATGAGAATTTATATATTTATTTTAAAATAGTTTAATATAAAAAGGACATATATTATATACGTACACAACAAATATATATATATATATATGTATATATTATAATTTACATACATATATTATATACGTACCTAACAAATATATATATGTATATATTATAATTTACATGCATATATTACTAGGAAACTTTATATATATATATATATATATATATAAGAATAAGTGGCTAATACTTTACATACTTATTATGATATTATACCTTATATATATATATTTTAAACTTTACATATATATATATATACACGTACAAATGCAACATTTATTTTACATGTATATTATACTATATATATTAGATAACTTTACATACACATGCTATTAAATATTATATTAAAAAGGGAAAAAAAGCAAAATATCTTTATATATATAGACGTGTATCATATATATATATATATATATATATATATAGCATAATTGAGACTAAAATAAATGCTATAATAAATGCTATAACGGTGACTAGAATGAACAAAAAGGGAAATTAAATGGCATAATTGTAAACAAAGGAAATAAAAAAAACTGTAGAAAGGGACGAAAATGAAACTAAATGGAAATTAAAAGGCAAAAAAGAAGGATACAAAGTTGAAGGGGATGAATCTATAATTTTCCCATTTCATTAAAAAAGCGCGGATCCTCCAAGGTCGGGTCGGGTCGAGACGCGGGTCACCCAATACAAAACGTCGTCGTTTTGGAGGTTTGTTAAATATCCCTTTTGGCTAAAAAAAATCATTTCATCTGAGTTTTTAAAAAAATTTAGGAGAGCTATGTAATATGCTCTCTCCCTCTCTGCCGTGCTTCTCCAGAATCCGGCGGTGGATCGGCCGTTCGCCGGTGACGGCCTCCGCCGTCCATGGTTGCTGGAAATACACCGGTGAATTCGGCTTTTCTTTCTCAACACGAATCTCAGGTTAGTTTTACCTAATAATTTCCCCTTTTTCCTGGATCTAAAAAAATCGAAAGGTTTTCTTTTAATATTTTTTCTCTCTTTATGCTTTGTTTGTAGTTTTTTATTGTTGCTTTTGATTCGGATATTCCCATTTATTATGTATTTCGAACTCTTTTTTTTCAAATCGAATCTTCTCTCCTTTTTATTCATCCGAAGCCCCCGATTACATTACATTTCGAACGGGTTTTATACCCGAAATTCAAGCATATAAAAATTACATTTTTGTCTGAGTTTTTGCAGACTTGGGCAGTGGCAAGTGAAGTGGTGGCGGCCGGTGTTGACGCGTGGCGGTGAGGTGTATCCTGTGGTGGCGGGGGAGTTAGATGTTTGGGCGGTGGCCGCCGCCCGTGGCCAATGGTGGCGCGCGTGGTAGCCATGCGCGGGAGATGGACGGGCAAGGGCAGGTGCGGCGGCAGCAAGTTTAGAGTATTAGGGTTTTTTGATTATCTTAGGTTTAGGGTTAGTTTGGGTAATGGATTTGGGTGTTGGGTTAGATATGGGCAGGGCAGGTTTAATGGGTTGTTGTTTGTATAGATTCGGGTATGGGTTTTTAGTAGGTAAATGGGTTAAGGCTTTGTAATGTGATTTGGGCTTGAGCCCCGGTCAAAATAGTTTATTACATTTGTGACATTGTCTTTGCTCGCTCTTGTTGAACAATCACTGCATACACCCTATTCATATCGGGTAATAGGTCTGCACTCACGATATTAACGCGCACAGCACCATAGTGTTCTTCATCCAATCCTATTAGAAATCGATGAACTCTTTCTTCCTCTCTTTTCTTTTCAAGATCAGTTGTGAGAATGCATCTGCATCCACCACAACTTATTTAGTAGGGGTATTCATGGTAAATCAAAATACTACAACGATTAACATGTAGGGTTTGTTCTTAGTGTAATTAAAACATATTATATTTAAACATTATCATCTAATTGTACTAAAAACATAACTTACAGGTTAAACGTTATAGTATTTTGGTTAACCATTAACACTCCTGTTATTTAGTTCATCCCATATGGTTTTAAATGGTGAGAGTTCAATGGTGTTAACTACCCATGGAACAAGCATGGAATTGATTATCCACCAATCTTCAATTTCTGGCGAATCATCTGTCGGTTGTTTCACGGTTACATCAATGAAACCATATTTCTTTTTGTCCCTCAACGTAGTCCGAACTGCTCATGCCCACTCTTCATAATTTTCTCCCTTTAACTGTATCTGGGTAATTATGTTTTCTAAATTGTTGTTGGGGCTTAGAGTGTAAGGACTGATCGTTTTTTATCAGAAACAAAATTCCCTTCTCCTTTGGGAATCGTGGCTCCTGATACCATGAAGAAAAATAGAAATTAGGATCAAATAATGATGATCTTTCTTATTGACTTCAAACAAATATATACATATACAAAATCACTACAAGAAATAAACTTCTATATTTGAATAAAATTAAGATTCTCTATACAGAGTAACTACAAAAAATGCTAGGATATAATTTCTTTATTTGCTTCACTAATTTGTCTAAGGCAATCCCTTTCTTTGCTGCTAAAATATCGTTCCTTTATTTGCTGCATTGATTTATCTGATTAGTTCAAAGTTTCCTCAATATGAGGAATTAATTCATTGTAAAAGATAAGAGATTGGTGAGTGAAGAAGGGGAAAGATTTTTGGAAGGGAGGTCATCGAAGAATTGCTAAATGAAGTCTGGGTTGTCGGCAGATAAAAGAGATTGAAGATCTAACATAGTAGATCGAGAAATGAGTGGAGATTGGGTATGGATACCTGAGATTTGATTGATTTCTTCGAGCTCTGTGAGGATTCTAGCTATGGTCTCTTCCATAGCTGGATCTTTCTGGATTTTTTGTTTTGTTTTGTTTGGATGGTTCTTTCTGTTTTGGGGAAAATTGTTTGCCGGTGATAATACGTTGAAAACCTGAAATTCTTTGAAAATGTTTAAGTTCCCGCGTCGAATATTTGAAGTGAATAAGATTTAAAATAATCTAGAAAGTAAAAATTATTTTTTAAAAAGTAAAAAATCTAAATATAATTGTACATACATAGGTTTAAAATTTTAATTTTTAATAATTTTATTACATTTAAATTATTTTTTAACTATTTACATTTAAAATTAGATTTTTACTAAATAGGATACTTACAATTTATTTCAGCTTTATTAATACTGATATATTTTTACTGTTAAAAAACTAATCTTTTTTTAAATAGATATTTGTACCATTTGTGGTTAGTGGGTATTAATTTTAACCGTCAATATAAATTATTTGTAATATGTAAGGGGACTAAAATATAAATAGAGGTCTCTTATTCTTCATTGATTTTGTTTGCCTTCTTCTTCTTTTACTTTCACTCGTCAAAACCTTAACACTTTTTAGTACCTTGTAAGAGTATGATCTTTTTGAGTGAGATTTAAGGTTGACTTAGGTGTTTGTCTGGAGCTACTTTACTCAAGGTCACAAAATTTATTAGGTTAAAATTCTAGCTCGTGACAATGAGTTGTAACATCAAGGGCAGAATCTGGAGGGAGCCTAGGTGTCATGCCTCACCCCGAAAATTTTGAAAAATTAAATTTTTACTCTTAAATTTAAAAGAAAATAATTTGACCCAAAATTTTAAAAAAAATATATTAAACTTAAACTTTTTTATATTAATTAATTTGTTTTATAATCTTTAAATTTTTTTATTAAATCTCTCAAATTTATGAAAAAATTGTTAGACCATTAAAATTTTTAAAGTTTATTTAGACAAATGGTAACTACTACTACAAAAAAAAAAAACTATAGCAACTAGTCATGTATAACCTTCCAGTTACTAAATCTAGACAACAACAAAATTGCTATCATACTTTAAACAGTTTCGATGAAGTCCTTTAATATAAAAGTCTATCTCCCAAATATGGCTTCGATATTTACGGGGCACCTACTCCATACAAATGTTATTCAATCAAGTATAATTATATCTAGTAACGAAAAATATACGAAATTAACCAAAAATCAGATAAAAAATTTTATGTGCAAGACTTGAGTATCCCAAGAGAACAATCAATACATTAAATATTGCGACTGCACTTCCCAAATATAGAGATTTCTCTAAATTAAGGGAGGCATTTCGGAGATAGAGTTTTACTTTTTAGATATGGCTATATGGTTTTGCAAGTGATTATTTCTTCGTTTGTCAAATTACAAAGCGTCTATATTTATTTATTTAGAGGGTATGTAGGTCATAATATCTTGTATTTATATCTGAATATAAAATATCTAGATTATTTATTTTGATCTTTTATAAATGCTTTATTTAAATATATTTATAAATGGATTTTACTTCATAATTACACTTTCAAAATTTTATTAAAAGTTTTAGTTATTTGGATTTTTCATTTGTGGTTGTTTTTATGATCCGTTATGAATCTTTGGATTGGATTGGATTGGACCGGATCATTCGTTTGGTTAAATTATTAATAAAGCGTCATATTTCTTGTTTTTAAGTTCATACTAAATAATTAATTTAGTCTTTTTGCGAAAAACATATTTAGTTTGATCATTAAACTCGTAAATTACACTAATTTAATTTTTTGACCAATGTTGATTGTTGATGCACTAACGTGGCCGTTTGCCTTGTTCTTTCTCCTTATATTGTTCTTGCTCTACAATCGTGTTTCCATATTCAATGGCTACGACGATTCCGACAATTGACTTTTATCTATCAAAACTTTTTTTACACAGTATGCAGATTTTAATTAATTATCAAATTGAACTATGAAGTCAAATTTATATACTAATTTAAATTATGAAAATAAATTTATATATAAATGCACAAAATCAAAATTCATATATAACATTGCACAACATATTGGAACTCCCTAAGAAAATCATCTCCCCACCTTTCTAAGAAAAGCTAAATTTTTCTCTCATTTAGGGGTCAGTTGTCCCTCCTTTCACCGGCGGCTGGCGTTTCCTCCCCATCCCATCCTCTTTCTGCTTCCTTATTTGCTTGTTCATGTCCACTTTCTCTTTCCTTTTTGCTTGTTTCCGATGGCCACCCTTGGTTGGCTCAATGGAGTTTGCTGCTCCCGGCAACCAAGGTCCTCCAGGCTAGGGCCTACTTTTGTGAGGAGTTTTTACGAACTCTCCTAGCGATTTAGGATCGCAAAGGTTGGGGTGGGGGCTGCGGGCTTTCTTAGTCTTCATGTTTTCCGTTTCCCTCTGTTGTGGATGTCGATTTTTGCTTGGATAGTTCTGTGGTTGTTATGGTCCTTTTCCGATGGATTTTCGGTTGCTTTTTGCTACCTCTGCTTCATTGGTTTCCTTGGTGTAGGTGCATGGGAGGATCTGTAGCTCGTTTCTCTCAATGGATTCGATGTTGTCCTGGTGGTGACTCCGTCGAGATGATGATGTTGGTTCAAAGGTCTTTATGGCCTCCTCAGCCGCCATTAACATCATTTCGGTCCTTGGATTTCCCGACGAGTTCAGTCGTTCGCTTAGGCTCACCGCTGAATGGACCCTGCGTTGGTCTTTATGGCCAGGAATTTGTTTCCTGATTTTGGGTTGGGCCTACAATGCCTTTGGATTTGTTGTCTTGTTTTGTGATTGGACCATGTAGTCTTTTGTATGTTTTCTTTCGTTATATGAATGAAAATATATTGATGATCATATATATATCATTGCTCATTTAATTTAATAAAAAAATTTCTCTCAAATATATTTCTAAAAAATAATCCTTTTCAAGGATCATACTAAATAATATTCCTTTCAAAAAAAAAAGTAAACTCGTCTTTAAAAATTATAAACCTTGACAAAAATGGTGTGATTCTTTCTAGAATGACTTGTATGTTTGAGATCATGGAATTGAGGATAAAATTGAGAATATATATTGAGAATACGATAATTTTTCAAAAATATAATATTTAATGTAGATATATATCAATTCTACACTTATTATGCAGAAAAATTATTGACTAAATTCAAAAACGTTTTGTTAGAAAAATTCATTGTAATTTACATTTAACTAATGGCCAAATGAAACAGAATGTGTAGATTTCAATTTTCAACATCAATTCGTCTCCTCAAGGATTCCAATATATTCAAAGGGCGATCAGTTTTAGCAGAGCATCCTCCCTGGTTAGACTTGAGTTTTGGCATATTAATGGAGTTGAGTGGTGGTGTCATTGCTCCCTTGTTCACATCCCTTAGTACGGACCGGGCGGTGGCTTCCGCAGCTTCATCTGCCATTGCTGATGCCACTTTCGAATCACTCGACAACTTCCGGTTCAAATTGTTTTCAGGATGAGTTTCTGTTGCGGCTTTCCAAACACAAGGCGGTGACCGATGGACACTTTGGTTTTGCATGCTTGCAACTGCCTCTGCAGCTGTTGTTCGAGCCTTTACTGATTCATATTTCTGCATGTCATATACGAGCTCCTTTTGAAGCTGTTTATCTGCGACCAAAATGTCGTCGATCTCGTTTTTGTAGTCCTTGAGAAGAACTCGCAGGCATTCCATGAGAGAACCTGTCAGGGGGCTGTTCTTGCTTTCTAGTAACCTTTTTAGCTCTATAAAGATGGGAATGGTGTTTTGGATAAGTCCCTTCCTCACTGCCTGTGTTATAGCCCTCCCTTTGGCGGCAGCCGCGGATGCACTGCTATCCCCGCCTTCTTCCTCTACCTCCGCTGTATCCGATGCAGCTCCACCATGGGTTGACGGTCGAATCTCTTTGCAGGCAAGAATTTGGAAAGCATCCTGCGCCATCAACATATAAGAAATGCTTGTAATTGACTGCAATCATTCGAAATATGCAACATATCTCGGCAGGCATACCTGAAGAACAGCTTGGCCAGTTATATCATTTATATTGAGCATACCATCCGATGCGGCAGCTAGAATCTCAGCACATAACTTTGCAAAGGTGGCCAAAAGGTGCTCTGGTGCCATTTGTTTCAGCAAGCAGAGATAGATCCGCATCCGTTTAGTCCTCGACCTCTCGTCATTACCCCTGGAAATTGTAACATAGAATTGATCAAGAAGAAAATACGGAATAGATCATAAACATGTGCCTCAATTGTATAAATGATTTTCCAGTGTCTGAATGAAGAACACAACTCACGAGTACCTGATGGAGAAAAGTCGATTCTCCGTCTGCGAGTTCTTGGAATCATTATGTCCGTTGTGTGCACGGCAGTCATTCAGCACATAAATGGCTTCAACAAAACTGTTGTAAGCTAGAAGTGGAGCTTTGGCTGGAAGAAAAGCATACACAAAGTCAATCCAACAAAAAATGTATTGCAAAAGTGTGCAAAACATCAACAATGTTATAATAAAAGAATGTTAAAGCTCCTCTACCTTTCAAAATATTTCCGAAGAGAAAATCAGCAAGTTGTCTTATTCTTTCGGATTCATCAACAAGACATAAAAGGAACCGAAGGAATAGCACTCCCCTCCACTTCACATAGTCTCTCTGGATTTAGAAACAAAATTCCAGCACTCAATAAGCTATAAGATAATATCACATGTGAAACAACCAGTAATGAAAACTTACTTGTAGTAATCTTGACAGTAGTATAAAAGTCTGCCGTCTGACAAGTTCGCATGGATCACGGAGACACTTGGTTATCTTAGCTATATAACTGTATATTACAAGAATTGTTCATTTCAACAGCAATCAGTCTCATAGAAAAGCATTCTTTGCTACATTTTTTTTCCTTTTAATTAGTTGCTTTGAAGAAACTACCCCACATAGGGTAATTTCTATCAAGTTTTCCGGGGACTTACCAATCAACCAAAGCAGTATAGCGAACGCAGAAATCTGCCATAATCACTACAAGATTATTGCGAAGGGCTGCACAATCACTCTTTTCAAGTTCCTGTATTTTGAAGAGCATGGTTAACATTGTTATCAAATTTTATTTGGAATTGATGACATTGAGAAATACTGTGGAAATAACTTGAAAACAATATGGAGGGAAGAAATGCATATAGATAAGTGCATAAGCTTTGATGCTTAGAAATAATTTTGGAACCCTCTATGTAATCTAAGAATTGATGCTGTAGGCTATGTTTATAAATGTATTTCCATGCAAGTTGTGATGAATATGAATGAATGAAAAAGTGGTCATTTTGAAGAATCGAGAATTGCAAAATATTACTGGAAAACCATACAACAAAACTACCGGGCATAGACTAGAGAAACCATTGGGTTGATGACTAGACCTGCACAAAGAGAGGAATGTAACTTTTGGCAAGCTTCCCATCAGCAAGGCAAATTTTTCCCAACGTCAGCCATGCCTGAATGTACAAAGAAGGGGCCGTTTGCTTCAAAGATACCTTAGCCCCTGGTAATTTATTTAACTTTGGATCAGAATTCCCTGAAGTTACGACTGTGTATAAAAGTGGAACAATGGAGCTCACATCAGCAGTAGGACAGACAACAACTAAAGACCCAACAGTACAAACCGCGGTGACTGCTTTTGACAATAGCCTGGTCATTGTTGCCGCTCGTTTCCGTTTTCTGCTCCCACTTCTTGGTGTTGTAAAGAAACTATTACCGGTATTTGGTTCTTTGTTATCGGAAATGTACTTTTCTAAAATTTCATATGCTTTAGAGAGAAGCTGCTGTCCCCATCTCATGACAAGCTGATCGGCCTCCTCTGGATTCAACGACTTCAACTTGCACAATGTTCTGAGAGCTTTTACATGAGCATTAACCTGTCATATAACAGAGTTGATTATGCATATGATGTATTATAGCCGACTGCATACAAACAAGTTTATTTTGCAATAGGAAGGAAAATAAACAAAATATTACTGCATTTCAAGTTTGTCAATGTGATACATACCTCTGTGGAATGCATGTTGAACTTTTCAACTCTTTTAAGCAAGTTGTGAGCTAAATTTGCAGCAGGTTCAGCAGGCAATTCAATGGAAACATTTGAGATGGTTTGCAAGAGGAAAACACGATCTCCTGCCCATGCAACTGATTTGGATTCTACGTTTTCTTCATTTTCATATCCATTTCCTTGCAAACACGGGCTTTGAAAGTTGCCTTTTGCTCCATGCTTGTCTAGGAGCTGCCAATGGTGATGAAGGAATTCCCAGTCAACGGCTTTCAAAAGATATACCGACACTTCTGAAAGAAGAAACCAAGCACCAGCTGGGGCTGTCCACTTCTCAATCGGCATGGAATGACTCAACCAGATTGTTTCAGATGTCTTTATAACATTTTGAAGAGCAATAGCAACCTTGGGCTTCAGTCGTTTCTTTTTCCCGAGGCTTGTGCAAATCTTCTTCACCCATGGAGTCACCTCGCCGTTGCAGATGCCTTTCAAAAGGACCAATATACCTCCTGGGAATAATAATTCCATCTCCCTCTCTAAACTCTTTGCTGTTAGACATAAATCAGAAGCAGATCCCTTCTTGGGTGAGCAAGCCGATCCTGCTCTAGACACCCGCTCCAAAACCAATTCCAAGAACAAGGTCTCACATTCTTCTTGAATGCTAGATTCATTATCTGTTATTAGACGTGGAACAGAATGTAGCCACTCAGTAGTCACACTTTCATCTGAAAATGTTCTGAAAGCCTGCAAAATTTTGTGCAAAAAATCAACCTGGGATGGAAATGTGCATAACAAAGAACATATCTACTTATGTAAACTAATTCAACATCAAAAAGTGCTTTGACTTAAGACTAAGCATCAAATGGGCACAAAACTAACTGAAAATTGTAATGTATGTGACAAGTGAATAAAGAAACATATTTGAGAAGTGCAAACATGTTGTAATGTACAAAATCAAACTGGGACCGAGAAGTTCATAACAAAGAACATATCCACCCATGTCAACTAATTCAACATGCATTGACATATGAATATGATAAGCATCAAGTCATCACAAAACTAATTGGACTTTGTAATAAGTGAATAAAGAATCATATCTGAGAAGTGCATGCATGTTGTAATGTACGAAAGCAACCTGGGATTTAGAAATGCATAACAAAGAAAATATCTACAGAAGTAAACTAATTCAACACTGTTCCACGCATTAACTTATGATTAACCATCAAATCATCACAAAACTAATAGAGTATTGAAATGTACATGATAATTGTAATAAAGAAACATATTCAACAAGGAAACTAGATTAACTGCGCATTGACCTATGATTAAGCATCAAATTATGCAAAACTAATTGAACATTGTAATGTACCTAACAAGAGAATAAAGAAACATATTAGCTCAATGACCTATGATTAAGCATCAAATCATAAAAAAAACTAATTGAACATTGTAATGTACATAATAAGTGGATAAAGAAACATATTTGAACAAGGAAACTAGATTCAGTAAAGTAAAAATTAACCTCAGAGAGAGCAGAAATGGCAGCTTTTCGTATGCTAACCAGTGGATCTGAACAAGCCATACCCATAGTCTTGAGCAGGATTCCATCAATAGAACCATCTAAAAGGGATATCAACTTAGAAACCAGAAGCAGTGCTGCCTTCCTTACAGCTGCCTTCTCGTCCATACACCTATTCCTCAAAAGATCATTCATTCCACACTGTGACCTCTCCTCTCCACCTTCAGATAACCCCATTACTTCCTTCAAAACACCTTTATTCCTATCATTACTAGACAAAAGCCCCACAACTTGTGCTAAGCTTGAGAGGGCTCGAGCACGAATTCCAGCACTCAAATCTGAACATCTCATAATCAAAGCTTCCAAACACTTTGTCCCCCAATAATCCCTTATTTTAATTTCTGAATCCACCCCAAAAGGATCCCTTAATGACATTAACATCATTGCAATAAGATCAGCACCTAACAGCCTAAGATTAGTCTTCCCATGAGTCATCTTCAAGACATAGTCCACATATCCTATTTGATCCTCAAAGTCCATCACTTTAACAACTTCCAAACACCCCACTAACCCGGTTAGCCCATTAACCGATTGAAACTACCTGAATTCCCAATCTTTTCCATTGCAATCAAAGGAATTTCACCAACATTTCAAACACACTTAAAGACTTCAGGAATATCAAAATAATCAAACCCAAAACGAAACCAACATTTCAAACACTTAAAGACTTCCTAACATTATCAATCACTTTTCATGGCCCTTCTCCCCCCTCCCCGTGCTCATGCTTCCCCACGCTTCCCCTTCTTATTTGGCATCGCGTTGGAAGGGAGAGACTCCTCGAGCTAGGCCGAAGCACGATTTTTAAAGACACAACTCGGAGGAGAGAAAGGAAGAAAATAGGAGTGAAAAGAGTGAAAGCAGAGAAATTTGAGAAAAGAAGAAGACGGAAGTAAACTTTAGAAACTAAAAGATAATGGAAAGAAGAGGAATTCATTGTAAAAGATAAGAGGTTGGTGAGTGAAGAAAGGGGAAATTTTTTAGAAGGCAAGTCATCTAAGAATTGAGAAACGAGGTTTGGGTCGTCGGTGGATAAATGGGATTGAAGATCTAACAAAGTAGATGAAGAAATGAGTAGAGATTAAGTATGGGTACTTGGGATCTGATTGATTTCTTCGAGCTCTGTGAGAGTTCTTGCTATGGACTTTTCCATGGCGAAATCACTCTCTTTTTTCCCCTTTGGATGGTTTTTGTTTTGTTTGGAAATTCTTTGAAAATGTTTCAGTTCCCGCTTAAAGTTTTTGAAAACCAAAAGGAAACTTATAAAATTAAAATATTATAAATTATAGTATTTATTATTGAATAATAATATTTTAAAAATAATAGTATA
This sequence comes from Hibiscus mutabilis, assembly GCA_019671005.1. Taxonomy (NCBI): domain Eukaryota; kingdom Viridiplantae; phylum Streptophyta; class Magnoliopsida; order Malvales; family Malvaceae; genus Hibiscus; species Hibiscus mutabilis. The sequence goes on from CM033746.1 coordinate 30,347,682, forward strand.
ATATTTATTGAATTAATAATAATTTTAATTAAAATATATTATTATATAATATAAAAATATAATAATATTATTATTTTATGTGGTCATACTTTAAAGTAATGAAAAAATGTATATCTGAAATTTAGATGATAGTAATTTTTTAGAAAATACAAATAATCTTAGGCATAAAGTCAAAAGTAGCCCCCAACGTTTGACTTTTTAGTCACTTTAGCTCCTATTTTTTTTGTCCGAACAACCGTCTAACGTTTCATTTTTTTTCAAATTTCACTCTCGTTGGAGGGAAATCGTTAGTCAACTAACGGTCAACGTCTGAGGCTAACGTGGCGCATGGCATGGGGCTCTGACGTGGCATCGTGATTTTTTTAAAAAATAATTATTTTATATTAATACCAATCAGACGCTGCCACGTGGCACCATCATATGATGACACATGGCTGATTGGTTCTAAGGCATAAGAAAGAAGAAAATTTCAATAAGTGTGCTTGGGGGATTCGAACCTAGGCTATATGGTTAAAAAGCTCAACACACAACCACAAAAACAAACCTACTATGTTAATGTTTTTTCACCACTTACTTTATTTATTCATTACTTTATTTGTTTGAAAGTGAAAAAAATATTCATTAAATTATTCACTAATATATCCTAAAACCCTAAACTCTAAACCCTAAACCTAAAACCATAAACCATAAAAATCAATACACTAAAAACCTAAACTCAAATCTCTAAAACCAAAACCATAAACATTAAACCTTAAAATAAAAACCCCAAACATTAAACCCTAAACTTAAAACACTAAACCTTAAATCCTAAACCTTAAACCCTAAACATTAAATCATAAAACCTAAAACCCTAAAAATTGAAACCTTAAAACCCTAAACCCTAAACCATAAAAATCAAAACCTTAAAACCCTAAACCTAAATCCCTAAAACCAAAACCCTAAACACATAAAACACTAAACCATAAACTCAAAACCCTAAACACCTAAACTTCAAATCCTAACACTAAATCCTAAAACCTAAAACCATAAAAATCAAAACCATAAAACCCTAAACCTAAATCTCTAAAACCAAAACCCTAAACACGTAAAACACTAAACAAACATTAAACCCTCAAAACCCTAAACATCTAAACCCTAAACCTTAAATCCTAAATCATAAACCTTAAACACTAAATCCTAAAACACAAAACCCTAAAATCTAAACCATAAACACCTAAACCCTAAATTTGGGTTTAGAACTTTAGGTTTAGATTTTAGGTTTTAAGGTTTAAGATTTTAAGGGTTTATGGTTTTATTGTTTTTGATTTTAGGTTTAGGGCTTAGGGTTTTGGTTTTAAGGTTTTAGGTTTCAGTTTAATGGGTTATATTTTTAGTGTTTTGAGTTTTAGGGTTTAAGTTTTAGGATTTTAGGGTTTCAAGTTTAGGGTTTAGGGTTTTATGTTTTACATGTTTAAGGTTTTGATTTTAGGGTTTTGGGTTTATAGATTTATGTTTTTAGTGTTTTGAGTTTTAGGGTTTAATGTTTAAGGTTTTAGGGTTTAGGTTTTTAGTAGTTTAGGGTTTATGTTTTAGGGTTTAGGGTTTATTGTTTTATATGTTTAAGGTTTTAGTTTTAGGGTTTAAGGTTTTGAGTTTATAATTTTAGGTTTTTAGTGTTTTGAGTTTTAGGGTTTAGGATTTTATGTTTAGGTTTTACAAGAAAAATATAGTCGTTGTGTATATTTGTATCGATACGCGAAAGACCGTATCGAAACGATCATAGTGTAAAATAGGGGGTGTATCAAAACGGCAAGGCCGTATCGGTACAATTTTTGCTTACTGGAATTCGAGATGAAAAATTGCATCAGTACGCCATGAGGCGTATCGGTACGTCTAACGAAAAATTAAAAGTTCGTTGATTCCAATAACTGACAAGGCAACGGTCGAAAACATTTAACGCAAACCGTATCGATACGGATGGAACCGTATCGGTACGAATAAAAATTTCTTAAACCCATATTTCAGATCGTATCAAAACAGTGTAAGTTGTATCGAAACACTTTACAAAACCATTTGCCCAAATGAATGTCGTATTGAAACGGGTGAGGCCGTATCGATACCCATCATTTAAAATTCAGGCTAAGTTGAAGGTCGTATCGAAAAAGGGCTAAGCCGTATCGAATCATTTTGCAAAATCAAATTTCAGTAGCTAAAATTCGTATCGAAACACCAAGGGGTGTATCGATACACCTGGGCGAAAATGCAAAGTTTGGCATGAAAACACTTAGAAAATTTTTGGGTTTAAGTTTTAGACTTAAAGAAAAATTTCCTTGTCAATTTGTGAGATTTTAGAATACTTAAAAAATTATTTTCTTTTACAATTTAGTCCTTAAACAATTTGTTATATCAAAATTAAATATAGGTTTTACAATCTTCCCCTTTTTGATATAACAAAACCAAAATGAAAAATTTTAAGTATCTTTAGAGAACTTTGAAAATTACTCTCCCTTAATTTAAGACTGAAAAAGTTGAAAAAAATTGACAATGTTGGCTAAACTTCCCCCCTTTTTGTTAGATCAAAATCAATGGGATATAAACTAAAGATAATCAAATTACTCCAAGCAATTAAATAAGCAACATAATCATTTAAATATAAAGCATAAGTTGAAGCATAATCAAATCCAATGCAACTTAAATCCTAAAAACATAATCCAAATAACAAAGCAATGATAAAGCATAGGAGTTCATAAAAACATAAGAACATAGGTGCATAAACTAGTCCTAATATGATATGATATGCAATATGTCTAAGGATTCGTCCCATCGTCTCCATCGTCTTCTTCTTCTTCATCTTCATCCTCATTGTTGGCTTGAGTCCTAAGGGAGTGACGCCATTCACCATGAAACGCGGTAAGAGATAAATCCATGGAGTTTTGGCGATTTTCAATAGCCGTCACTCTTTCCTCCAAGGATACAAAGCGTGTGTCGATCGCGGCAAACCCAGAATCCATGGTTGTTTGCAAAGAAGCAATGTTGGTGCTCAAGTTGGTGAATTGCCCATTGAGATAAGCCATAAGAGCATCAAGATTTGGTTGAGCCACCGGAGCTTGTGGAATAGGAGCCTCTTGAGGAGCCGCCATCGGTTCGGGTTGAACACCTCCCAGAAGATCAGTGTTTCGAACCCATTCTCCATTGTAATAAGTGAACTTTGCGCGATGAAGAGAACGCTCATCAATAGGATCGGTGAGGGGTTTCACAAAGTCATAAGAGCAATCAATACTCCTCTTGTGAAATATGTAGCTCAATACAGTGTCGTATGTGAAAGAGGTAACCATAGAGGTATGACGATGTTGCACAAGAAGACGATCTTTGCGAACATAATTTGAGCAAGGTTAGGGTGCTTACCCTCACAGTAGCAACGGATCCAAAAGTCGTCGACTTGTCGAATTGTAGAGAACTTCCCACCGAATGGACGAAACCACCAAGTGATCATGAGGTGTAGAATACGGTCATAGGCATCTAGTACGGTCACGGAGCCTCCAAGAGTATGTCCCAAGGAATCATCATCATCAATTCTCGTATTCTCAAAACCCAAATAGTTTGCTAAAACGGTTGAATCAATGCGAAATTTCTTACCCATTAAATAAGATTCAATGGCAATAACCAAGGATCGGTTTTCATTGAAAATACACCAGGCATTGGAATAAAAATCAAGATAAGGTTTCGGTATAAAATTTCGGGTATACTCAAAGAAGGCATAAATTTCCATTCTTCCATCAAATTAAGATATTTAAATTGAAATCGTTCGTATGATAGAAAAGGGATGGAAGTAACACGCTCTCGGCGAATTTTATAACTTTGATACTTTTTAAAACGATCTATGGCATGTGGAAATTGTGGTTCATTAAAACAATTTTGATAAATATAGGTAAGATTGGGTCGATTACCATTATGGTCGGGATTTTGACTAGGAGGATTGGAACTTGAGGCAATTTCCTTTCTTGGACGTTTCTTTGGGGCCGTAATCTGAAAACAAAATCAAACCAAAAATGGTGTATGCATAAATCAACACATTCGATCCAAAAATTAATCCAATAATCAAGGTATTGTTAAAAAACTATACAATATAGTTTAAAAACATATACAAGTATAAAAATAATTTTTGGTAAAAGAAAACTTCAAAAACAGTGTTAAAAATTATACAATATAATTTTATATTCGAATAAAAAATTTCAGATTGGAAAAAGTTTTTACAAAAATATTGAAAACTATACTATATATGTTCTAAATCTATGATTATAATACAAAATCAGTATAAAAATGTGTACGAAAATTAAAAAGAAAAGGTTAGGGTTTTATACCTTGAGTTGGGATTTAGGATGAATGAAGAGATATTGATACACAAATTTGATGATTTTTGCTTGGGTTTGATGTCAAAACCAAAAGCCCTCAAAGATTTTGAAGAGTTGTGTGAAAAATTGTGAGGGATTTGGAGAATTTTATAGAGAATTTTGGTTCTAGGGTTTTTGAAAAAGATGATGTGTTTGAATTAAAGTTGGAAACCTCTTTAATGCCTGAATAACTGCCTAGCTGCTACACATACCGATACGCCACGTGGCATACTGAAACGCATGTACCGAAACGCTTTTAAGCCGTTTTGATACGCAACCCGTACCGGTATATGTAAAACCGTACTGAAACACATATCAATAACACGTATTGATACGCGAAACACCGTATCGATACGTCTGTGCCAGAATTAACATTTTTTGCTGCAGGTTGCTCAAAAATTTGATTTGGATCGAATCGAAATGCATGAAAATGATATGAGATCATCATGTATGAACAAAAATAGATGCATACTCCCCCTAGAAACAAGCATAGATGCATATAGGAGCAAAATCACAAAAGCAATGTAATCAAATAAATTCAAGCATGTTTTTAAGACCAAAAGAAACTCTAAGGGTCAAAGAAGGCTGGTTAAACCTAACTCTCTCCTAAGAGACAAAAAACGATCTTTGTCCAGTGGTTTGGTGAAGATCTCTGCTAATTGATTTGAGGTGTCTACATATTCTAGAACTACATCATTTTTCAAGACATGATCCCTAACGAAATGATGTCTTATTTCTATGTGTTAGTTCTACAGTGTTGGATGGGATTCTTAGTGAGACAAATGGCACTAGTATTGTCACACCTAATGAGATGGTACCTACATCAATTCCATAATCTATGAGTTATTGCTTCATCCAAAGAACTTGAGCACAACAACTTCCTAAGGATATATATTCGGCTTCGGTGGTAGATAATTCTATACTATTTTGTTTCTTAGAAAACCAAGATATGAGCATACTACCTAGGAATTGACATGTGCCGAAGGTACTTTTTCTATCTATCTTACAACCCCATAATCCGCTTCCAAGAAGGCATGTAAACTAAAAGAAGAGTCTCTAGGATACCAAAGACCTAAACAATATGTATCTCTAAGGTATCTAAAGATCCTCTTAACAGCTATAAGGTGGGATTCTCTAAGACTAGCTTGAAATCTAGCACACAAGCAAACACTAAACAAGATACCCGGTCTACTTGCGGCAAGATAAAGCAAAGATCCTATCATTGATCTATAAAGTTTTAAATCCACACACTTACCTCATTCATCCTTATCAAGCCTTGTAGAAGAACTCATTGGTGTGACTTGAGGCTTTGTGTTCTCCAAGCCAAACTTCTTGAGCATGTCCTTGATATACTTAGCTTGATTGATGAAGATGCCATCATTCCTTTGTTTAATTTGGAGCCCCAAGAAGTAGGAAAGCTTCCCCATCACGCTCATCTCAAATTCACCTTGCATCAACTTAGCAAACTCTTGACAAAGAAATTCATTAGTAGAACCGAAAATAATATCATCAACATAAATTTGAACTACTAATATGTCTTTGTCTTTTCTTTTTTATGAAGAGTATAGTATCCACATTCCCATTTTCAAAACCTTTTCAACTAAAAAACTTGACAACCTTTCATACCAAGCTCTAGGAGCTTGTTTCAAACCATATAAAGCTTTTGAAAGTTAAAAAATGTGGTTGTTCCACATACACTTCTTTATTTATAAAACCATTTAAAAATGCACTTTTAACATCCATTTGAAAAAGCTTGAATTCATTATAACATGAAAATGCAAGAAGCATCCTAATAGCTTCCATTCTAGCTACGAGTGCATAGGTTTCATCAAAATCGATTCCCTCTTCTTGAGTGTAACCTTGAGCAACAAGTCTAGCCTTGTTTATCACTATGTTACCTGATAAGTGTTCAAAAGTACTATTTTTCTTACCCTTTTTACTCATATTATTGTTAGACTTAGGCTCATATTAGTTGCATAATTAGCCATTCATGCATTAATCCATGTTTCCTTCCATCGTTGAGCTTGATTACATAACTTGGTAGTTTTTGTGGGAAAAAGATGATGCTTTGGTGTGTTTTGTGTGTATGTGTAGGATCACTTGCCAAAGCAAGGCTAGAGCTAGTTGCCAGGGCAATGCATGAAGGAGACGCCGAGCCAGTTGCCAGGGCAATTGTCGACAAAGAATAAGGTGATATGGTAGTCGAAATTGATGACTAGACAATCCCAAGATGATGTGGAGCAAAGCTAAATCCCAAAGGAGTTTGATTTCTATGAAGAGATTAAAGAAGAATTAAATTCCAAGAAGATAGGAGAAGTTCTAGAAGGAATATAATTATAATAAAGAATTATATTCTTTAAAGATAATTTAATTCCAACTTAACTTCCTCCTCAAAGAAGGACTTTGACCTAGCCCTATAAATTAGAGGCCATGCCGTCAACTCCGAGAGGGAGAGAGAAGGGAGAATTTTTGACAAGCATCTAGGGCAAGGAGTTTTTCGACAAGCTTCATCCTTCATCTTTTTCTTTCTTGTTCAATTAGGTTCATGCTAGGGATTCTTTATCTTGTGTTTCTTTGGAACCTAGCCATGAACTAAATCTATTTGGCTAAGGTTATTGTGTCTTGTGGTTGTGAGAAACTATTGGATTTTGTTTAGGTAATAAGAGTTTGCACTTTTCTATTCAAGGTTTATTCATTCTTGGTTCTTATTCTTGTTTGCGAGTAAATTGGGAGAGGATCTCGTAACTTCATCTATTTATCTAATATCGGGAGAGTTAGATTCAAGAAACAAATGAATATGATCTTTATTCAATCTATTGTTGGTGAAGATTAATCCAGCTTAGGAATAAGTTAAGGATTTCAACGGCTAAGAGGAACGCAAGATTGGTTGTTGTTCACCCTTGATTCACGCAAGGATGTATTATCAAGGCATGCACAAGTAGCTAGAGTTTCGACTTAGGGATAAGAAGAAACCATTGAAGAATGCTTGCCGAAACTTGAAGGTTGTTGCCCAGACGCCCAAGTAGTTGCCCAACTAGTCGTCCAGGCAACCATCGATTAGTTGCCAAGGCAACCCCGTTGTGCAAGTTGCCACGACAACTAAGTTACCCGTGCACTCTTTTACCAAGACGATCCAATCGGCTATCACACCTCAACTCACGATAACCTGGCCTATCTCTCTCATTTAATTACATCGCCTTTTACTTATTTGCTTTCTAGATTAGTTATTAGTTAAAACTCCTATAATCTTCTACTTGTGTTTTCTTTTACTTTTTACAGTGCAAGAGACTAGATTCTTGAAGTGGCACCAATCCCTGTGGAGAAGATATCTTTTATACTATAACTTGCAACGTGTATACTTGCACAATTGCGTAGCACTTATAAAGCGCAACAAGTTTTTGGCGCCGTTGCCAGGGATTGGCAATAGCGACTTTGTTTTTATTTTCTTGCACTTTCTTTTTACTTTTCTTGTTTAAGATTCAAAGGGCTAACAAACTTTGGTTTGGCATTGGTATATGACCAGGGTGAGACCGACTACACCAGAATATCCCTTTGATCCAGAAATCGAATGAACCTTACAAAGACTTAGACGAAGGATAAGAGTAGCAATGGCTAATCAAGACGGCAATATGAATCAAGATGTTCCAGCAGGAGGAGGAGTGATTCTTGCACGAAACAGAACTATTCGAGACTATCTTGAAGAAGATCTTGATGGACTTGATCCAGGAGTTGTCGCACCTGAAATTGAAGCCGACCACTTTGAGTTAAAACCGGTAATGTTTAATATGATCAACACAATTGGTCAATTTGGCGGCTCAACAACTGAAGATGCACGACAACATCTTAAATCTTTCCTCAAGATTTGCAACTCGTTCAAAATACACGGAGTCACCCCCGATGTTTTACGATTAAGATTATTCCCCTATTCACTGAGGGATGGGGCGAAAGCATGGTTGAATAGCATTCCTGCCGGATCAATAGGATCTTGGACCGATCTTTGTCGTGATTTCCTTGCTCGGTTTAATCCTACAAATTTGACTGATAAGCTTCATAACGACATTACTTCTTTTCGGTAGACAAATGATGAATCCATGTACAAGGCTTGGGAGCGATATAGAGAACTTCTACACAAATGCCCCCTACACGGATTCCCGGTGTGGACTCAAGTAACAATGTTTTACAACGCCGTGAATACACCAACAAGGATGATGCTAGATGCCTCGGCAAACGACATACTCCTAGATAAGTCGCCGGAGGAAGCAATGCAAATTCTAAACAGGCTGGCCAAGAATGATTATCAATTCCCCTCTACTAGAAGAGGAGGAGTTAGACGCCAAGCCACAATACATGAACTAGGATCATCAGACTCAATTTCGGCACAATTGGCCACTTTAACCAAGATGGTCCAGAACATGCAAAAACCAAACAACACACATGAGGTCAAGGTAATAGATTCTTTTTGTGAGTTATGTGGTGATAACCATGATTCTTCTAAATGTATGCAGAACCCGGAATCCAGCTTTTATATGGGGAATTACAATCGGAACAACAATATGATGTCTAATACATACAATCCAGCTTGGAAGAAGCACCCGAATTTTTCATGGAGTAGTCCCAACAATGCTCTAAACCAGAACAATTAGAATGCACAAGCATCGGGATTCCAGCAGAATATGTCACGGCAATAGTTGCCGCAGCAACAACCGACAACATCTAGTTCTTTGGAAAATTCTCTAAATGCTTTTATGATGAAAACTGAATCTTATATGGCTGAGAATAGTAACTTTATAAAAAGAACTGATGCTTTTATTAACAGGACCGAGATGAGATTGCAAAACCAAGAGGCGGCAATCAAATCATTAGAAAATCAAGTCGGACAATTTGCTCAAAACCTGAATACTAGACCGCAAGGAGGTTTACCTAGCGATACTGAAGTCGCAAGAGGAACTGGCCATGAGCAATGTAAGGCAATCACCACTAGAAGTGGCCAACAACTTAAAGAGGCTCAAGCCCGCTCATCAAACAAAACTCCACAAAAAGATCAAGACGAACCTAGCGGCAAAGCCTCAGATGCTGAACTAGGAATTGCAGCGGCAACCGACAATAAGCATGCCTCGGCAACCAACGATAAGGATGCTTCGGCAACTTGTGATAAGCATGCCTCGGTAACCCTAATTGATAATGCCTCGGCAACTCTAGTTATCCTGGTAATGCCGTCAATCAGGTTCCGAACCAATGAAAGGATCGAAGATATCTGACTTCCACCACCATTCCCACAAAGGTTGAAGCGACAAAAGCAAGAATATCAATTCAAGAAGTTTCTTGATATCCTAAAGCAAGTCCACATCAACTTGCCAATGGTGGAAGCAATTGAACAAATGTTGAACTATGCCAAGTTTCTTAAAGACATTGTGTCCAAGAGAACAAGGCTAGGAGAGTTTGAAACAGTTGCCGCAACAGAGGGATGAATGGCCATGTTGCACAATCGTATGCCACCTAAGTTGAAGGATCCCAGAAGTTTCACAATACCCTGTTCCATTGGAAACCACTATGTCGGGAAAGCATTATGCGACCTTGGGGCTAGCATAAATTTGATGCCTAAATCGGTTTTCCAAAAACTAGGAATCGGGAAGGCAAGACCTACAACAGTTATGCTACAGCTAGCCGACATATCCTATGTGCATCCAGAGGGAAAAATCGAAGACATACTGGTAAAAGTTGATAAATATTTTTCCCGCTGACTTTATTGTTTTGGATTGTGAAGTAGATGATCATGCACCTATCATTCTCGGGAGACCATTCTTAGCAACAGGGAGAACCTTGATCGATGTTGAAAAGGGAGAACTCACAATGAGGGTGAATGACCAGCAAATTAAACTAAATGTGTTCCAAACACTAAGGCATGCTGATGATCCAGAAGAATGCCAACTTCTTCATGCCACGGTAGAGTTTAACTTCGACGAGGAATTTAGTTGCCTCGACAACTACATTGCCGATCAAGAGGAACCTGAGGAGTATGAAGAACCGGTCGATGAGGAACAACAAGAAGAGGCAAATTGGCTAGTCAATCGACCAGGTACATACTTTGAACCACTGGATTACTCAGGTAAGGAAGGTAAGCTCGAAAAGCCCTCTATTGAACAACCACCGATTCTTGAGTTGAAACAATTGCCAGAGCAACTAAAATATGCATACTTAGGAACCGATAATACATTGCATGTAATTATTTCTTCTAAGTTACAGCCTGAGCAGGAAAAGAAGCTGATCAAAATGTTGAAGCTGCACAAAAAGGCAATAGGATGGATAATTGCCGACTTGAAGGGAATTAACCCGGTAGTGTGCATGCACAAGATTTTGTTGGAAGATGATCATAAACCTTCAATTGAGGCCCATAGGACATTGGATCATGCCATGAAAGGGGTTGTAATGAAAGAAATCATCAAGTGGCTTGACGCCGACATTATATACCCTATCTCTAATAGTACATGGGTAAGTCCGGTATAATGTGTACCGAAAAATGGAGGTATAACGGTGGTAAGTAATGAAAACAATGAACTCATTCCAACCAGGACTGTGACCGGTTGGAGGGTTTGTATGGATTATCGAAAGCTAAACAAAGCCACTAGGAAAAATCACTTCCCATTACCCTTTATTGATCAAATGCTTGACCGTCTTGTAGGTAAACCCTTTTATTATTTTCTTGATGGTTATTCAGGTTACAATCAAATTGCCATAGCACCAGAAGATCAAGAAAAGACAACCTTCACATGCCCATACGCTACTTATGCTTTTCGAAGGATGCCGTTCGGATTGTGTAACGCCCCGACAACCTTCCAAAGATGCATGATGGCACTCTTTTCAGACATGGTCGAAGACTTCCTTGAAATCTTCATGGATGATTTTTCTATTTTTGGTAATGACTTCGACAGCTGCCTCGGAAATTTAGAGAAGGTGTTGGCAAGATGTGAAGAAACTGATTTAGTCCTCAATTGGGAGAAGTGCTATTTTATGTAGATGAAGAAATAGTGCTCGGCCACAAGATTTCATCCAAGGGAATTGAAGTAGACAAAGCCAAGGTGGACATGATCGAGAGATTACCCCCACCAAGTTCGATTAGAGGAATTCGAAGCTTTCTTGGACATGCAGGTTTTTACAGGAGGTTCATTCATAATTTTTCTAAAATCACTAAACCCTTGTGCAATTTGCTTGAACAGGATAAAGTCTTCGATTTTGATGATTCTTGCACCCAAGCATTTGAAACCCTAAAGGAAAAGCTTGCCTCGGCACCCATTGTCATTCCACCAGATTTGACGCTACCTTTTGAGCTCATGTGTGATGCAAGTGATTTCGCGGTAGGAGCAGTCCTAAGCCAACGCACAGGTAAGGCCTTCCATGTGATATACTACGCTAGTAAAACTCTTAACAGTGCTCAAGTGAATTACACAACAACGGAGAAAGAGTTACTAGCTGTAGTTTTCGCATTTGACAAGTTCCGATCCTATTTGATTGGTACAAAGGTAATTGTTCATACGGACCATTCGGCAATCAAATATCTATTTGCTAAAAAGGATTCCAAACCTCGTTTGATTCGTTGGATATTACTTTTACAAGAATTTGATATTGAAATTAAGGACAGGAAAGGAACAGAAAATCAAATGGCGTATCACTTATCACGTTTAGAATGCAATAGGGAGGAGGACGCGGATCTAGAGATATGCGATGCATTCTCGGATGAACAACTTTTAGTTGCCTCGGCAACCATGGAGGTGCATGCCTCGGCAACCATGGAGGCGCATGCCTCGACAACTCTCAACGCCGCAGCAGCCCTTGATGCGCACGCCTCAGAAATTTTGGGAGTAGTCTCTACGGCAGCACATGCCTCGGCAATACCCTGGTACGCAGATTTAGTTAATTTCCTTATTTGTGGTATTTTACCTTATGGCTTTACTCACCAAGGGAAGAAGCAGTTCCGCCATGATGCTAAGCATTACTTTTGGGACGAGCCTCTTTTGTTTAAACAATGTGCAGATCAGGTTATACGCCGACGTGTCCCTAAAGAAGAGCAATAGAATGTACTCCTGCAATGCCATTCTTCACCCTATGGAGGACATTTTGGAGGAACTCGTACCGCGGCCAAAGTTTTGCAATCCGAGTTGTATTGGCCAACATTGTACAAAGATGCCCAAAACTTTTACAAGCAATGTGATCGTTGCCAGAGGACGGGCAATATCTCTAGACGACATGAGATGCCGCTCCAGAACATCATCGAGGTGGAATTGTTCGATGTATGGGGGATCAATTTTATGGGACCTTTCCCATCTTCATTCGGCAACCTCTACATTCTACTTGCCGTTGACTACGTGTCTAAATGGGTTGAGGTAGCTACAGTTCCCAACAACGATTCCAAGACCGTGCAACGGTTCTTGCAGAAAAACATATTTACACGGTTTGGGATGCCGAGAGCAATTATCAGTGACGAAGGTAAGCATTTTGACAACAGACTTATTGCCAAGATGTTGCAACGCTCGCATATCACACAAGATCGCCACGACATATCACCCACAAAAACAACGGGCAAGCGAAATTTCCAACCGGGAATTGAAGGGTATACTCGAGAAAGTTGTAAATCCTCTAGGAAGGATTGGTCATTAAGACTAGATGACGACTTTGGGCATATCGCACCGCATTCAAAACACCCTTAGGTATGTCCCCCTTCCGACTTGTCTATGGCAAAACATGCCATCTGCCGGTGGAAATCGAACACAAGGCATATTGGGCAATCAAGACCGTGAATATGGATTGGGAAAGTGCCGGACAAAAGCGTTTGTTGGACCTCAACGAGATAGAAGAATTCTGTGCACTCGCCTATAACAATGCACGAATCTACGAGGAGAAAACAAAGCAATGACATGACAAGAAACTATTGTCGCGGTAATTCATGCCAGGGCAACTAGTTCTCTTATTCAATTCTCGGCTAAAACTTTTCCCGGGAAAGCTGAAATCAAGATGGTCGGGACCATTCAAAGTTGTCAAACCATTCTCCCATGGTGTCGTGATAATCAAGTCCATCACTGACAAACATGAATTCAAAGTTAATGGACAAAGATTGAAGCACTACAATGGTACCCATGTGGATATCTTTTATACTATAACTTGCAACGTGTATACTTGCACAATTACGTAGCACTTATTATGCGCAACAAGTTTTTGTGCACTCGCCTTTAACAATGCACGAATCTACAAGGAGAAAACAAAGCAATGGCATGACAAGAAACTATTGTCGCGACAATTCATGCCAGGGCAACTAGTTATCTTATTCAATTCTAGGCTAAAACTTTTCCTGGGAAAGCTGAAATCAAGATGGTCTGGACCATTCGAAGTTGTCAAACCATTCTCCCATGGTGCTGTGACAATCAAGTCCATCATTGACAAACATGAATTCAAAGTTAATGGACAAAGATTGAAGCACTACAATGGTGCCCATGTGGAACGTAACAAAGAAGTGGTCAACTTAGGAGATGTATGAGCATGCTCTCCCTTCAATATTTTATTTTTATTTTTTATTTTTATTATTTTCTTTATTTTATTTTTTTAGTTTTTTTTGAACTAATTATTTTTTTTTCTTTTTTTTTCCGATTAGTATTATATTTTTAGGATAGATTTTTTTATCTTTTTAAGTTTAAGAATCTCTTTACACATCTTTATTTATTTTCATTTATTAGTTTATCTTTAATTTTAATCCTTATTTGATTTGTCTTTAAATTGTAGGAAAAGAGTTCAAGATAAAGAAGAATTTTGATCCAAGAAGGAAAACATCTTCAACAAGGAAATTAATGGGCTGAATCTAAGGCATATATAAAGCCTCCAACTTACCCTAATTAAACCCCCTTGTCGTCACCCTTCCCCTAAACTGAAACCCTCTTTTTCGTCTTTTCAAAAATTAATCCCACCCACCATATTTACTACCTATCTTTTCTATAAAACCCATCACCTTTAACCTATTCCTACTTTTCATCTTGCAACTCTTTATCTTCTTTTATTTTCTTTTATTTGTTTTTACAAAACTCATAACCAAGATCATCTATGGCATCCAAAATTAAATTTTTAGTTCATCCACGTTCCTCCAAAGAACCAAGATACAAGAAGTTTGCTACACCGATGGTTCAAGAAAGATTTCACTCCAAGTTCGAAAACCGGAAGATTTACGAAGAACAAGGCTTTGAATACTCCAACTCTCATCAAGATTTCGGCCTTGAACCATTCAACTTCGAGAGGATTGCACATCAAAAGTGGCAAATCTTTTGCCATCAATCGGAACCAGGTAACATCTCATGGGTAAGAGAATTCTATGCTCACTCACTTAACCAGGATAATCCTTATGTTTTTGTTGACAAGGCCATACTCATAAGCCCCAAAAACGTCAACACCTTTTACGGGCTCTACATTGAGAATGACGAGCATCAAGCCTTTGTTGATCAAATCACGCCCAAGCAACTCGACAAGGTGCTTCAAGAACTCACTCAACCGGGAACTCATTGGAACGACGGTAAATACAAGGGCACGGTAAATCGCTTTCGGCTTAAACCCAAGTCAAAACTATGGAATAAGTTTGTTAAAACTTCTTTAATGCCCACCACACACAATATTCCATTGATATACCACGTCTTTTGCTCATACATTCTATTTTGCATAATCGCATCATTAACATTGGAAAAATTATTTGTGATAAGATTTTTGTATGTAGCTCAAAAGATAAGGGTTCTCTTTTCTTCCCTTGCTTAATTTCTAATCTTTGCAAGGAGATGCATGTTCCAAGTGAGTCAACCGATGAAAAGGCCCTACCAAAGTCCGGTTGGAATGAAGCACAAATCCGAAAGCTAATGGGAGAGGCACCGAAAAAATCCTCAAGGCCTCCAATTGCCGCAGCAACTCCTGCCGCCCCGACAAACCCTAATGCCCAAGCACCTAACGCCCGGGCAACTCGGCCATCAACCCCGGGACACTTTGAAGCACTCTTGCAACCATTGGCGATCCACCTAAGGCAAATTGAAGACCGGCAACTAATGTTCATGCGGTACATGAAGGAGCACAACAATGCCATCACCCAAGTCATCCTAGAAAAGTACCCGGACAATCACGTGCCGTTCCCAATCTTTCCTGCCGAGATCCTTGCCCCAGCAACCAATGAAGCAGTCACCACGGCAACCGCAACAGATGATGCCGCGGCAACCTACATCGTGCCTGCACAAGCAGATGCCACTACAACCAACCCTGAAGATGCCACGGCAACCAAAGCTAAAGACATCCCGACAACCACTGCAAAAGCCAAAGGTAAAGCACCTATGCCCGAATCAACTCCTACGGAATCATTTTCTGATTTTTCAGATTTGGACGAGTCCTCCATTGCACCAACAAAGACCGCACCAATTGAATCCTCCAAGCGAAAAGCCAATGACATTGATGAAGAGGATGATGAGGACAACCCCGTACGAGGATCGATTCCACTACTGGCAACAAGGAAACAACCATCGCGTTCAAGCAAGAGAATCAAGACACCGACCAAAAGGAAACTAATCATCCACGACGATGAACTCTTGGAGTAAGTCCTTGTTTGCATTTTATTTTTCGTTATTTTTATTTAATACATGCATTGAGGATAATGCCTCACTCGAGTTTGGAGGGGATTGTTATTAGTAGTTACCATGTTTAGTTACATTCATCTTAAGTATTACATTTAGGATACATAAATTGCTTGCCATGCCTTTAGTTGGAGCAAGAATTGCCTAGATTTGATGAATATCCGATGATGACTTTGCCAATGCACTTAATTGATAGAATTTTTATTCTAGGATAACCATGGAAAAACTTAGAATTTTACTATGATGCTAAATTTGATGAAACACTGTTGTGGTTTGATTAATTTAAGGAATTCTAGTGAACTTAGGTTGATAATTAAACAAATTGGGGGATTAGAATAAAAATTGGATGAATGCTAGAGGTGCCCGAAATTGGCTCTAGCATGTGCTAAAAAAATGATTGCTAGAGGTGCTTGAAATTGGCTCTAGCATGTGCTAAAAAATTGATCGCTAGAGGTGCCCGAAACCAGCTCTAGTCGAATAAATTAATTAACTTAAGAAAACTAAAAACAAAACACTAGAGGTGCCCAAAACTGGCTCTAGTTAAAACATGTTAAAAAGAACCCAATGAAGTAAATTGAAAACCTCTTGTTTGCGTAGAATCCCTGAAAAATCAACTTGCACACAACTCCGCATACACTCACAAGCATTATAGTTTGATTCCGAGTAACTCCTAAGTTTTCTGAAAAATGAAAAGCCAATCATACTTTGTGCCCCGGTTCTGAGAATTGAAATCAAGTTCAAAGCTAAGTTTGTGAAAATTGAAGTCTTGGCAGGTAATTATTAGTTTGCATTGCTTGAGGACAAGCAATAGTTCGAGTTTGGGGGGTGTGATAAGTGTTCAAAAGTACTATTTTTCTTACCCTTTTTACTCATATTATTGTTAGACTTAGGCTCATATTAGTTGCATAATTAGCCATTCATGCATTAATCCATGTTTCCTTCCATCGTTGAGCCTGATTACATAACTTGGTAGTTTTTGTGGGAAAAGATGCTGTTTTGGTGTGTTTTGTGTGTATGTGCAGGATCACTTGCCAAAGCAAGGCTAGAGCTAGTTTCCAAGGCAATGCATGAAGGAGATGTCGAGCTAGTTGCCAGGGGAATGCATGAAGGAGACGCCGAGCCAGTTGCCAGCAAAAAATAAGGTGATATGGTAGTCAAAATTGATGACTAGACAAGCCCAAGATGACGTGGAGCAAAGCTAAATCCCAAAGGAGTTTGATTTCTATGAAGGGATTAAAGAAGAATTAAATTCCAAGAAGATAGGAGAAGTTTTAGAAGGAATATAATTATAATAAAGAATTATATTCTTCAAAGATAATTTAATTCAAACTTAACTTCCTCCTCAAAGAAGGACTTTGACCTAGCCCTATAAATTAGAGGCCATGCCGTCAACTCCGAGAGGGAGAGAGAAGATGATAGAGTAGCGCAAATTCGAATAAAGAGAAAAACAAAACAAAATAAAGAACAAATCTAAAAATTCAGATTTGCTTATGGTGGTGGCATCAATGGAGGAAGCTTGAATATGTGGAGATGGCGTGATGAATTGATAGTTGTTGTTTTGTCCTCGGCACCCTCTTAGACGCAATTATCTAAGCAAGCAACCTCAAGCGGCTCTAACCCACCCTCCTAGATGCAATTACCTAGGCAAGCAAGAGTGTGAAGATGATCTCCCTCACAAGAATTCGATGATCTTATGTTGAAGATGGCTTCTAGACAAGTTTACCGAACACTTACAAACTCAAAGAATACTAAAATCTCCAAAGAGAACTTTTTACTAATCAACGAAATCTTCTCAAACAAAGAAGAAAGCATCATCCTTTTATAGATGAAGGATGGCTTTAACCTAAAGCTAAGAATGAATAAAATAAACAAACAAATCTGGTCCATTAAATTAGACTTGATCTAACAGCTTGGGAGAAGGGTGGTTGGTTCCTAAAGTATATAAAACTCTAAAAACAAAATTTAAATGTTAATAATTAGGTTGGGTTAAGTTTAATTCGTCCAAAGCCTTATATGTTAGCTTTTGGGCTGAATTTTACAAAATCTCGTAATAATCCCGTATCCAGTTTTCTGCATGCACAGTCTTCAGTAAATTGGACGTATCTTGAGTTCCCGATGTACGATTGACGCGTTTCAAGATGCGTTGGAAAGGTAACTAAATGACGGACAATTTGTTAGGAGACAAATCGACCCACAAATGCCTGGATCCCATCCGAAAACTCGTCGCAAGTTAGCTGACTTTCTAGACTTCACAAACAGATTCAGTTTCTTGTCCAAGATGCATCATTTTTGACCTCCTATGCGTGCATTGTTTTGGCCATTATTGTTTGTATCGAACAAATTCAGCTTCTTGTCCAATATGAGTAATTTAACCCCACTCATGCATGTATCACTTTTGCTTCTATGATAGCCGTTCTTCTACTATCCCAAGACTCAGGAAGTGAGTAGAGTAGTTTTCGAACTAGCTTATCCTCCGAAATGATTTCTCTTAGACCCTTGAGGCCATTGACAATGACGAAGAATCGTTCAAACATTTTGGAGATGTCTTCATCTGGCTCCATCTTGAAATTTTCATAGCTCAAATTAAGAAGCCCAATCTCGGTCTCCTTAACTTAATTGGTGCCTTCGTATGTGATCTCTAGCTTATCCCAAATTTCTTTGGCACTTGAGCAAGATGACATCTTGGAGTACTTGTCTGGTCCAAGTGAGCAAAATAGCATGTGCATTGCTTTACCATTGATTTGAAGCTTCTTTCGATCTTTATCGGTCATCTCTTGCTTGGACTTCGGTACTAACCGATCACCTTCTCTCTTCATCGAAATTGTCGGTCTAACTTCCACTACATCCCATAGGAGGTAGTCATGGGATTTGATGAAGAACTTTATACGGTTTTTCCAATAGGGATAGTTATCCCCATTGAAGTATGGAGGTTTGGTGATGGAATGAGACTACAAGTTGTTGCCGGAGATGGATGCCATGGCTTTGACTTCTATTGATTGAATCACCTTCTAGGATCGCCTCAATGGTTGTTAGACCTGCGGTTGAGTGTGGCTCTGGTACCAATTGTTAGGATGATCAATCAATTGAGATGGTGGCCAAGAGGGGGTGAATTGGCAATTTAAATTTTTGGAAGCAAATGGAAAGAGATAGACAATGGGACACATGGATTTATAGTGATTCAACCTTCTAACAAGGTCTACGTCCACTACCTTAGCTTCCTACTAAGGAGTTCAACCAATTCACTATAGAATTTTTCCCATTTTCTAGGCTAAGGAGGCAACTGTTACAACCGATCAAAGCTTTCTACCCAAAGCTTGATCAAGGATCACTCTTTTACAAGAAAGAAAAATGGCAAATGGATAATGTCCTAATAAGGTAAATATTTGCCCAAGTTACAAGAACACTCAACCATAAACTTGAAATAAAAGATTACAATGAAATACACAAGTTGGGTACAAGGGTTTGACTCTAAAAGCTCAAAGGGTTGGATTTTGCTTGATTGCTTGAATGTTGTTCAATGAATGTTCAATAGTTGTTGCACCTGCATTGGAAACTTGTATTTATACCATCTCATTGATTTCTAGCCGTTTGGGCGGTTGGAGTATTAAATATAGCCGTTGAAGGGCTTCTTTCCCATAATAAATGTTGTCTGCCAACCAACCGTATCGGTACATGAAGGGTCGTATCGATACCTGTTACAAGAAAAATATATCCGTTGTGTATAGGTGTATCGATACGTGGGAGACCGTATCGAAACGGTCATAGTGTAAAATAGGGGCGTACGAAACGGTAAGGCCGTATCAGTACGATTTTTGCTTACTGGAATCTGAGATGAAAAATTGCATCGGTACGCCATGAGGCGTATCGGTACGGCTAACAGAAAATTAAAAGTCCATTGATTCCAATAGCTGACAAGGCAACGGTCGAAAACATTTAATGCAAACCGTATCGATACGAATGGAACCGTATCGGTATGAATAAAAATTTCTTAAACCCAAATTTCATATCGTATCGAAACAGTGTAAGCTGTATCAAAACACTTTACAAAACCATTTGCCCAAATGAATGTCGTATCGAAACAGGTGATGCCGTATCGATACGCATCGTTTAAAATACAGGCTAAGTTAAAGGTTGTATCGAAATGGGCTAAGACATATCGAAACGTTTTGCAAAATCAAATTCCAGTAGCTAAAATCCATATCAAAACACCAAGGGGTGTATCGATACGCTTGGGCGAAAATGAAAAGTTTGGCTTGAAAACACTTGGAAAATTTTGGGTTTAAGTTTTGGACTTAAAGAAAGTTTTCCTTGTCAATTTGTGAGATTTTAAAATACTTAAAAATTTATTTTCTTTTACAATTTAGTCCTTAAACAATTTGTTATATCAAAATCAAATATAGGTTTTACATTATGTGTTGAGCTTTTCAACCACATGGCTTAGGTTCGAATCCCTTCAAGCACACCTATTGAATTTTTCTTCATTCTTATGCCTTAGAACCAATTAGCCATGTGGCATCATCTTATGATGCCACATTTCATCATATGATGGTGCCACGTGGTGGCGTCTGATTGGTTAGAAATTAATATAAAAGTAATTATTTTTTTTATAAAAAATCACGATGCCATGTCAGCAACGTGCTACGTCAACAACGTGCCATGTCAGCACCCCGTGCCATGTAGACATGCCACGTCAGCCTCAGGCGTTGACCGTTAGTTGACTAACGGTTTCCCTCCAATGAGGGTGAAATTTGAACAAAAATGAAATGTTAGGTGGTTGTTCGGACCAAAAAAAGAATAGGGGCTAAAGTGAATAAAAGGTCAAACGTTGGGGGCTACTTTTGACTTTATGCCATAATTTTATATCGACTTAAAAGTAAATTAGGTTAACCAAACCATTTTTCCTTAATTTTTTATGGAAAAAGGATCATTATTTTTTGCCTCGTTAAAAATCTCTATAAACTTAGTTGGAGGAAAAAAGTACATAGAAAATGATTACAAATCAACGTACGAGAAAGACTCGAAAAAGAACACCTACTAAACAAGACTACAAACTAAGTCCATCAATAGAACAAAACTGTTCTAATCACCAACATCGACGTTCAACATACTTGCAACTGCCAAAGGTGGTACATGGTAAAAACTGATGTCAAGAACATCCAACCTAGCCAATTTTACCATATGATATGTGACCTTATTACCATCTTGGAAAATGTGCTAAAACGTAACCGACCAATTACGACCACACAAGTCAAGAATACGCATAGCAATACCAAGAAATCTCTAGCGCTTCGAACCGGCCTAAACAATACCGAAGGCTTTCTAAATTGTTCGTCTCCATTGTGATACATCTAAGACCCATGTCTCATACACATTTTAATCCAATAAAGATACCCTACAACTCAACCTCAACGACAAAATAAACGCCTACAAATTTAGAAAAACTAAGTAACCAAGTCCCGGTAGCATCCCGGAACACACCTCTGCAAGCCGTGCGACCCTCTTGTTCTTTTTGAGTATCGTCGGTATGTAATCACTCATTTTTGTCCGGGTTTTAGTATCATTAGTATTATTTTAATAGTAATATTATTAATATAAAATTGAAAAAAATAAAAAAAAATAGTAAAAATAAAATATAAAAAAGTAAAAAAATTAATTAAAAAATTAAAAAGCAAAAAATAGAATATTTTCGTGGAGATTAAATCTCCACGTCACCCCCACCCACCCCTTTTGCCTATATAAAGGCAGGGGGAGGGCTGCCACAAAACCACGCAAAAATTGCCATGAAATTGGCAAGAAAATTGGCTCCCCAATTGGGAGCTAGGTTGGCCGGGGTTCGGGGCAGTGCCCTCGGCCCCAGTTGGTTCGATCCAACATTCGATTGGGGTCCTATTTTGGATCCGATCTAGTTAATTTTTAGAGAGGTCGTGGTAGATCTCGGTGGGGTTCAGTCGGGATTCCTCATTTTAGCTCATAATTAGGTATATTTTCTTACCTTTTTATTTGTATTGTAATTTTTATAATTTAATGAAGTATTAGTTAATTTAAAATTGCATTGTTATTTTTTAGTTTGTATATTTATTTATGTTTTAGATTAGTATTTTATTTATGTTAGATTTGTTTTTATTTATATGTTAGATTAATATTTATGTATGTACGTTTTATATTAGTATTTTATCATGTTAATATTTATTTATATTTTTATCGTATTTATTTATATTTGCCATGTTTTAAGTTTGCATAACGGATATATATTTTGTCAAATTCGAGCGTAAATGTGGCCATTATCAAGCGTAGTGATGGTGGTTTATCGGTTTACTCTCGAATAACGGGGTCCTTAAAATTTACTCGCACTTATAAACCAAATTTTAATTTAATCATCACTTTAATCTAGAAAATTTAATATTAATAAAGCGGTAATTATTAAAGTACCAATTTTGGGCGGTGAGGGGTGCTAATCCTTCCCCATCCGTAACCGACTCCTTAACCCAACATTTTTTAAAATCTCTGGTTTTATGGTGTTCGGCCTACCCTAGTGGCCGATGGCGACTCCATTTTTAATAAAGTACGGTTTTTGATGCACTCGATCTACCATGCCAAGAACACCCTAAGTCGTATCATCTTCAAGGGTTTAATAGCGGACCGGATATGAAGGTAACCGAACGTTGTTTAATCTCTTTTACTCTTGGAAGCTATTGTGATGATGTATGGTGTGACGTGGTTCCTATGGAAGTCACCCACTTGCTATTAGGAAGACCATGGAAAAATGATCGTGGCGCTGTCCATCGAATCAATACAAATGGATACTCGGTTGTACACCAAGGCCAGAAGCTCTCGTTTGCTACAATAGAGCCGGAAAAAGTAGATGAAGAAATAGCGAAAGCAAAAAACAGTGTGAGAGGATAAAACGAAAAAGATTGGAAGCACAAAAGGCTGAATCAATTGACCACACAAAGGCAACCAACCATGAATACATCCCAAAACCAGAAGGTACACATGATTCTCTTCGTACTTCTACTTCTAGCATTTGTGCAAATGTTGATATTGGAGAAGAACCATCTCCCAAACAAAAGGATAGTGATAGTGAACACATTAGACAAGATGGAAATGCTTCTAATCCCTCATGTGAAGTAGTAGGTCCACTTGCTATACTCTCATCACCTCTTCACGAAGAAAGTAAGTGTAATTCTAACCCTTCATTTGATTCTTGTCCTATCATTCCGTTAGAAACACTTTCTCCTCTATAGAAATTGTAGATTGATGATAAATTTTGTGAGAGGGATATGGGATGTGAGATACAAAAGACTGAGAGTAAAGAGGCCGGGAGTGAAAAAAGTCAAATTAACGGCTCAAATTTGGTGAGTGAAAATAAATATGAGGTAAAAGTCACACAAAGCCCAAAAGAAAAAGAGAAGAAAAAGAACGCGATGGGTGATTTTGTTTTGACTAATCCTTATAAATGTTCGAGTAGTATTGTCTTATTTTTTCAGGATTTTGTTGAACCATTGAGAGGAGCTCAATTAGAACACTCCACATACAACAAAGAAGCCTTTTCAATTGAAGGTGATAATTGTTCTCTCATTGCAGATTTAGATTCGAGGACGAATCCTTTTGAGGAGTGGGGGAATGATACATGCATGAGCGAGGTCAAATTACTAATATTGGACAAGAAGATGAATTTGTTCGATGCAAACAATAAAAGCCAAAACAGAGCACGCATAGGAGGTCAAAAACAATGCATCTTGGACAAGAAATTGAATCAGTTTGTAAAGTCTGGAAAGTCAGCCAACTTGCGACGAGTTTTTGAATGGGATCTGGGCATTTCTGAGTCAAGTTGTCTTCTAACAAATTGTTCGTCATTCAGTTACCTTTTCAACGCATCTTTAAACACGTCAATCGGAAATCATAAACTCAAGATACATCACTGAAGACTGCGCATGCAGAAAACTGGATACGAGATTATTACGGGATTTTGTAAAATTCAACCCAAAAGCTAACATATAAGGCTTAACACGAATTAAACTTAGCCCAATATATTTATTATCATTTAAATTGATGTTTTTAGGGTTTTATATACTTTAGGAACCAGCCACCCAACCCTTATCAGCTTATCACTTGCCTTGCCTTATCACCCTATTCATTGCCACACAAGCACAAGGAGTTTAAAGGCTGATATTTTTTTTATTATTTTTAATTAGATTAGGTTTTCCTTGTTTTAGTAGAAATTAAATTACTTTGTCTATCCTTCACCTATAAAAGGATGAAGCCTCCATCATTGTAAGGGAGATTTTCTTTGATTTATGAAATATTTACTGAGTTTGTTTTTGCAAGTGTTGATTACTTGTGCCTTCGAAGTCTTCTTCAACATAAGTTCGACGAGTTCTTGTGAGAGAGATCATCTTCACACTCTTGCTTGCCTAGATAATCACGTCTAGGAGGGTGGGTTAGAGCCGCTTGAGGTTGCTTGCTTAGATAATTGAGTTTAAGAGGGCGCCGAGGACAAAACAACATCAACAATTCGCAAGCCATCTTCATCTTCAACCTTCACACCATCTTCCATAATTCCATAAACAAAGCTGGAATTTTCAGATTTGTTTTACCTATCTTCTTCTTAATCTTTTTTCATCTTTTTATTTATATTCTTATTTCTTAACATCTAATCCTTCATCTTGTCTTTCTTTCTTTAAATTTCCAGCCTTGAATCTAAAATATTCAAGAAAATCCCTTCTATTTTCTCTTGAATTTTCAGATTTGGCCAAACTTCCTTGATTGAGTCTAGAGCTCCTAGTTCTTGCAACAACTTGAATGAAGGCTTCCAAATCCAAGATTGCGCTACTCTATCACAAACTAAAAAATAAGAATACAATTTTAAATTAACTAATACTTCATTAAATTATAAAAATTACAACACAAATAAAAAAGGGAAGAAAATATACCTAATTAGGAGCTCGAATGACGAACCCCGACTGAATCCACCGAGATCTACCACGACCTCTAAAATAGGACCCCGATCGAATTTTGCATCGAACCAACTAGGGCCGAGGGCACTGCCCCCAACCCCGACGGGGAGCCAATTTTCTTGCCAATTTCATGGCAATTTTTACGTGGTTTTGTGGCAGCCCTCCCCTGCCTTTATATAGGCAAAAGGGGTGGGTGGGGTGACGTGGAGTTTAATCTCCACGAAAAAATTCCACTTTTTTGCTTTTTCATTTTTAATTAATTTTTTTTACTTTTTTATATTTTATTTTTACTATTATTTTTTTATTTTTTCATTAATTTTATACTAATAATATTACTATTAAAATAATACTAATAATACTAAAACCTGGTGATACATGCGTGAGCGAGGTCAAATTACTAATATTGGACAAGAAACTGAATTTGTTCGATGCAAACAATAAAAGCCAAAACGAGCATGCATAGGAGGTAAAAAACGATGCATCTTGGACAAGAAATTGAATCTGTTTGTAAAGTCTGGAAAGTTAACCAACTTGTGACGAGTTTTTGGATGGGATCCGGTCATTTCTGAGTCAAGTTGTCTTCTAACAAATTGTCCGTCATTCAGTTACCTTTTCAACACATCTTGAAACGCGTAAATCGGACATCAAAAACTCAAGATACGTCCAATTTACTGAAGACTACGCATGCAGAAAACTGGATACGAGATTATTACGGGATTTTGTAAAATTCAGCCCAAAAGCTAACATATAAGGCTTTTGATGAATTAAACTTAGCCCAATATATTTATTATCATTTAAATTGATGTTTTTAGGGTTTATATACTTTAGGAACGAGCCACTCAACCCTTATCAGCTTATCACTTGCCTTATCACCCTATTCCTTGCCACACAAGCACAATGAGTTTAAAGGCTGTTATTTTTTTATTATTTTTAATTAGATTAGGTTTTCCTTGTTTTAGTAGAAGTTAAATTACTTTGTCTATCCTTCACCTATAAAAGGATGAAGCCTCTATCATTGTAAGGGATATTTTCTTTGATTTATGAAATATTTAGTGAGTTTGTTTTTGCAAGTGTTGATTACTTGTGCCTTCGAAGTCTTCTTCAACATAAGTTTGACGAGTTCTTGTGAGGGAGATCATCTTCACACTCTTGCTTGCCTAGATAATCACGTCTAGGAGGGTGGGTTAGAGCCGCTTGAGGCTGCTTGCTTAGATAATTGAGTCTAAGAGGGTGCCGAGGACAAAACAACAACAATTCGCAAGCCATCTTCATCTTCAACCTTCACACCATCTTCCATAATTCCATAAACAAAGCTGGAATTTTCAGATTTGTTTTACCTATCTTCTTCTTAATCTTTTTTCATCTTTTTATTTATATTCTTATTTCTTATCATCTAATCCTTCATCTTGTCTTTCTTTCTTTAAATTTCTAGCCTTGAATCTGAAAAATTCAAGAAAATCCCTTCTATTTTCTCTTGAATTTTCAGATTTGACCAAACTTCCTTGATTGAGTCTAGAGCTCCTAGTTCTTGCGACAACTTGATTGAAGGCTTCCAAATCCAAGATTGCGCTACTCTATCACATGGACAAAAATGAGTGATTACAGGTTTCATCTTTGTACCCAGCGAAAACATTAATTGAAATCAGATTTCAGAATAAGGTTTAATTGCTCAAAATGCACATTAGGGACCAAAACATAATTTCCACAAATTATAGGGTCTTTATTAAAATTAAGATTATCAATCCTTCATTAGTCCAATTTCATGCTCACATGTTAAATTCCAGTTCAAAATAACCATTCAAGCTCATTCAAATGCATACATAACTTTCAGGGACCAAATTGCATATTTCCCAAACTTCAGCAGGCTAACAGGCTCAAAAACAACAAGGCATACCGATACGGGCAAGCTCGTACCGACATGGCCTAACAACCAAAATAGCTTCATACGATGTATTGACCCACCCGTACTGATACGGTCTTGAACCCGTACCGATCCCCTTGTGATTTGTCGAAACTCAAAATTCCATTGACCAAATTGCGTACCGATACAGTACCCCGCGTATCAGCACGCCTCTTTAAAAATAACGGGGGCGTACCTGTACTCAAACCCGTGTACTAATCCTGATGCACAAAACTCAAGGTGTGTACCGATACGCGGCTAACCATACCGATACCCCTTTGCATTTTACACTTAAAATGGAGCCATTTCAGACCTTACGTATCGATCCCTAGGTACTCGTATCAGTACGCGAAGGCCTGTAGTGACCTCTAGGTCCAACATAAGACTCTTTGGCTCCTTAAATCAACTCTAAACATCACCTAACATCAAAAGCATGCTTGATATCAACATACCAACATTTAAAGCAAACCTAGCAAGCCTAACACAATCATCCAGATTATCTAGAGGCATGCTTCCTACTCAACATTCAAAACACAAATCCAAACACTTTAGGCCTCTTAAAAAACCAAACCAACATATAAAACTTGCACAAATAAGGAGTTTAGCAAACAACCCTCCTCAACAATGAAAGATCACATTACCTTTATTACTACAAATCTAAACTGAAATCATACTTTCATAAACACAAGTCCTTGGATTCCCTTAGCTTGCTTGCTGCCTCCAACCTTTAATTTTCTACATTGATGGAAAAAGAGAGCGTAAGCACACTAGGCTTAGTGAGAAATGCCCAAAAACAACCCACCATCAATGCATTTAAAACCATTTAACAATTATTTGGAAAAACCACTTTCCAATCATCATTTCTTCATCATACCTTATCAAACCATGCACTTAACATTTCCAAAACATGCATATTAAACCATATGCAACATGTATCATGGATCAACAACAAAAGTCCATTTGCTACCCTCAATTTAAGCTTTCCCATGCATACTACCAATACAAGGCTTAAAGAGTAAACATGTTTAAACCAACATTAAACAACATATCCATCTCATGATACATCATCAATTATATTGGCTTACAAGAGATCATTAACCAAGTTCCACTTTACAAAACATAACATCGGATACACGGATTCAACAAGTGTTCCCAACACTTCATGCTATCTCAACCGAAATTAAGGGTACTATTACAACCCATCATGGTACATTTACAACCGGGTACAATTACAACTCACTCATCAATTAGATGCATAACCCACTAATGGGAGTCTTTGTTACATAGATCAAAACCCCTCGACTGTTAGGGTACTTGGATAGAGTTTTCGGTATATCAGATCATAACCCCTCAACATCCAAGGCAACTTTTTTAGTG
The DNA here is from genome assembly GCA_019671005.1 of Hibiscus mutabilis. Classification (NCBI taxonomy): domain Eukaryota; kingdom Viridiplantae; phylum Streptophyta; class Magnoliopsida; order Malvales; family Malvaceae; genus Hibiscus; species Hibiscus mutabilis. The sequence goes on from CM033746.1 coordinate 30,375,925, forward strand.
CACTATCAATCCTATGGCCGACCAACTATATCCGATAACATTTCAAAAACATTTTCATACCATCACTTGCCAATATAATTATTTTTTTTGAACATTAACTCATTTTTTTTCATATGCATCATCAAAACCATTTAACCAATGCAATCAACCTTGCATTAACCAATGTTCAAAAATATTAACAAAACATGCATTACCTCACAAAATTCCCTTTGCTACCCTCAATTTAAGCTTTCCCATGTACTACCAATGCAAGGCTTAAAGAGTAAACATGTTTAAACCAACATTAAACAACATATCCATCTCATGATACATCATCAATTATATTGGCTTACAAAAAATCATTAACCAAGTTCCACTTTGCAAAACATAACACCGAATACACGGATTCAACAAGTGTTCCCAACACTTCATGCCATCTCAACCAGAATTAAGGGTACTATTACAACCTCTCATGGTACATTTACAACTGGGTACAATTACAACCCGTTCATCGGTTAGATGCATAACCCACTAACGAGAGCCTTCGTTGCATAGATCAAAACCCCTCGATTGTTAGGGTACTTGGATAGAGTTTTTGGTACATCAGATCAAAACCTTTTAACATCCAAGGTGACTTTTTATAATGCACTATCAATCCTATGGCCGACCAACTATATCCGATAACATTTCAAAAACATTTTCATACCATCGCTTACCAATATAATTCATTTCTTAAACATTAAGTCATTGTTTTCATATACATCATCAAAACCATTTAACCAATGCAATCAACCGTGCATGAACCAATGTTCAAAAACATTAACAAAACATGCATTACCTCACAATGCATCATCATCATTATATAACCAATTTCCAACATTAAACCATGCTCAAAACATGCATATACAGTGAGTAAACAAGTTATCAAAACAAGTGCATTAAAACCAATTGCCAAACCGAGTTCGAGAGAAAAATCATCCTTTACTTACTTTCGAGCTTAGACCAGCGTTTCAAGCTCGATCTAAACCCCCAAACACAACTTTCAAACCTTTGAAAAGCTATAAATCATGTTCTCACTCAACGACACGCAAAGCCTCACTTGCCGATACGGTAAACACGCCTCTAAAGCTTCCGAATAGTATTTCAAGCTTGAGGATCAACTTCCCCTATTTTATCCACACAAAAACAGAGGATTCAATGCATTAAAATGCATCCAACAGCCCAGCAACATCAATTTACATAAATCCTCAACAACCTCTACCCAATTTCACTCCACAACAACCGAAATCAACATTAAACACCTTCTAAACTTAACCCAGCAAAAACCTAACGTTTTAACCAATCAATTAACAACAATTAACATCCAGAAACACAATAACATCATCCTTATACCCCCAGCATTCAATAAACCACCACAACTCCTCAAAAACTCATAACTAATAACCTAGAAAATTAGAGATTCACCTAGTTTCGGGATTCCAAATTTAAGGCCCACTTATTAACATTATTAAACATCAAAATCATGATTAGAATCAATCAAGAACTCAGCAAAATAGAACATATACGAAAATCCATCAATCTCACCAATTAAATCTTGATTTAACCAATTTTCCATAATTAAATCATCAAATCTAATTAAAAAGCATATGTAAAGGATCAATAACTTGGAAATTTTAGTAAAGAACCTTATATTAGAGGAGAACAACAAAGCTCACCTTTAACCTTGGCTTTCCTCTTAATTGGATGAATTTTCTGGAGAAAACATGATCAAATCAAATAGGTTTTGTTAAGAAACCATTAAGAATCCATTTGGAAGTAAAAGAATATTGAAATTAAGTAATTACCTGAGAAAATTGAAGTAGAAAAAAGTATTTGGCTGGAGAGAATTTGAGAGAAAATCTTTTTGGAGAAAAGTTAGTTACGTAAAGTTTTCTTTTAAAATCTAATTATGGTATTAATTCTCCAATCCCTTTTAATAGTTTTAAAACCCTTTTAAAATATCCAATTAAAAGAGAAAAGTCTGATATTAGACTTTGGCCAAATAGATCCTTAAAGATTCTAAGTTTTAACCCTTTTCCAAAACAATCACTAAAAATAGTTTTAAAACTTTACATTTTGGTCACTGACTCAAAAGGTCACTTCTCAAAAAATTCATTTTTTAAAATTGATTTTACCAAAATATCTATATATTAAATAACGGTTTTGTAATATTTTCCATATTCTTATCTCACTCAAAAATATTTATTCCAAATTAAATCTCGAAACTGACTCGAATCCCCTAATCCGATCCATCAGCCCGTCTAATCAACCTAGAAAACTCCTAGGCCCAAAACTAGGGCGTTACAACTCTCCTCCTTAAGAAATTTCATCCTCGAAATTTACCTGGTGGAAACAGATTCAGAAACTGCTCTAGCATGTCCGACTTACTCTCCCACATGGCCTCCTCAACATCGCGATGTCGCCACAACACCTTAACAAGCTCAATCATTTTGCCATGAAGAACTTTACTACTTGAGTCAAGGATCTCCACTGGTTCTTCATCATAAGACAAATCCGGTCACAATTCAACATCTTCCACTGACATCACATGTGACGGATCCGAACAATACTTCGCAACATGGATACATGAAACACATCATGAATCTTCTCCAACTCAAGAGGAAAACTCAACCGATAAGCTACAAGACCAATACGCTCCAACACTTCATACGGTCCAATAAACGTCGAACTTAACTTTCTCTTACTCCCAAAGTGCATCACCTTCTTCTAAGGTGAGACTTTCAAGAAAACCTTTTCATCAATTGCGTACTCAACCTCCCTACGTTTCAAATCCGCGTAGGATTTCTACCTATCCGAGGCCGCTTTCAAACAATCACAAATAAGTTTTACCTTATCATCCATGTCTTTCAACATATCAGGCTTGGAAACATACTTTTCCCCAGCCTCAACCCAGCACAAGGGTGTACGACACTTCCTACCATACAAGGCTTCATACGGTGTCATCTTTATACTTGCCTAATAACTGTTATTGTAAACTCCACCAAAGGCAACTGTCTTTCCCAAGTTCCTTGGAACTCAATGATGCAACATCTCAACATATCCTCCAAAATCTGAATCACACGCTCAGACTGATCATCTGTCTGAAGATGATACGAAATACTAAAATTCAAGCGAGTACCCAAAGCTCGATGCAAACATTACCAAAATCTTGCTATAAACTGCGGATCTCTATCTGATACAATCGACTTGGGTACCCCGTGCAACCTCACAATTTTAGCAACATAAAGATCCGCCAACTTATCCAAGGTATACGTCGTATGCACTGGAAGAAAATGTACACACTTCGTAAACTGATCAATAATCACCCAAATGGAGTCCTTTTTAGTCGGTGTCAATGGCAACCTCGGAACAAAATCCATGGTGATCCTCTTATATTTCCACTCCTGAATTTTCAACCGTTGCAACAACCAGGAAGAAAACTGGTGTTTAGCCTTTACACGTTGACATACCATACATCTAGCAACAAAATTAGCCACATCCTTTTTCAAACCAACCCAATAATACTCTTCCTTTAAATCTCGATACATCTTGGTACTACCGGGATGCATAGCAAAAAGACTAGCATGTGCCTCAGTCAAAATTACCCGTCTCAACCCCACATCACTAGGCACCACTATCCGATCTTTAAAACAAAGCACCCAATCACCATTAAAGTGAAAATCCGTAGGATTTTCATCTATGATATCCTTAACATATTGTACCAATGCCTCATCATAAGGTTGCTTTTCCTTAATCAACTGCGACAAAGATGGCTTCACTTGTAACTCTGCCAACAAACCTCCATCACGCGTCACACTCAACCTCACAAACATGGCCCTCAACTCCACAACAGCTTTTCTACTCAAAGCATCAGCCACAATATTCGCCTTACCCGGATAATACTCAATTGTCAAATCATAATCTTAAGCAACTCTAACCATCTACGTTGCCTAAGATTCAGCTCCCTTTACAACATCAAATACTTCAAACTCTTATGATCCTTGTATACAATACACTTCTCAACATAAAGGTAATGTCTCCAAATTTTTAACACAAACACAACTGTAGCAAGCTCGAGATCATGCGCAGGGTAATTGCGCTCATGCACCTTTAACTTCCTCGATGCATAAGCTATAACTTTCCCACCTTGCATCAACGCACACCATAACCCTACGTAGGATGCATCGCTATAAACCACAAACTCTTTTTTGACTCAGGTTGAATCAAGATTGGAGCTTATGTCAAAGCTTCCTTCAACTTCTCGAAAGCTTGTTGTCTAGCTTCCTTGTACTCAAATCGTATATCCTTTTGCAACAACTTGGTCAATGGAGAAACAACCCTTGAGAACCCATCCACAAAAAGACAATAATAACCTGCCAACCCCAAAAAGTTACAGACTTCTATTACTGACTTAGGTTGCTTCCAATTCACAACCGCCTCAACCTTTTGCGGATCCACCCGGATACCTTCTGCTGAAACAACATGGCCAAGAAAAACCATTTCTTTAATCCAAAACTCACACTTGCTCAACTTGTCATGAAGCTGATTATCCAACAAAGTTTGTAATACAATCTGCAAGTGTCGATCATGATCCCCCTCGGTACGAGAGTACACATGAATATCATCAATGAACACTACTATGAATTGATCCAAGAATTCATGGAACACCCGATTCATTATGTCCATGAATGTTGTGGGCGTATTCGTCAACCTAAACGACATCACCAGAAACTCATAAAGCTGTACCTAGTACGAAAAGTAGTCTTTGGCACACATTTATCCTTACCCTTCAACTGATAATATCCAAATCTCAAATCGATCTTAGAAAACATCGTAGCACCCCAAAATTGATCGAACAAGTCATCAATTCACGACAAAGGATACTTATTCTTAATCGTCAACTTTTTCAGTTGCTGATAATCAATACACATCCTCAAAGTGCCATCATTCTTTTTCACAAACAACACCGGTGCTCCCCACGTTGAAACACTAGATTGGATGAAACCACGGTCCAACAACTCTTGGAGTTGCATCTTCAACTCTTTTCAACTTATTTGGTGCCATATGATATGGTGTAAGCGACACCGAAGTCGTATCAACATACGTCTCAAAACAAAACTCTACCTCTCTATCAGGTGGCAATCCAGGCAACTCCTTCAGAAACACACCCAAAAAATAACAAACGGTACGAATATCTTTAGTCCGCATTTCTTCTATATTCAGGTTCATAACATAAGCCAGATATGCTTGGCACCCACACGCTAGCAACTTTTGCGTCTCCAAGGCCGAAACCACGTTGGACAAAAACTTAACATTCTCACCCACAACCACTACTTCAAAATCATCAGCAAGTTTCAACGAAACCCGCTTGACCTCAAAATCAACCACAATCTTATGCTCAGATAACCAATCCATACTCAAGATCACATCAAAACCATGGAACATCAGCTCCATCAAATCATCCGAAAACATGTAAACTTGAACCATCAGAGGATATCTCTTAAACAACCTTCTCGTAAAAATCGTCTCTACAAAAAACTTGTTACTTACATACCCATATCTTACGTTTCTACCGGTATATCAAGCAAATGTGCATGCTCATGCAATATATATTAATGTGCAAAACCAAAATCTATCAGAGAAAGTAATGACATAGACTACAAGGTAAAAGTACATCCTATCATATCTGTGTCATTCCTCTCCTCATGATGCGTGTATATCCTCGTATATCCACCACCCTCGGGTTGAATCATCACTATGTGTGCCACAGTTCTCTGTCCTTCCTCCCTCTAGTGAAAGTTACCTCCACCGCACCCACAACCTCTCGGTGGTGCAACAACAGGTGCAAGTGCCCGCCTACCCCTAACCAACAACGGACAATCACGTCCTATATGATCCATAGATCCACAATTCAATAGAAATTTGCAACAACATTCGAAGGAACATGTCCCTCGCTGGCCAAACGTGGACAGTCTCGCCTTAAATGATCTATTGATCCATAAACCCAGCAAACATTATACGTTTCTCTGACCTAGGCACTCTGCCTATATGATTCTCGCCCAGCACCATCTCCACCATATTTTGCATCTAATCAAAACCTCTTATTACGGTGCCTCTTGGACTGACCATCACTAGAACCAAAATCTGTAGCTCTCTTCCCCGAGCCATAACCTCCTGGACCAAGAGATAAACCCAAAATCTGCTTGATATCATTCGCCCGTATAACGAACACGTTGAAATTTATAATCAGTAGCTAACATATACGTCTTAACATTATGTACCAATTCATAACGAAATCGGTCACAACAATGCCTCTCATCTTGCACCAATTCAAGCTCATATTGACTCAGTCTTACAAACTGTACCTTATACTCAGATACTAATATATTACCCTAAACCAAGGCCATGAACTCACGTTTCTTCTCATCCAAGTATATAACTCCCAAATACTTCTTCTTGAAGGCAATATGGAAGAACTCACAAGTTACATCACCGGGTTCCATGCCCGTGATCATAGTGGTCCACCAACTGTATGCATTACCCTGCAACAGGGACACAACACATCCCAGCTTACGAGCAACATTACACCCTATTTAAACCAAAATCTAGTATGTACTGGCAAACCACTCATCGAATGCCTCATGCTAACCCTCTAAACTCAACTCATCTAAGACTGCACAGACGTTCTAACGAAAACCCCGAATTAACAACAACAATAGGTGCTGATGTGAGTACATAAACCCTAGCCATCGCGGCCTGGAACGCTCTAGCCATTGCCTAAACCAAAGGCGTCATATCACCGTACACTAGACCAGGTGATGCAGATGGTACTTGCTTCACTCCCTCAAGAGGATTAGACAGAGGAGGTGGCAATCCCTCAGGATGCACATCTCATCCTCGATTCCCTGCCCTCCGGTAGCAGCATTCGCGCTCGATCAAAATTCTCTCCTCGGTGGCTTTGTATAAAAGCATATCTAAGGTATAATAATTACACCAAAACAAAAACAATCATGCCAACTTCAAGCAAGGATCTAAGACTTTCATTTCAAACTAAAATCATTTTATAACTGTAGTAATAAGGCAATGTATCCCCAAGATTACCCCAACATGGCATATATCAAACATAGTACATATAAACAATCACCGTGCATAGCAAACAACATTGTACAGTCATCAACAACATCCTATTTTTTCATAAACCTAGCTCTGATACCAACAAATGTAACCCCCTTAACCCGGCCTAGCCAAAACTAAGCTAAAAATATTATATTAGGTTTGTCGAAGCAAACCTGAACTAACAACCTAAACTGGTCTTTTTTTTTCTTTTATCTTGTCTAAGTGCATAAAATTAATTTCCTAAGGTGAACATGCTCCAACGGAAACATTACATTGAAATCATATTTTAAAACAGGGTTTAATTGCTCAAAATGCACATTAGGGACCAAAACGTAATCTCCACAAATTATAAGGTCTTTGTTAAAATTAAGATTATCAACCTTTCATTAGTCCAATTTCATGCTCAAATGTTAAATTCCAGCTCAAAACAACCATTCAAGCTCATTCAAATACATACATAACATTCAGTGACCAAATTGCACAGTTTCCTAAACTTCATAGGCTGACAGGCTAAAAAACAACATGGTGTACTGATACGGGCAAGTCCGTACCGATATGGCCTAACGAACAAAATGGATTCATGTATCGATACACGAACCACCATATCTATACGGTCTTGACCCCGTACCGATCCCCCTTGTGATTTCTCAAAACTTGAAATTTCAGTGACCAAATTATGTACCGATACGATACCGCGCGTATTAGTATGACTCTTTAAAAATAAAGGGGCATACGAGTACTCAAAACCGTGTACCGATCCAGATGCACAAAACTCAAGGTGTGTACTGATGCGCAACTAACCATACCGGTGCCCCTTTGCATTTTACACTTAAAACGGAGCCATTTCAAACTTTACATATCGATCTCTAGGGTACTCGTATCGGTACGCGAAGGCCTATAGTGACCTCTAGGTCCAACATATGACTCTTTGGCTCACTTCATCAACTCTAAACATACCTAACATCAAAATCATGCTAGATATCAACATACCAACATTTAAACCAAACCTAGCAAGCTTAACACAATCATCCAGATCATCTAGAGGCATGCTTCCTACTCAACATTCAAAACACAAATCCAAACACTTTAGGCCTCTTAAAAAAACCAAACCTAGCAAGCTTAACACAATCATCATGTTACTATTAAAATAATACTAATAATACTAAAACCCGGACAAAAATGAGTGATCACAGCTGCCCCTCTTTGCTTGTTCTTGTGAAACGAGAATAAAGCAAAGATCACAAGCACTCATTTTTTCCCACTTCCTTGTCCTTGGATTCGGAATCACAGATTCTTCTGGAATTTTCTGTTCTTTTTCGGCCATCTCTTCAAGCTTCAATCTCCTAAATGGAGGATCCGTTAAGGAAGACAAAATCTTGAAATAAAAAATTCGAGGTCACAAGTTCTTCCTATATAGAACTGTTCTCTCTTCTTCTGATTGGTTCCTTGGAAAAGCAAATTCTTCCTATATAGAATTTTAGCTTGTCCTCTGTAAAGTCTTTGGGCTGCAAGTCCTTCTTGTATAGAACTTTTTGCCTTCAACTATCAACACTGTAGGTTCTCCCTATATAGAACCTTTTGTGTCTTGGATTCTTCAAACTGAGAGTTCTCCCCATATAGAACTTCTAGTCTTGAAATCCTAAAGTATTGGTTTCTTCTATATAAAACTCTTTGATTCAAAGTCTTTTGAGATACAGGTTCTTCCTATATAGAACCTTTCGATTAGAGTCATGAGTTCCTCCTATATGGAACCTCTTACTCTGAAATATTAGGACTACTAGCTCTTCCTATATAGAACTTTCATCTTGGAATTTTGAAGACGTGGGTTCTTCCTATATATAACCTTTGTCTTCAAACACGGCTCCCGCAAGCACCAAGAATTCCTGATTCTTCCCAAAAGGTTGAAATATAAGTTTTCGAGATGATGGCATCAGCAATAATGAAATATCATAATTGGGCGAGTACAAAAGTCTCTTGATTTTTTACTGAGCTCTACCTCTTCACATGTGAAGTCGCGAATTGAAATCTTTGATGAGATCTATTTTTCCAAAATGCGAGGTTGTAGATCAAAATCTTTTTTGGTCTTTGCATACATATTTCTAATCGGTTGACTTTGATCATCTTCTTGCTTCCTTTTTTTAGGGTGCCCTTTTAGATTTTCACTTTGGCTCTCTCTATCTTTTTCTTTTTTTCTCTTTTTTATTTTTTTTCTCTCTCTTTCTTTTTTTCTTTTTCTTTTTTCTTCTTTCCTTCTTCTTTTTCGCTTCTTTTCCTTTTTCTTAAAATCTAGAGCATCGAGTTTTTCCTATATAAAACTCCCTATTTTGAAGTCTTTGAGTTACGAGTTATTCCTATGTAGAACCTTTCACCTCGAAGTGTTAGATTTGTGAGTTCTCCCTATACGAAACTTTTGAATCTAAAATCTCAGAGCTACTAGTTCTTCCTATATATAACTGTTCACTCTGAAATGGTGGAGTGACGGTTTTTTCCTATATAGAACCTTTTGCTCTAAAATCTTTGAAGCTACGGGCTCTTCCTATATAGAACGTTTTGCTTCGAATCTTTTGAGCCACAAGTTCTTTCTATATAGAACTTGAAGGGTTCTTCATATGTAGAACCTTTTACTCTGAAATCTTAAAGTTGTGGGCTCTTCCTATATAACCTGTTGCCTCGAATCTTTGAGCTACAAGTTCTTCCTATATAGAACTTGATGGGTTCTTCTTATCTATAACCTTTTGCTTCGAAATTTTGAAGTTACAGGTTCTTCCTATATAGAATCTTTCACCTCGAAGTCTTAGAAATATGGGTTCTTCCTATATAGAACCTTTATCTTCGAAAATGACACCATGTTTTCTATGGCGTGAGTACCAAAAAATTTCCCTTACTTCCCAAAAGACTAAAGACTAGAAATCTTTAAAGAATGCCCTGGTTTCTGATCGTCTTGGCATTAAAGGGTATCTCGCTTTAAGACTACCAGATGATTTTCACTGATTCCTTGAATGCTAAAGATTGGAAAACCTTGAAAGATACCCCGATTTCTGACCGCCTTGATATCAAAGGGTATCTCTCTTTGAGAATACCAAATGGAAATCTTTAATAGGATCTACTTCTTTAACATGAAGGTACAGATCAAAATCTTCAGTAATCTTTGAATATTTGTCAAAATAAGCAAAATGCTTTGATAAATAAGGTAGCATACTCCTTACATATGGATGTTAAACTATACATGATGCATGAATTTCAACATCCTCGGAGCTGCTCAAATAAGCTTCTACTTCTTGAAGGGTCATTTCTGAATTTCTTTGCTTTATTTTTGTGCAGTATGCTCTTAGTTTTCATCTGGTTAAACAACATGCTTTGAAATCTTTCGCATGGAAAGCTTACTCATCTTCAGGGTTACTACCCATTTTCACTAGATACTCTGAATTTGATCCCTCTACTATTCTTATGTTGGAACGCTTATCATTTTCTTTGTTTAGCATTGCCCCCTTCAATCGTGGGCTCCATTACTTCCAAGTCTCTGACCCATCATGCAGAGTCTTGATCTATCTCATCATTAGGGAGAGTAAAATGCCTCAATTCCCCATACTCACCTTTGAATTCCATCTTCTTTGAACTCAATTAAAGCATCTTGGCAGAAACCAACTTTAGGTCCATGTATTCTTCTGTCGTGTGTTCATGCTATCTCGCGTAGTATCGTTACCCCATTTGAGCTTGGGTTCAATTAATTTGTTGGTACTGACTCACCATGTAGAGTCATCCTCTATATCATTACCAGGGCGAGCAAAATGCCTTAATTTCTTGAATTCCTTAAGTCCAATCCTTCTTTGTTGAACTCAATCGAAACATCTTGGGGAAATCAATCCTAAGTTCCTATGCTTTAAATCTCAAAATAATGTAATGCAAAAAGGCAATTTACTTGTATTTATAAGAAAATAATGAAGATTCTTTGAAAAGAATGTCAAAAAATTTTGGAGAAAATGAAAAACATTTAAAAAATAATGTTTGAACCCAAAACATCAAATGCAATTGCAAGTTTGCCTCAAATAGACAAAGATCAATTCCAAATGAGGCGCATATTTAGAAGATATTCACTGTTGTGGAGATATATGCATATATATGGTCTCTTTTAGTCTATTAGGCTTTTGAGAGGAACAATTCTCATACCTAATTTCTAACACATTTAAGGTATCTCTCTTAATCTCACTAACTCACTATGCCCCATCCTTCCCTCATTTATGGTGTCGATCAAGCACTTGAAGTTTGACGTTCCTTGAAGAAAGGTTATCCCTTATAGGCGGAATGTAGTCTGAAGACTATCTCGTCCAAGTTAGATATCCTTGGATGATCAGAATGGTCTTTGCAGGCTTGTAGTGTAGACCATGTGTCACAGTTAAGTGAAACCACATTTTTGTACTTGTGTAAACTAGATGTGCTCATTATTCTTCTCTTTTATTCTTTGGATCACTCTAGACTGCCCATTTTTTGGGTTTTCACCTAATAGTTCATTTCTTTTTTTCTGAATTTATAATTTTTCGAGCTGATCTGCCTTGACTCGACCTTGACATGCGCTTCTGTTCCAAGATGATCGACTCTCTAAGTCTCTTCAAAATCTTATTCTTGTATTGCTTGATCTATGTGTGTTCATATGAAGTATTCTTTTCTTTTCTCTTTTATTTATTTTTTTTCTTTTTTTTTCTTTTTTTCTTCCTAGGGAATTCAACTCATCACAGTCCTTTGTCTCGAGGATAATGATGGAGCATACAACAGAACCCCGAGTTACTCTGCATAGTCATGATTTGAATATATCATTATCACTCATGTAGCTACTCCACTTTTGACTTAAAAGATGGATGGAGCATACAACAACCTTCTGAGCTAATCAGCTTTTCGCTATAGAGGAGTGCCCCAAAGATTTTACTAATTTCTCTCTTTTTAAACACTCTTTTCTAGGAATACCTTTTAGTAAACTGAAACAGTTGAATGCAATCTCTTTCTCTCTCTCTCTCTCTCTTTCTTTCTTTCTTTTTCTTTTCTTTTCTTTTTTCTTTTTTTCTTTTTCTTAGACATCACATTTTGGGTTTTCAGTCCTAAGCCCCTTTCTTTTTATTCAATTGTATCTATTGATGTCTACTTTGTGCTTGAAAGTAACCCATTCTCCGTGGCTCTTCTAAACTAATGCATATTAAATGAAGAATTCTTCAAGTGTCTTCTTTTTTTCTCTATATTGTATTGCTCATCCTTAATTGTTTCGGCCTTCTGGTTGGTATTTTCCTATTTGTCTTCAACTGTTTCCTTTTTGTGATTCTCTGGCCTTCGTATATCTAGTCTCATTTTTCCTCTTTAAAAAGTGAAAGAATGCCCTTCGTCGTCTCATTCATAGACATCTAGAGATAGTCTTCAAGGGGTAGAGATTTAGGGTCAACACTCGATTCAAGGATCTTAAACAACAAATGTTTGAGAAGAGACTTCCTAAATAGGATCTGCTCATTATCTAAACACTCATTTTGTTCCTCTATAGGCCTAAATAGATTAATGGGTACTCACATTTGCAATATCATCACAACATTCAATTTATTCTAAACAAAAGCAGCTTAGAATTGATCTTTAGATCGAAATCAAAGGTACTCTTGCATTTGAAATTCGAGGACCCAATAAAAAATTATATATATATACATATTTATATCCTTCGTAATGGAGAACAAAAACCACCCCATGACAATGAAATGTTTGAAGAGTCAAAGAATGCAAAAATGCTTTCTAAATAAGAAAATGAAATTTTCAATATAACAAAAATAACTACACTCTAACATTTGATTTAAAAAAGTCTACAGCTTAGCTCATAGATTTCTTTTGCATTTTCCCAAATGCACAGTGATCAACGGTTTTGAATTGCCTTTACCGGTAGTCATTTGCTCTGGGCTAGCTGTACCATTCCCCTGGGTACAATCAGTTTATACCAATCATGACATTGGATTTTTTCAAAGGATTTATTTTCCTTTGACCATTTGTAAAAATGGATTTTCGATGGACATTTGAATTATCCATTGTCTTAAACTTTACCGTGTTTAAGCACGTTACGCCAACATTTATGTCGGACTTGCCAAACTCCAACATTTTTATTATGAAAAAATAACTAAAAATATCTTTACAAAATATTCTTATTTTTCGGGTTTAAGTCGTAAGTCTCTTATGTGCAATGTTTTAAAAAAGGGAAACCAAAATGTGGGAAATCAAAAGGTGAGAAATTCAAGCATAGGGACCATGTCATTCTGGCCTTCTTGGCGCGATGCAAACCTACCCAAACTCTTTTGTTTTAAGAAAAAAATTCTTATGAAAGGATAAAATTAATAAGTTTGATTTTAAGAAAAATATCCTTATGGAAGGATAAAATCGAGAAATCTTGTTGGGTTTGAGAAAAATCTTTTTAAGAACTAAAAAATATCCTTAAGAATCGGTAATATCGAAAAACATGCTGAAGAAAGGGTAGGATTGAGAAATCCATTTTCCATTTTCTCTTTTTAACAATATCCTTATAAAAGGATAGAATTGAGAAATATTTTCTTTGGAAAATGTAATTATGAAATGATTGAAGGCTCATACTAAAAGATGTCCTTGTGAAAAGATCGAAAAAGAAACTCTAATTATTATTATTTTTGAAATAATGTCCTTATAAAAAGACTGAACAAGTGTATTTGTGAAAGGATTGAGAAAACCTTGTTTAAGAAATATTTATTCTCATGGGGGATGGAAAAAAGCTCAAAAATGTCCTTGTGAAGGACTAGATTTAAAAAAATCTTGTTTAAACAAATTAAAATGTTCATATTTTTAAAATCTCCCTTATGAAAGGACCGGATTTAGTAATTTAGTTGAAATGATATAAAAGTTCATTCTTGAAAAATGTCCTTATGAAAGGATTTATCTTTCCTTGAAAAATTGTGAAAGAATTTTTCGTAAGTGATTTTATCAAGAGAAGTGTTGATTTGCAAATAATGTCCTTATAAAGATGTCCTTACGAATGCAAATGAAGTGTTGATTTGCAAATAATCTTTTAGAAAGACTTTTATCAAGAGAGGATGTCTGTTTACAAAAGATTGATAATAATCATTTTTCGCAGTATCTTGATTTCCTAGAGTGAAACGCGTACTTGGTGCTCCAACTCTGTCTCTTCTCTATTTGCTTGTGTTCGGATCATCCTAGACTGTAGAATTATCAAACTCTATTCATTACAGAACATATCTCTTATTATAAAGATCTTTTAATATAGAATAATTTTTGAATCAACACATATGATTTGAAATGAAATGTAAATATGAATGCAATGAGGTATTGATTCCCCAAAAGTGATCCCCATAGAACAACTTTTATTGAGACCAAAAGGTTTCGTTGCATCAGATATTCTTCTCCTAAGCTCAAATTCCACCAAGCAGTCTGCTAATATACTAGAATAACCCTTGTTCTGAATTCACATTTCTTAAATTCCCAAAGAGTCTGAACTCGTTGTTTGAAGGCGATACAATTCTTGATATTGTACCCTGAATTCTGGGATGATACTCGCAATGAGTATTGATGTTACGGAGGCTTTGTCTTTTGGTTATTAGTTGGGACACAAGCATCGGGATTCAGACCTTATCTTTAGTATTGGTTTTTCTTCGACCTTGCCCCTTAGGTGATTGTCGGTTCACTGCAGAATTTGGGCTTTCTATTTTTTTAAAGCCCAATACACTCGTCTTGATGAGGTCTTCAAGTCTACTCTTTAATGTCGTAAAATTCTTGGTAGTGTGACCCAAATTCCCTAAATGATAACTGCAACTGGCACGACTATTGTAGCCATTCGAATACGGAAGCTCCCTCGACACAGACTGAATTGGGGTAGTTAGGTTCCTTTCGATGAGTACTGGAATTAGTTAGGTGTATTTCAAAAGAATCAAGATGCATTTATTTGTATCAATTGTTTCTTGGGTTTTTTTTGGATCTACTTCTATTTTCTGGGAGCTTGACTCGAATGTACCTCATACTGGTTTGATGATGCGAATCACAAAAGGGTTCAAACTATCGTATTTTCTAGTGTTGACGACTAGGATTCTGACCACTGAGCCCTACATTCTAATTCTTGGTCAATTCTTTTCTCAGTTCGATAGATCACTTACTTTTCGTCATAACAGTCATCAAACTCATCATTTCGGTCATCTACTTCTTCAACTCTTGTGCTTCACTTTGCTCGTTGCTAACACTGGGATCGTCTACCATGCTCAACCTAAAGTCTTTAGATGAGCTCCCTCCTATTGTCTTAATTCTGTCTTTAGGACTAAATCCCAGACTCGTATCCTTTTTTATCTGATCAGAAAACATTTTGTCATTATGAACGATTTCTAGTTTTGGGCAACCACTCGTGAATCAACACCTTTAAAATGATATAAAGTAAATGCAAAAATGAATACAAGTAAAGGCGTCAATTCCATAGGTGATCACTCTAGAACAACTTTCATCGAATATAAAAAGGTTCTCAATATAAAAGATAAAACATGTTCTTCTAGAGATAGGCTTCAACTTTAACTCCTAATTCCTCAATCGCTTTAAGTGGGCGGAAGACTTTCAGTCCCTTTTCTGTCTCTGGATTAATTAAATTAAGTAATTTATTTCAAGGAGAAGAAAAGAGAAAAAAATCCTTAGAGAAGGATTTAATTTTAAAAAATCAATTTTAATACTCTTATGGAATGATTAAATTAAGGAGTTGATAAAAATATCCTTATGGAATGATTTAAAAAAATACATCCTTATAAAAGGATCGAGTTAAAACCTCATTTTGTGGAAAACATATCCTTATAAAATGATCAAAAGCTAAGAACTCCGAGTTTTAAGAAAATGGTATCTCGCTTTGAGACTACCGAAATAAGAATATATATTTTTTTGGTTAACATCTTCACTGGCTCTGGCATTTTTGGTACTGATGTTGAACCTTCATATTTTCATCTTCTGCCTTGAGACACCTTCCATTCATGGTGAAAGTTTTCTAACTAGGTGATCAATTTTGAGAATTAACTCTTTATATCTTGTCATGTGAATGCAAAAAGATATGCAAAAGAAAAAACAAAAAAGGGTTAGTAAATCGAATGCAATTAATAAGAACTAAATAAATGCGAGAAAGCAAGAGAAATTCGAAGCATGAAATAAGCCTAATCATATGTCATCTAATATTCTAGGCTGTCTGCATGGCTCTAGAGGGGTGGGCTTTCTACGTTATCTACATGTAGTTTTGGTGCTAAAAGGTACCCGAATTGTCCTTGCTGTCCCCTACTAAGGGTAGCAAAGCCCCCGATCATCACCCATTATAGGCTCATTTCAACCGGGTTTAATTCAGGGGGACCCATTCCTTTATGCCTATAAGGAGAAACGATATTCCCACGAAAATATAGAGTAGTAGAGCCCTGAAGGTACTTGCTAGGCCCATACGGAGGAACAATATCCCCTCGAAAGCAATAGCATTCCCCCCACTTAGACAAACGGGTTTATATGTCCAATTTTAAATGTGTTAAAATAAACTCGCATTTATAAACAAGTATTAGTTTAATCGTCACTTTAACCCGCAACTTCTGATATTAGTAAAGCGATAAATTTTTTGGCTAAACTCATTTTTGTTTTGAAAAACAAAACCAGTCCCCAGCGAAGTCGCCATGTTGTAGCGACTATTTTTTCGGGCCGCTATAAAAATAATTAATTATATTAAAAGGGGTCCCATTTTATTTGAAAAATTATTTAAAAAGGGATTTCTTTGAAAACTTGTATTTAAAAAAAATAGAGTCGCCACCGGCCACTTTGGGTAGACCGGACACCATTAAAATAAAAACCAGAGATTTTTTTTAAAGTTGGGTTCGGGAGTTGATTACGGATGGGGAAGGATTATCACCCCCACACTGCCCAAAATTGGTACCAAATAATTACCGCTTTATTAATATCAAATTTTACGGGTTAAAGTGACGATTAAATTAAAATTCGGTTATATTTGTGAGTGAATTTTAAGAGCTCCAGTGTTCGAGGGACAAACGAAAACTACCATCTATGTCTTAGACTGGTAGCCAAATTTACTGTCGAAAAAGAAAACACCGCATTGGCAATTAAATAGATCGGATATGCAACTTAATAAACATGATAAATCATACATAAACATAAATAAAAGCATGAACATGACAAAAGTACGTATATTAAATATGAACAACAAAACAAAAGAAATTAAACATGTACATTAATATATCGTGATATCTAAACCATATATTAAATCTAATACAACATACAAAATAAAAAAACAATAATTTAAAATATATAATAAACAAATTATATATTACCTATATCTAAACTAATACTAAAATAAATATAAAGATAAGGATCGAATTTTACCCCACTAAAAACTCGGATGAAAAACTTTGACCAACCTCCACAAAGATCTTCTTGTCATCTCGTCATGGCCCAAAAATTAATTCGATCGGACCACAAAAAGACCCCGATCGAATCTGGATCGAACCAGCTGGGGCCGAAGCTCAGCTCTCAGTCCCGGGCAAGCCGTTCTTGGGCTGCCTCATTTTTGGGGATCCTTGGCTGCCATTTTTGGGTTGCCTTGGTGTCGCCCCTCCTTCATTGCCCCCTCCTCAATGGCTATTTATAGCCCACGTGCTTTCCTCTCACTTTTTTTTTTACTTTTTGCTTTTTTATAAATTATTTTTTGTTTTTTTAATTATTATATATATTACTTTTATTCTTTTTTGTTTTGTTTTTTTTACTTTTTATTAATTTTATATTAATAATATTACTATTAAAATAATACTAAAACCCGAACAAAAAATGAGTTATTACAACAGTGAGTAAACAAGTTATCAATACAAGTGCATTAAAACCAATTGTCAAAACGAGTTCGAGAGAGAAATCATCATTTACTTACTTCCGAGCTTAGACCAGCGTTTCAAGCTTGATCTAAACCCCCAAACACAACTTTCAAACCTTTGAAAAGCTGTAAATCACGTTCTCACTCACCAACACGCAAAGCATCGCTTGCCGATACGATAAACACACCTCCAAAGCTTCCGAAACGGTCGTTCAAGCTTGAGGATCCACTTCCCCTACTTTATACACACAAAAACAAAGGATTCAATGCATGAAAATGCATCTAACAGCCCAGCAACATCAATTCACATAAATTCTTTCTACCCAATTTCACTCCACAACAGCCGAAATCAACATCAAACACCTTCCAAACTTAACCCAGCCAAAACCTAACCCATCAATTAACATCCAAAAACACAATAACATCATCCTTATACCTCCAGCATTCAATAAACCTCTACAACTCCTCAAAAACTCATAACTAACAACCTAGAAAATTAGAGATTCAGCTAGTTTTGGGATTCCAATGTTAAAGCCCACTTATTAACATTATTAAACATCAAAATCATGATTAGAATCAATCAAGAACTCGGCAAAACAGAACCTATACGAAAATCCATCAATCTCACCAATTAAATCTTGATTTAACCAAATTTCCATAATTAAATCATCAAATCTAGTTAAAAAACATATGTAAATGATCAATAACTTGGGAGTTTCAGTAAAGAGCCTTATATTAGAGGAGAAGAACGAAGCTCACCTCTAACCTTGGCTTTCCTCTTAATTGGATGAATTTTCTTGAGAAAACAAGATCAAATCAAATAGGTTTTGTTAAGAAACCATTTGGAAATAAAAAATATTGAAATTAAGTAATTACCTGAGAAAATTGAAGTAGAAAAGAGTGTTCGGCTGGAAAGAATTTGAGAGAAATTCTTTTTGGAAGAAAATTAGTTACATAAAGTTTTCTTTTAAAATCTAATTATGGTATTAATTCTCCAAGCTTTTTAATAGTTTTAATTCCCTTTTAAAATATCCAATTAAAAGAGAAAAAAGCCTGATATTAGACTTTGGCCAAATAGTTCCTTAAAGATTCTAAGTTTTGACCTTTTTACAAAACAAACACTAAAAATAGTTTTAAAACTTTGCATTTTGGTCACTGATCCAAAATGTCACTTTTCAAAACTTCATTTTATAAAAAAAATTTTTACCAAAATCATATACATATTAAATAATGATTTTAGAATATTTTTACATATTTTTATCTCACTCAAAAATATTTATTCCAAATTAAATTCCGAAACCGACTCGAATCCCCCAATCCGATCCATCAAACCGTCTAATCAACTTAGAAAACTCATAGGCCCAAAACCAGGGCGTTACAGTACGGGGATTTAACTATAAATAGAGCCTCCCGATCTCATTTGTAAATCATCCATCTCTTCAGTAAAAATGCATTTATTCTAAAAATCCTCTTTTGTGTTCTTGAGCGTTCTTCTTTCGTTCTTGAGTTACCTTCTCATTTGTTTGTTTCCGCTTAGAACGATTCAACGTTCTTAACAAATGAGGGATGTTTTTCTAAAAAAAAAAGAAGAAAACTATAGATTTCACAATATTTTAACTGATATAATTAATTTTATAAAAAAAGAAAAATATAATAGTATCAAAATGATATACCTGTCTATTCATCCGTGTGAAGTGTAAGAAATTCGTAGAACATGTTTTGAATTTGCTGATATGGAGGTATTTTTTCCACTTCAATTGCTCCGCTAGTAACCTCTGCAGAAAAAACAAAGTATGACCACTCTCTTTAGAACTAACTGGCCGAATATCCAAATCAGGTTCAAAGCCAGTTATGATAGTTTCTGTCTCAGTAGGTCTTGAGTGATACACGATAGTTTCTGTCTCGGTATTACTTTCTGGAAAGATAGGAGGTTTTGTTATAATATGTTCCAATTCAATAGCTCGAACTCTAGGTTCATTATATAAATTTTCAGTATCACTAATTCCAGGCACAATAGGAGGTTTGATGTCACGAATTTCTAGCACAACAGGAGGTGTTGTTGTCACGGGTTGTATATCAATAGTGACTCCTGTTGCAGCACGCCTGAGGTGTCGGAAACTCAAGTAATTGCGTAACAGTAGCGGGATCAGGCAACCAAACACATATGAAAAACCTCTGACCACTACACCCATTACACCAAAGTTGGATGAAAACGCTAAGTAAAGAGTAAAATCAATGAACATGATTGGATGAAAGAATTGAAACCTGTGGAGCATAACTCTGTTTTGACATAGGGTAATTAGCGCAACCAACAAACAGTCATCTATTACCAAATCGTGAAAGCATAAATTTCGTCACCAAGCTCTGCATTGTCTCAATAATGGACTTTACTGCAAATGACCAGCGACCAACTATTAGTTCAAGATTATCATGCCATCTTTGCCAGCAAATAAATAAAAGATAGAGTAGAAATACGATTAATGCTTAGTAGACAGATTTGTAAACCTAAATTAAACTTTTAAACTCTAAAATAGATAGATTTGTACAAAATAAAATTTAATATATGAATCTAATAATTTTGTTAGTTAAATTCATAGTTTTTTTTCAACGTATACAACAATCCAATTTTACATTTGTAAATAGGCTCACTATGGATTCAGCGTGACATTATCTTGTCGGGCTCATAATATTAAGCCGGTGGTGGTAATCTAAGACATCATTTGAGAATATTAATTTCTCAAAGCAGATCGATTCAAACATTTCTTACATAATGCATATGGAAATATTATATTTACATTTTTTTCAAGTATAGAGATATTTATATTTTTAAAGCAGATATCGAAATTCGAACTCATACAAGATGAGACAACATGAACATTTTGATCATTCAGCTAATTAGTAGATCTAACATTAATATAATTTTCTTCCTGAATTTTATTCTTATGTTAACTTAATCTTCTCATATTAGACTTATTCATAAATCATATGACATGCTCGATTTGATCTGGATATAATTTAAATAAATTAAAAATATTTTTATTTAATTTTAATTATAGAAATATATGAATATTAATGTAAAATTATACTTCTATTATTTCATTATTCTTTTAATTAAAAATAGACGATTTGGGGTAGGATGGTGGGTCAGATTATAAGCTTAAAGTTTTTTGAAACTTAACCTCCCAATCCGATTCATAAACACTATTCTAAATAAAATACAAAACATAAAATTCTCCTGTTTGTACACATTTGTTTAATTTACTTGGAAGTGGTGATTATTTTGTATTGCGTTTTCCATAGACTTGAAAAAGTATATTGATACACATTAATTGTATTAATAATATATACATATGTTTTTAAACAATATTTAATATATTCATTATATTAATAATACGTTGAATGTATAATTTAGATGGAATATAATGCCAAGTTCTATAAACCTCATACTGATACATATTCTAATTTAATATTGAAAGTTAATTTTATCTTTAAAAAATTATAAGAACAATTTTGTAAAATATACATTTAGATAATCTTACATTCCGCCTATCAAATAGAATATTATATTTCAACTAAATAAATCAAATAAGAAAACGTCATGTTCCTTATAATTTATCAAATAATTTTAAATTCCAATTATCGTATCCTAAAAAATAATGTTACATTTTGTAAATTACATACACCTATAAATAAAAGGTACATAAACCAACTAATGTTAGGTGCAATGGTAAGACACATTGCACTCCCAAGAAGAGAGCTCAAGTTCGAACTTCGGAGAGTACATTGTTGGAAGAGAGAGTTGCGAATCTTGAACATGGACCATAAAATGAATATGAACTATATCAAAATGTACATAACAAAATTTAGACAGATCCACGTAATAAAATTTAGATTGACTCAAAATCTTTGAAGAGTATAATTATAATAAGAAAATATTTTTCGTTACGTTTCGTAAAATTGAATTTGAAATATAATATATAATGATACATTTTAGACTAAACTTAAATATGATGAAATTTTAATCTAGAACCGTAAAATCGAACTATAGTTTTAGACCCTTTGCTATGCTCAAATTTGGATTTGATCCTTAATTTTTTCTTATTACAATATATTTTAATGTGACATAAATTAATCTCTCTACTTGTATAGTGTTATTAGTCAGTTTATATAATTAATCACGTCCTTTATTTCGATTAAAGAATAATGGCTCTGTTTGTCAATTAGCAGATAACTGATAGCTGATTACATCAACTGATAGCAGATAGCTGATTGTATTAGCTGATTTGACAAGTGGATTGCATTAGTTGATTGTACAAAAGTATTTGATAAAATTAACTGATAGTTAATAGATATTTGATTATTGGAACAAAGAGAATGACATATAAAAATATAATTATATTTAATACTTATTTGAATAGTTTATTAGCTATCAGTATTTTGTAGCTATTAATAGTAATTAGATTATAAAAATTATTTTTTTAATATAACATTATTAACATATTTGAAGGTTCTATATATTACTTTATTATTTATATAATTATTTTTAATGTAATTTAATTAATTAATAAATTAAAATGATATTTGAAGCATATGTTAATTTGGAAGCTTTTTTAATTGTTAAGGGTATAAGAGTTTTTATAATTTTTATGACAAAACCTCTAAACCCAAAAAACTCTTATTAGCCGCTTTTTCAAATTGAGAGGTTTTACCCGAATCTACTCTTACAAACATCTATTCAACAAATATTCTAATTAATAAATTTTACTCATCAAACCTCTAAAAATAGTTCAAACATCTAATTTTAGCTCAAAAATTATTTACCAAACATATCATTACGTAACTTTTATTAAAAAAACACCCCTCCCATTTCCGTTAACATGATTTTTCTCTAAGTTGGTAGTTTTAAGTTGAATAATATACGCCAACAAATTATTCAGTATACATGTTGTTTAAGGTTACACAAGTCTTTCTGTTTTAAAAATTAAGAATTTAATTTATAATTTAAGGTTTATGATTCAGTATTTATGGTTAAAATAAGAAAAATCAAATACTTTCTGTTTAGGATTTAATTTACACAAGTCGAATTCTCTCTTGAGTTTCCAAAGAGAGAATAAGAAAAAACCCACTTTTCTTTATCTAATCAACTTCGGTAAGCATGGTAATGGAACAAGAATTTTCTTTCTTTTTAGCACACAATCGATTAGAACAGAGGCAGAAGCCTCCATTTTTCTTCTCTATTTTCGGTATTTTTTTTCATCTCTAAAGTAAATGAAATATACATATATGTTATTTTTAATCTTTTGAGACCTTGTATGCATGAGTGGGACGTGTGTCCCTCCCAGGATATGCCACTATGCATTAATTTTTCTCTTTTTACCTAGGCCACCACGAATATGTCGGCTTTCTTATAGCCAAAGTTTTGGTTTTTAAATTCCATGAAGACACATGGAAACGGTAATGGTGAAATCACCACTTTGGCCATTGGGCTTCCCACCTTTTAGACTATGATCATCCATTTTTTATTTCTTTCAACTTAATCATTTGTTCATTTTAGTCACACATGGTTCAATTACCTAGTTAGTCCTTTAATTACCTTTTCTTCCATGAAAAAACCTTGTGTCTTAATTAACCACGAGTCCTTGATATTTTCCCTTATTTATACTCTATCCTCTTAACTTTACTTTCTTATAATTTAATCACTAAATATATTTTCAATTCTTACAATTTAGCCACTAAGTGGTCTAATTACACACTTAGCCGTTCCATTCTCTCATATCTTACACTTATGACTCAATGCTTCCCGACTTTACATTTTAGTTCTTATTCTTTAAACATTCGAATTAGAATTGAATTCATATAATTTATCGAATTAATCCATATTTTTCTCTTTTTATACTTTCATTTAACTTACGCAAACTAGTTTTCTATCATCGGATGTCAAAATCTGACTAGGCCGGTTTTCGGGATGTTACATGCTCGATTCCCTTCCCCTTTTGTTTAAATCCTATTTGCTTTTCATGTTTTAGCTTGATAATTGATTTGATTGATAGCTAACACCCCCTTCTTTTTTGGTGTTTCTTTGGGTGTTACGGCCGAGCGGTGAAAGAACAGTGGTATAGTGGTCGCCAGCGATCGCGGGCTTTGGGGAGACGAGTGGACGGCATCGCAACCGCGAGAGCCGAGGGGTCTGAAAACTGGAGAGGCGAGCGCGTGGTCTGCACGCGCACAAGGGAGCCGAGGAGCATGCTTTCTTGATTGATCTGGACCATTAAATTAAATCTGATTCAACGACTAGGGATGAACTGCGCATGAAAGAACAAGAGTATCAGATAAGACTTTATTATTTTGGGCCAAATGGGTCATTGATGTAATGTGGACTCACTTTAATTAATAAACTATTTTTTTAATTTTTATTGGGTTTTATAATAATAACAATAGTAAAAATAATAATAATAATACTTACGATATATATATATATATAAAGTAAAGTAAAAAAAAAGAATAATAAAAACAGGTAAAATTCAGTGACTACAATATTAAACTGAAAGGTATGGAAAACCCAACAAACTAAAATGGGGCTAAAGATGGTGCTGTTTTTGAATTGAAAATTGTTGAAGAATTACATTGATTTTAGGGGAATAATCGAAAAATGGGACAAAGAGGAATACGATGGTGCTATTTTTGGGTTAGGAATGAGGCCAAAGATAGTGGCAGAGATGAAGGATGACTGGGGTTATAGGAGGAAGAGGAAGAAGACAATGAAAAAAAGAGTTAAATAAGTTACTTAAGTTTTTTAGAATTAGGACCAAATTAAAACAAAGTGTAAAAGTTGAAGACTGAATATGTTATTATGCCAATTTTAGTTAACTGATATGCCGTTAATTTTTTAATGACATCGGACTAATTTATTATTTTTTTAAGTCAAATGACCAGTTTGTAACTTCTGATAATCAAAAGATTCAACAAAGAATCGAGTCATGATCAGGGACCATTTAGGCAGTTTACCAAAAAAATTATATGAAACGTACATACTATCAAATGCTCATACTGTGAAGTGAGACATTATTTCATTAAAAAAATGGATTTTGAATGATGGATAGTAGATATACTTGGGGTATATTACAAAATTCATCACCGAACTATATTTTCGTTCCTATTTTAGTTACTGAAGCTTAAAGATTTTCAATTTAATCATTAAAATTTTGAATTGTTCATATATTGGTCACTTTATCATTAAATAATTAACGGTGTTATGACATGGCACACAGAACCAAACTAACACCGTTTTGTATCCCTATAAAAATTCCTCTCTTTTTTTTTCTCCCTTCACTTCCTCTTTTATTTTGCCTTCTTTCTTTCTTTCTTTCTTTCTTTTTCTTCTCTGAATATGTATTATTAATCAGAATAGAAACATGGTTGATGAAGCAGCCTTGTAAGTGAAAGAAGTTCTTCGAGACCCAACATGGAAATTTAGAACAGCTGAATACATTCTCTTTTATGGTGGTATAGAAGTGCAAGTAACCTATCTTCCTTTCTTTTTTTTTTTCATTGAATATGTATTATTAATCAGAATAGAAACATGGTTGATGGAGCAGCAGTGTAAGTTAAAGAAGTTCTTTGAGACCCAACATAGAAATTTAGAACATCTGAATACATTCTCTTTTATGGTGGTATAGAAGTGCAAAGTAAGACTAGGAAACAATTTCTGCAAACAAAATGAATTACAGTTTCAGTGTTCAAGTCAATATAAAAACTACATGAATTTCATTAATGCAAAATTTCGATATAAATTCAGTGTTCAAAAATATGAGCCACTCTTACATATACAACAAGAAATAAACCTCAGTAGTACCTTGTTTGACCAAAGTCAAATGACAAGCACTTAACCAACTACATGAGTTTGTGCTTACCATCCTAGAAGCTTTGGGGTTGCTTGAGAAATTTAGGGGCTGGATTCAGTTGTCTCACGTCTCCTAGATTCTTTGTTTCTGTCAATAGAACTTTGATAGGCTTTTTTAAGGGAGCTAGGGGCATAAGGCAAGGGATCCTCTCTCCCTCTTACCTTTTTGTCCTCTCAATGAATGTACCAAGTCAGCTCAGCACAAGAACATTACGAGGAAGGGGATGTGATTTGGTGCCATGATTACCACCTAATGTTCCTTCCCAAATATCTAAAAGAATAGAACAGTAAAATGAGCTAGGAAAGAGGTCACATATTTTCTCTTCTTCCACCTAATGTTCATTACCACCTAATGTTCCTTCCCAAATATCTAAAAGAACATAACAGTAAACACTACAACAAATTTGCTTATTAGTGACATCTAAAATGTTATCTCAGAAACTTACAATTACGTCACTATTTGTGGCATAAAATTTGACTTCACGGGGTTCGTCACGCTAGGTGTGTCACTAAATGTTAAGCGTGACAATGTATTCTTTTTCGTCACGTATTATCGAGCTTATAGTGACATTAATGTATTACGTCACTTTATAATTTATATTCAATGACATCTAGTTACGTCACCAAATGATATAATTTTTTTGTCACTGACCATTCGTATCGTCACCAATAATTTAATAAATTCATTGTTTGGGTGACGAAAGAGATATCGTCACATTGTTAGTGACGTGCTATAACGTTATCTAATACTAGTATAAATGACAATAATACATAACGTCACCTTATACTTTGTATTAGATGACAAGTTTATATGTCACAAAATTAGATAAAAATTCGTTATTGATAACTAGTTTCGTCACCAATAATACAAACTTCAACGTATAGATGACGAAAGCGATATCGTCACATTATTATTTTTGTTATTGATAATTAAATTTGTCACAAGTGCTAATGTGCTTACAATTGAATTGGTGATAAATGAAAATTTTGATCGAATTACATTTAGATTTTGGATTTTTTAAGTTATCTAATTTTTTTATTAAGATACAAAAAAAAAACTTAAACTTTTTATCAATTGCAATGAAGCCAAAATTGTACAATCTTTACAACCCTTCCCTCTAAAATGTAAAAGCCAAATACATCTGTCAGTACAATGCAGGTAGCTAGAAGTAGTAACCAAATCCCATTTGGCGAATTTTCTCAAACTCTTCAATTGCCAACACCAAAATGGACATCAATGGCTAAATAATGGACACCACATTATGACAATAACAGTAACATAACTAACAACCTAGTGTTATACTGTTGTTTCCACAACAATGAAGATCATCTCAATATCATAGCAGCCCTAAAATTTGTTTTCAAGATATAAAAAGTTAAAGGACAGATACTTTTAAAGGAATCAAGACACCAAAGTTTGATAGCAAAAAACATACTCTTGGTCCCTTATCATCATCAACAATGCGATCCTCTACAACTGTATCAGCACATCCAAGAAGAGATGAATCAAAAGTTTCTTCACCCTTCATATCAGCAAAGGTTTAAACCAATGAGACAGAACAATATAAGAAAAAAGAAACTAGACCTTTCAACTATTACAAGCTAAGACAAGTAGCATTCAAAGTTCTTTTCTCACTCATGAAGAAAAGAAGAAAAAAAATACAAGACGTCAATAAGCAACAAAGTTACAGACCTGAATAAAAGTATATTCCAATTAATTCAAATGAACAATTAAGTTTCAGAAGAATACAGTCCTTGATAGCAAAATGATTGATTATCAATCAATTCAACGCCAAACAGAACATGAATATGAGTTATAATGTAGCACAAAGCATGAAAAATAGATGGTTACGACATAATTATCATTTCTAAGCTGAGTAAGAATGTATCTTGGTTGCACCAGTTAACCTTAAAATAAGAAGAGATTGTGGAAATCTAAGGAGACTTTTTTTTCCATGATCATTAACAAGATCTGATTGGACCAGTGTAGAACAAGGGATCAGAGTACTTGGATGCCCCTCTTCTTCGCACCTTTGAACCGGAACTTTGGAGCAACCAGAGAAGCAAGAGCCTGTACAGAAACCATACAAAAAAATTGGATGGGGAAAGCAGTATGATATATCACCTCTATTTCAATCTCTAATGAAATGCAAATTTGAACAATTAGAAATTGAATTAAAGTACTAAACCGTGACAAATCTTATTCAGTAAAATTAAATTTTGGCAAACGCATTTTAATAAAGGTGAACCCGATTTTTCATAAATGGAAGTCCCGCTCAAGATTTTCATAAGGTTATTGTTTGGTTCTAAGGAAACTCTTAATCCTTTTCTTCAAGAAATAAACCCTAGAGACCGATACAAAATGATTTATCATTGTAATCACCAAAATTCGCCCGACGCTCTCTTTTATTCGGTTTTAAATTTTTTTTTGGTTGTTTGAAAACCCCAGCCCGGTTTTAAAATTAAAAATATGGAGTCGCCACCGATCATTTTAAAATAGGTAGACCGGACACCAAAATGAAACCAGAGATTAAAAATTTGGGTTCGGGAGTCGGTTACGGATGGGGAAGGATTAGCACCCCACACCACCCAAAATTTGTACCTAGCCGAGTATCTAATGTGTTGGTGCTGGAAATTACGAATTCGATTAAAATTTAAAATATGTTTCTTAAAGGCATAAAAATATTGAGAGAACCGCATCCCTATGCGCCCGGGACACGGTTTCTCATTTTTTGGAAAATTCAAGGAAATCACATCCCTTTACGCCCAGGATATGATTTCTCGAAGTTTTTGAAAAAAACATTAATTTAAAATTCAAAATTACTTTCTTTAAAATATTTTTGATGATGTAAAAAAATAGATATGATGTGAATAAATTAAAATGTATAAACAAAACACAAATCATAAAGTTACTAATAAATATAAGCAAGTATATAGAATATGCATATTAAATACATATATAAGAATGATAACATATAAAGCTATATATTATAATGTATGTACATATATTTAAAATCATAACATATACCTATATAATATAATATAAAATAATATATGGTAATGTATAAATAATACATATACAATACTATAACATTCTTTAAAAATAATATAACATATTCTAATACATATAATTTTATATAAAACATATTTTACGTACCAACAATACACATATACATATATAAAAACTATAATATAAAACAATAATAAATGATAAATATACATATTATAATATATATAATAATATCAAGTATTTATTACTAATCAAATACATACATTTAATAAATAAGATAAATACATATAATAATTTATACATAGCATAATGCAATTATAATATAATATATAATATTCATATATAACAAAATATTTTATAAACATATATTAAACAATATATAATTATAATACCCAATAATATCTAATATTTATATATAATTATAAATATATAATATACATATATATACTATAATTAATATTCTTAATATAAAGAAAAAGGACCAAAATAGAAACTGCATAAATTAAGAAACTAAAATCAAAAGAAAAAAAAAGAAATTCGTCGGAATTAAAAAAGGAATGACTAAAAGCGTGATTAACCCTGGACAAAATAAAAACGGAATATAAGAAGAAGGACTGGATAAGTAATTAAACCATGGATAGTAGTGAAGGCGGGAGAAGAGTTCAGGGACCCATGTAGTAATTATACCGTTGACCCAAAAGCGTGGATCCTCCCTCGGGTCGGGTCACCGCGCGGGTCGGGCTCCAAACGGTGTCGTTTAGCTTTAGCCAGTTCAAACAATATTAAAGGCTATTTTTTTAAACCAAATTAAATAAAACAAAAAAACCCTAATCTATCATTTTCTCTCCTCTGCTCCCAGTATCGACAGCACCGCTGACCCTTGATTCGCACCATTCACCAGCGATAAAGCCTCGTGGTGGAGGTGACAGGCTTCAAACGACCGGTAAACTTCGACCTTCCCTCTTTTCCTTTTGATTATTTCGGTTTTAAAACAAAAAAAAATTGGGATTTAGTTTCTTTTTAAAAAACAAAACTGTGTTTTCATCTTCAAAATGGAGAACACACCTTGATTTTTGTTTAATATTTTAAAACAAAATGAAAAAAAATTCTTTGATTCGAAAGGAAAGAAGATAAAGCTGCTTTGAATTTTTTGATTTTTTTATTATCGAATCTTTTTACAACTTTTTTTGAATCCAAAAACCCCTTTTGTTTACAGATTTTTTATCATAATTCCCCTTCGAACTCTCTGAATTTTTCTTCAGATCCCCCTTTACAATTTTTGGTTCGGGTTTTTATAAACCCATTACAATCTAATAACACTCTATTTTTCATTCTATAGATCTTTGATGGTCGCCGGATTTCATGGGATATGGCAGAGGATGGGCTGTTTGACAGGGTAAAGGGTTAGTAATAGGGTGACAGTTTAGGTTTTTATTATATTATAGGATTTTTTTATTAGGGTTTTATTTAGGGTTGATTTGAGGATTTGAAAGGGTGGTCGGTGATGCAATAGTGATGGCCAAGCGACGTGGCAGCGATAGCTACACTGGTGGCGGTGGCATGGCGGCGTGGCTAGGTTTAATATTTTAGGGTTAGGTTATTCTAGAAACTAGGTTATTTTCTTCTGATTTGGGTCAAAGTTGTAAATGGGGTTAGGGTTTGGTTTGGGTAAACGAGTCTAGTTAGGGTAACATGCTTAGTTTGGTTTGGTTAGTGGGCTTAAGGCTCGGATGAAAACGGGTTATCACAGCTGTCCCTCTTTGCTCATTGTTGTGTAACGACAATAGAGCAAAGACTAAAAATGACCCGTTTTTGTCCAGTTCGACTGGTCATCTTCCTTCTTGATGTATATTTTCTTTCTTATATAGATCTTCTTTCTCTTCAATGCATATCTTCTTTCTTGACTTGATTGATCCATTTTATCACTCTCAGGGAAGCAAAATCTTCAAAATAGGGGGTTATCTGTTGGGGAAGCAAAATGAGAGCAACTTGCTACATTTCTTCTTTGGCGCCGATCTTCTATCTTTGATCTTTGGTCTTTAGTCTTCGGTAGGTCTTCGATCTTCGCTCTTTGAGGATGTTGAGTTCTTCGATCAATCTGCTTCTCTGCTTTCCAGGTTGAGACTTACCAAAGCACAATGATGCTCGGTCGAAAACAAATGCCTTCTTGCTCACCATTTTCTCTTTTTTTCTTTTTTTTGCTCTTTTTCTTGTTCTTCTTCTTTTTTCTTTTTTTTGTTTTTTGTGTGAAGCTTCATCTTCTGTTGAGTGACTCGCTCCATTGAAAGTTCAAGGAGATAAAGTCTGTTGTTGTGGCTTCGTCTTTTTTGGATGGGTGACCCGCTCTATTGGTAGTTCAAGGAGATAGGGTCTGAGGTTGTAGTTCCTCTTTTATTGGATGGGTGACATGCTTCATTGGTAGTTCAAGGAGATAAGATCTGAGGTTGTAGTTCCTCTTCTATTGGATGGGTGACCTGCTCTATTGGTAGTTCAAGGAGATAAGGTCTGAGGTTGTAGTTCCTCTTTTATTGGATAAGTGACATGCTCCATTGGTAGTTAAAGGAGATAGGGTCTGAGGTTGTAGTTCCTCTGCTCCACAGACTTGTGTTGGTACTCATTCCACTGCCACTCTAGGGAGATGAGACTAACGTATCTTCATTTCATTCGTTTTGAATGTCAAGGCCTCCTTATGGATTCGTGCCTTGGAGATGTTTGAAAAAGATCCTTTCAAGGCGCCCATTTGGGTTTT
Organism: Hibiscus mutabilis; assembly: GCA_019671005.1. Classification (NCBI taxonomy): domain Eukaryota; kingdom Viridiplantae; phylum Streptophyta; class Magnoliopsida; order Malvales; family Malvaceae; genus Hibiscus; species Hibiscus mutabilis. The sequence continues at coordinate 30,407,594 of CM033746.1, forward strand.
CACCTTGATTTTCATTTTTCTCTCTCTCTTTTTTTGAAATTTTTTTCTTCTTTTTTTGATTGATTTTTTTTCTTTTTTTCTTCTTCTTTTTTCTTTTTTTTCTCTTTTTTCTCTTTTTTTCTTTCTTTTTTTAAACAAAATATTTTTTGATTACATCTGAAGTTTGCTCCGCTGCGGCTCGAGGGAGATAAACTAGTCTTGGTTTTCATTCCACTCCCACTCCAGGGATATGAGATCAATATTATGAAGTTTGTTCCACTGCTCCTTCAGGGATACAAACTTTATGTCATGTCCATTCCGCTGCCTCTTTAGGGAGATGAACTCGCCTTGGTTCTCATTCCGCTGCCACTTCAGGGAGATGATTTTTTAAATTTTTTTAATTTTTTCTTTCTTTTGTTCAAACAAAATATTTTTTGATTACATCTGAAGTTTGCTCCGCTGTGGTTCTAGGGAGATAAACTAGTCTTGGTTTTCATTCCACTGCCACTTTAGGGATATGAGATCAAAGTGATGAAGTTTGTTCCATTACTCCTTCAGGGATATAAACTTTATGTCGGATCCATTTCGCTGCCTCTTCAGGGAGATGAACTCGTCTTGGTTCTCATTTCGCTGCCACTTCAGGGAGATGAGATAAATATGATGAAGTTTGTTCCACTGCTCCTTCAGAGATACAAACTTTATGTCAGGTTCATTTCGCTACCTCTTCAAGGAGATGAACTCGTCTTGGTTCTCATTTCGCTGCCACTTCAGGGAGATGAGATAAATATGATGAAGTTTGTTCTACTGCTCCTTTAGGGAGACAAACTTTATGTCGGGTCTATTCCGCTGCCTCTTCAGGGAGATAAACTCGTCTTGGTTCTCATTCCACTGCCACTTCAGGGAGATGAGACAAATTTAATGAAGTTTTGTTTTACTGCTCCTCCAGGGATACAAACTTTATTCTGGGTCCATTCCGCTGCCTCTTCAAGGAGATCAACTCGTATTGGTTCTCATTCCGCTGCCACTTCAGGGAGATGAGATAAATATGATGAAGTTTGTTCCATTACTCCTTTAGGGAGACAAACTTTATATCGGGTCTATTCAGCTGCCTCTTTAGGGAAATGAACTCGTCTTGGTTCTCATTCCGCTGCCACTTCAGGGAGATGAGGCAAATTTAATGAAGTTTTGTTCCACTACTCCTCTAGGGATACAAACTTTATACCGGGTCTATTTCGTTGCCTCCTCATGGAGATGGACTCGTCTTGGTTTTCATTCCACTACCACTCAAGGGATATGAGATCAATGTGATTTCATGATTTTGAATGTTCCAAGCCTCTTTTTGGGTTCGTGCCTGCGACATTTTCAAAAAGGTTCTTTTCATAGTGCTTTTTCGGGTTTTCACCTTGTTTTTTTTTCCTTCTTTTTCTTCTTTTTTTCTTTTTCTTCTTTTTTTCTTTTTCTTTTTTCCTTTTTTCTATCCTTTTTTCACTCCTTCATGTCAAGGATACTCAAAACTTGTAAAAAATAATCTGCTCCACTCACTTCTGTCAAGGATGCTGGAACTTGCTGACAGTGATCTGCTCCCTCGTGTCAAGGATACTATACCACTTTTGCCCCACTCTTTCCTGTCAAGGATGATGGAGCTTGTTGTAACTTCCAAATGTGTCCCTTTTGGGTTTATGCCCTAGATATTTTCTAAAAATGTCCTTTTTTAGGGAGCTCTTTCAGGTCTCTGTCTTTATTTTTCTTCGATTTCACATTGAGGGGTCAATCTTCTTGTGGTTCGGCTTCCTTTCTTGATTGAGGATTCACCATATTTGAATCATTCCTATTTTATATATGGCAGAGTATATGTGCTTGTTGATGAATGCACCCTTGGTGTATGTAATTAACCTAAATGATTGATGCCTAGATGAATGACATGTAATGTAGTTGACCATAGCTTGACTTTAAAGAGAATGCTCTGTGACCCTAGCTGGTCACATCAGGCCTCTTAGCACTATTCTCTTTATGCCACAAGTCTTGTTCTGTTGACTGATAAGGTCAATCTTGTTGAACGATACCCCAACCTATCTCAGGTTTGGTTGTCTCTTTTGGAAACCACCTCTTCAAACGAGTGTCAACTTTGAGTGTTTTCTTTTTCGGATTCATGAGTTCTGTTAAGCTCACTCTTCTAATTCCGTGATGTTTATAGACAATAATGCCCCACTAATGTTCCTATTTTTCGACCCAACATGCCGAGCTTGCCTTATTTTTAGACATTTAGGGTGAGAAAGTTTTAGATGCAAAAACTTGTGAAAACTCATTTATGCAAAAATCTTGTGCAGAATTTAAATTTTCCAGAAATGTAAAAATTTTAAAATAAAAAATGAGCACTCAAATATCAAGTGCAAAAAGTATTCTTTCTTCAAATTGACAATGAGCAACCCGAATGAAGCATATGCTTAGAGGATAGCCAGGGTTGCAGTGACACAAGCACATGTAAAGTCCTTTCTGAGCTATTAGGCTTCTGAGAGAAACATTTCTCATTCCTAATTTCTACACCATTTAAGTGGCTCTCTTGATCTCACTAACTCACCATGCCCCATCCTTCCCTCATTTGGTGTCGATCAAGCACTCGAAGTTTGACACTCCTTGAAGAAAGGTTAACCTTTATAGGCAGAATATAGTCTGAAGACAAAACTCAGACATCCATATATGATCAGAATGGTCTTTATAGGCTTGTAATGTAGGCTATTGCTCAGGGTATGAAAAAAAGGATATGCAGACCCAAATAAGTGTTTAAGGGTAGTGAAACCAAGGATCATTTCTTCTTGGCGAACTCTTACTTTTGCACTTGCAATTTGAAAGTACTTTGATGAAATGCTCTTTTTTCTTCCATTATTTGGATCGCTCTCGACTTCCTATTTTTTGGGTTTTCACTCTAGAGTTCATTTCCTTCCTTTGTAGCCTTAAGACATGTAGCCTCCAACCGATTTGTATCTTGGCTCAGCATCGATCCGCTAAAGTTGGTATAATGCTTCCAATTAAAACCTCATTCTTGTATTGCTTGGTTTGGGTATGCTCACATGAAGTAACCTTTTTCTTTCACTCCTTGGATCGCTCTAGACTGCCCATTTTGGGTTTTCACCCTAGAGTTCATTTCCTTTCATGTTTAGGAAAATGTAGCTGTGGACTATTCTACAATACCGACTAAACATTGATTCTTGCTTCTTCTTGAGAATAACCAATCCTTTAAGGCTCTTACTTTTCCTTTATTGCACTTTTTTGACTTAGCATTTTCTCCTTTGATTGTTTCAGCCTTCTCGTTGGCAATTTTCAACTTGATTTGGTCGACTTCTTTGAGCGTAAACTTTTCTTTCATTGGCCTCTTCTAATGTTTCTTTGATCTTTTGATTAATGTATCATATCTCGCTTCTCGCCTTAATTAGAGCGTTATTTGTGTAGCATGATCAAGATCGCGCGGCTTTTATTTGCAAACAAAATTGTTGCCTTCTTTGCCCCTAGTGTGAGGTGATCCTTGGTTTGGGTTTTATTAGAAAGAAACGATCAGGCTCAAAGGGGCACACAAATGGATATTTTCTTATTTGTGAAAGAAATTGAAGGAATGCCATTCGTCTTCTCATATACGGACATCTAAATAGTCTTTAGGGGGTAGGGGTTTAGGGTCAACACTCGATTCAATGACCTTAAACAACAAATGTCTGAGAGGGGAAATTCACTCAATCGGATCTGCCCATTTCCTCAACACTCATTTTGTTCTTTCTGTCTGCCTAAGTATAACAGAAAATGTTCACAATTGCGGTTTCCTTGCAACATTTGCTTTCTTTTGGACATAGGTTATTCGAATTTGATCATTGGATTTGAGTAAAAGGTACTCTTGCAATTGAAATTCAAGGACCTGATAAAAATGATATGTACATATTTTTGGGAAAACAAAAACCATCTCGTAGCAATCAATGAAATGTTTAAAGAATCAAAGAATATGAATTGTTTGTCAAATGAGATGTAAAATAAAGTTTATTTTATTAAAATATGTAATAGTTTTGACAAAAACTCTTTATTTTGTTTTTCTTTTCTTATTTTTTAATTTTTTTTGAAGTAAACCAAACTCACACAGTGCTGAAAAAGACAAACTTTTTTTGTTCTGAAGTTACAATCAGTCCAAAAAACCTACCCCATTTTTCCTCCAACTTCTTTCTATTGTGGACCTTCTCTATTCTTTTTTTCTCTTCTTAGAAAGATTTAGTCATCTAATCCTAAAATGATGGGTTTAATTAGACCTAATTCGGATGTCCCAAGGTAAATTACCAAAAATGGTCTATGAATGCAATACATGTGATGAACATGTTGCTGAAAGTGCAAGATGCAATAAAGATGCAATGCTGAATGTAAACATGAATGCAGAAGAGGGGTTGATTCTGGAGTGACCATCTTAGAACAACTTTCATAAAAGGTCATGTTCCATCAGACATTAGAGTTACAGATAATGTCGGGCCCTAGCGCCTAGCTTCTGTAACTTCTCTAGGAGCCTAGCCAACTTCTCGCTTTGTTCTGGGAGCTGATCATTTTGACTCAATTCGGTCGCCGCATCAGCCAAGTCTGTCACCTGTCGGGCAACTCTTCGTGCTTCAACAATAATATCTTTCGTGTAGTTGTCTTTTTCTTTTATCTTCTCTGAAGACTCCTGAAGCTGAAGATTTCATTTCTCATTATTTTCTTTCAAGGCTTTCTTGAGACCCTCCACAAGATCTTTGTACATCACTAGAATGTCGTTACACTCATCCACTTGCTTCTTTAGCCTTTGAATTTTTGCTTGACTATCATTTAATTTAGCAGCGATGTCACCACGCAAACGTATACACATGTTCAATGTCTCAATCTTGGCTTGACTGCACCTTTGGTCTTCCTTAAGGGTATGGCATTGATTGTTCATTGCTTGCAGGTTACCATACAAGGTACTAGCTCGTTCCTCGTTGGCCTTGGAACTCTTTTTCCAAAAGTCGACATCTCATTTAAGGTCTACAATTCCTTTTGTCCATTGATCAGGAGTGTCACCCAAACCAACATTTTTAAAAATCAAACGAAGTTCTTCATAGTTGTCTTTCAAGCTTTTCAATTCATTCTTTAGACAATCTATTTCTTTCTGTGATCCACTAGCTTGAGCGTCATGCTTCAAATGGCTCTTTTCATCTTCTTCAATTTTAGACTCTGCTGGGTGAACGGTAGTTGAACCATCTTGTTTTTCTTTCTTGAATTTCCACATGTTGCACTCCATGAGGTTCTGAACTCGACGCTTGAAGGCGGCACAATTTTCAATTGAATATCCTCTAATTCTAGCATGATACTCACAGCGAGCTCCAGCGTTATACCATTTATGGTATGAAGGTTTTAAAGGTGTGAGGTGACATGGGACTACTAATCGTGCCTCCAAAAATTGCAGATATAGCTCTCCATACGAAATGGGTATAGGATCAAAAGGACCATTGGTTCTTGGCTTCTAGACATTGGCCAACGATGACTAGGAAAGCTGGACACTAGAATTTGAACTCTGTCTCAGATACCAGATTTGGCTTCTCTTCGTATGTTCCAGTGTAGGCTTTTGGAAGCTTTAGGGATTTCTTCTTCAAAACTCAGTAGCCCTTATTCAACAAGACTTATGACTTTGTTCCTTAGAGCTCTGCAATTTTTGGTACTATGACTCGTACCTCCTAAATGATAATTGCATAGAGTTTTGTTGCCATACCCTTTAGGAAAAGAATGTTCATTTGGCTTGGATTGGACTGGAGTTACAAGGCCCTTCTTGACCAGTATCAGGAGCAGATCTGTGTATGCCATCAAAATTTGAAATGCCTTCTTTTTTATCTTTCTCTTCTCTGGCTTTTCTTTGGCTCATCTCCACTTTCTTTAAAATTGAAGCATTTGCATCTTCGGGTGTCTTAATGTCGATCACAAAGGTGCACCGACTTTTGGGTTTATTAGAATCATCTTGTTCAATTATGAGGTCTTGATTGGTTGCCACCATATTTTGGCTTTTATTCAGTTCATCCTTCTCTCTTTGTATATCAAACTTTTTCTTTTTGCCATATCAGTCATTATACTCATCATTTCGGCCATCTGTCTTTTCAACTCTTGCACATCACTCATCTCGGTATTGGTGTAGGCATGCTATGGTACGTCTAATGTGTGAATCTCGAAAGGAAGACTTCTCATCTCTTCTGGCGTCTCTTCAAGGCATTGCCATATATCCGTGGTCTTGTTTATCTGATCACTTGACCCTTTCATTATGAAAGCCTCTTTAATCGTAGATCACTCGTGAATCAACACCTTTTTACGCCATGCATATGCAATACAAAAAAAAACAAAACATAGAAAATAGAAAATTGGTCAGTACACGTGTAATAAAAAATAAAAACAAGAATAAGTATGTAAGTACTAAAGAGTAAATTTGTACAACCTACCCTAGCATGATTTTCTACCCGGTATAATAAACAAAGTCCTACCTGGCATGATTTCTACCCGGCATGCTTTTATTTGTGAAAATAAATATCCTACCCGGCATGGTATCTACCTGGTACAGAATGAAAGATCTTACCCGGCATAATATTATTTACAGAAAAAAGATCTTACCCGGCATATGATTATTTACAAAAAGAAAGATCTTACACGGTATGATTTCTACTCGGCATATGATTATTTACAGAAAGAAAGATCCTACCCGGCATGATTTCTACCTGGCATATTGTTATTTACAGAAAGAAAGATCCTACCCAGCATGATTTCTACCCGGCATATTATTCATGCAATAAATCTAAAGGGTAGACAAAGGTTAGAAGTGTTTCCCCTTTGAACTTTTAACGGGTTCTGTTTCTAAAGCGAGGCTCCTATAGTCCATTACATGAGGTTCGGTTCTATGGAAGTGTACCCGAATTATCCTCGCTGTCCCTTACTAAAGATAGCAAGGCCCCTGATCCTCACCCATTATAGGCTTCAAACGGACCAAGTTCAATTCAGGGGGATACATCCCTTATGCCTATACGGAGGTAACCCACACGAAAGCATAAGAAATATACCCCGAAAGTGATTCACCAACCTATACGATGGTAACCCACACGAAGACGGTATCACACTTTCACTTAAAAGGGGACGGTGCTTGGGTAGAAAGGTCATGGTATGCAATGCAAGTGCACTGTGTGTGAAGAGAAACTCCCAAACCTTTTGACACTCTATTTCTATATTCATTTATACTAAGCAGTTAAATTTACAGAAAATAAAATGCAGTCCTATTAACTAAAGACAGAATCATATTTTAAATTAAAATCGAATTTGTCAATTTCCAAAGACCAAGACTAAAAGATAATCGACTCATGGCTTGACTATCTTTTTATTTTAAAAGGTCCACAACGGAGTCGCCAGATGTAATCACCCAAATCCGTCCGGCACTCTCTTTTATTCGGCTTTAAAATTTATTTTGATTGTTTGAAAAACCCCTGCCCGGTTTTAAAATTAAAAATATGGAGTCGCCACCGATCATTTTAAAATAGGTAGACCAGACACCAAAATAAAACCAGAGATTAAAAATTTGGGTCCGGGAGTCGGTTACGGATGGGGAAGAATTAGCACCCCACACCGCCCAAAATTGGTACTTAGCCGATTATCTAATGTCTTGGTGTTGGAAATTACGAATTCGATTAAAATTTAAAATATGATTCTTAAATGCATGAAAACATTAAGAGAACCGCATCCCTATGCGCCCGGGACACGATTTCTTGTTTTTTGGAAAATTCAAGGAAATCACATCCATTTACGCCCGGGATATGATTTCTCAATTTTTTTAAAAAAACATTAATTTAAAATTCAAAATTACTTTCTTTAAAATATTTTTGATGATGTAAAAAAATAGATATGATGTGAATAAATTAAAATGTATAAACAAAACACAAATCATAAAGTTACTAATAAATATAAGCAAGTATATAGAATATACATATTAAATACATATATAAGAATGATAACATATAAAGCTATATATTATAATGTATGTACATATATTTAAAACCATACCATATACCTATATATATACATGATAATATAATATAATATAATATAATATAATATAATATAATATAATATAATATAATATAATATAATATAATATAATATATGGTAATGTATAAATAATACATATACAATACTATAACATTCTTTAAAAATAATATAACATATCCTAATACATATAATTTAATATAAAACATATTTTACGTACCAACAATACACATATACATATATAAAAACTATAATATAAAACAATAATAAATGATAAATATACATATTATAATATATATATATATAATAATATCAAGTATTTATTACTAATCAAATACATACATTTAATAAATAAGATAAATATATATAATAATTTATACATAGCATAATGCAATTATAATATAATATATAATATTCATATATAACAAAATATTTTATAAACATCTATTAAACAATATATAATTATAATACCCAATAATATCTAATATTTATATATAATGATAAATATATAATATACATATATATACTATAATTAATATTCTTAATATAAAGAAAAAGGACCAAAATAGAAACTGCATAAATTATGAAACTAAAATAAAAAAATCGCTGGAATTAAAAAAAGAAGGACTAAAAGCATGATTATTCCTGGATAAAATAAAAACGGAATATAAGAAGAAGGACTGGATAAGTATTTAGACCATGGATAGCAGTGAAGGCGGGAAAAGAGTTAAGGGACTCGTGTAGTAATTATACCTTTGACCCAAAAGTGCGAATCCTCCATGCGGGTCGAGTCACTGCTCGGACCAGGCTCCAAATAGCGCATGTTTAGCTTTATCCGGTTCAAACAATATTAAATGCTATTTTTTAAAAACCATATTAAATAAAACAAAAAAAACCTAATCTATTATTTTCTCTTCTCTCCTCTGCTCTCAGTGTCGACAGTGTCGCTCACCCTTGATTTGCGCCGTTCACCGGCGATAAAGCCTCGCAACGGAGGTGACAGGCTTCGAACAACCGTTAAACTTCGACCTTCCCTCTTTCCCTTTTGATTATTTCAGTTTTAAAACAAAAAAAGATTTGGGTTTTAGTTTCTTTTTTAAAAACAAAACGGTGTTCTCATCTTCGAAATGAAGAACACACCTTGATTTTTGTTTAATATTTTAAAACAAAATGAAAAAAATTTGCTTTGATTCGAAAGGGAAGAAGATAAAGCCGCTTTGAATTTTTTGATTTTTTTATTTTCGAATCCTTTTACAACTTTTTTGAATCCAAAACCTCTTTTGTTTACAGATTTTTTATCGAAATTCCCCTTCGAACTCTCTGAATTTTTCTTCAGACCCCCTTTACAATTTTTGGTTCGGGTTTTTATAAACCCATTACAGTCTAATAACACTCTATTTTTTATTCTGTAGATCTTTGATGGCCACCGGATTTCATGGGATATGGCATAGGATGGGTTGTTTGACAGGGTATGGGGTTGGTGATAGGGTGACGGTTTAGGTTTTTATTATATTCTAAGGTTTGTTTGATTAGGGTTTCATTTAAGGTTGATTTAAGGATTTGAAATGGTGGTCGGTGATGCAACAGTTATGGCTGAGCGACGCGGCGGCGACGGCATGGCGGCGTGGCTAGGTTTAATATTTTAGGGTTAGGGTATTCTAGAAACTAGGTTTTTTTCTTTTGATTCAGGTTATGGGTTGTAAACGGGTTTAGGGTTTGGTTTGGGTAAACGAGTCTAGTTAGGGTAGTGGGCTTAGTTAGGGTAACATGCTTAGTTTGGTTTGGTTTGGTTAGTGGGCTTAAGGCCCAGATGAAAACGGGTTATCACAATCACAACTAAGAAACAAGAACAAGGAGCAGCTAAACACAAAACTGGATGCGTTGTCTTAACATGTAAAACAAGAGAGGCCAGCACACTTCCCTCCAGCATTTCTTCAATGAAAGGCCTATTAACACTTTATATGTAACCCCTAAACCCGCTTATGCATTACACCTAAATCTAGGAGGTCACATTCGGGTCATAGAGACGACCCACTATATATAAAAAATCCAAATGAAAATTTTCTTTAGAACATATAAAATCATAAAATAAACTTTGCTTAAATCACCATTACCGAAAATTATTTATACATTAAACAGAAATTCAGAAAATATATTACAGACTCAAACACAAAATAAGATGGCATACATTCCCCTTATTTATACGGATGTCGTACTCCATAAGCAAAGCCGAGGGAACTCCTATTAGTGATGTCGATCGCCAAAACATGATCAAATCTTTTTTAACCTGCGATAGTAAAAACAACGTGAGCTTGGAAAAGCTCAGTAATACAGAACTATCAGATGATGCTATATGCGGCAAGCAGGTATAAGGTTAATCAGAAATAATGTAGAGAGAGACTGAATCATCAAGTTTCGAATGTGAAATGAAATTCATATTATTGTTATGCTTGGAGGTAAAAAAATTCATTTCTGATTAATCACCCAACCATCAGACAATATGTCTATAACCCAGATAATTATAGAAGAATATAGATTACGAGAATTTAGCCAGAAAATTTAGTGTGTATTAACAATTACAAATCAAGAATGATAAATGGAATATTTCAGAAAACAGAAGAATGTTAACAGGGCAAGAGATAGATAGAGAAACTTAGCATCAACATAACTACCCTCCAACCATACTCCGATATGCAGTTCTTCATAACTGCATTCATAAGGTCTTACCCTAGGCACATAGGGCGTAGGAGTCAACCTAAGGGGATGCCTTAGGCCCATAAGGAATTACCCGAGCCAAAGCATCGGAACCTACCCAAGGAGTTACCTTGGGTCCATAAGGAATTTCTAGTGCTGAACTTGCCGAGACTTTAGATCATATCCAAAAAGTACCCCAAATCAGATAGCTTAATGAAGATAAACGGAATAAGACAAACAGAAAGCATACATATATTTTCAGAGTATCAGAAATTAGAGAGCATATTTTTCATATCAAACATAGAGGTATATTTTTAAATAAAAAGGATTCATGATTTGGATCGAAGCGAGAGTTTTTGTTTTAAATCAAAGAGAATATACGCGTGCAAGGAACACACCAGATGGTTCAAATTACCACTTAGAGATCTTTGATAATTATCTAAAGGAGACACTGAAATATAGTGCAATCTAGACTGATTTTAGAGTCAATAATCATATTCAAAGTAATTTGATAATTATCATGTTCATCCATGTATTCATGACTTATATCTTAGATCATTCAGAATTTCTAGTATATCATGATTATGCAGGAATTCATATTTATCCGGAGAGTTCCAGTCAATTTTGCTCATAAGAGCATTTTGGTTAATTAACGTCCAGGGGTGATTTAGTAATTTGAACTTGATAGGGTTAAGTCAGTGGTTTGTGGTGCTGAAGATTGCTAACAGTTTGTCCTACTTCTAAGACCAATCCATTAAACACGTCTCGTCACTGCGTTACCTTTCAAGCATTCGAATCGGTACATCTTACATGCGTTCAAAGCGTAATTCTAGATTGCATTGTAAATCTGAACATACCACGTCACATATTATTCTGGAATATGCCTCGAATGGATGAACGTATATTTATGCATCAATCTTCCATTATTGAACAATATTAAGAAATAACTGACATACAGAAACCAAGCTTCAAACCTATATGGGTATTACAGTCATTTGCATTCTATTAGAAATTCAGTACTTTAAATATTTCACTTATCTCGAGACAGAAGGGTATTCCAATTACTAAAATGTATCCATTCACATTCTTCTGGTCATTTAAACCACTTAATCATTTTACTTTCCAAGTTGTGTCTGCCACTTGGTTAATTTAGTAGTTTTGGTGTCCGGGGGTATCTTAGTCATTTTAACCAATTCATACACATCGATATATATATGTTTGTGTGTGTTTTCAATCCTTTTAGCCATCTCGGTACTTTCGACTTTTCCAAACCATCTATTTATTTCAGAACTCGAGGGAATATCTATCATTTTAGATAATTTAGCAAATTCGGTGCTTGAAAATATTTCAGCCAATTCCATTGCTTAGATCAATTCAGAAATCCAAGGCACTTCTAGTAATTTATATCATCAAAGGTTTATCTAGAATTAGAGACAGATTCAACCCATTTTTTTCATATTGGATTCGTGATACCAGAATTGTTCCCAATAGTTCAATTATTTCATATAACGAAGTCGATTTGTCAGATCGAGAGTAGATTTTAGATCATTTCCTCAGTTGGGGGTATATTTGTTATTCGTACAATTCTAGGGTAATTTTTTCATTTCGTAACCAATTCTTTCAGACGTTAGTTTCATAAACACGAATAATCAAAATTACAGATTGATTGATTAATGATTATTTACTGATCTCGAAAGTCCTCTTGATTACCAAACTTCTTATTCGAATATTTGACCTTGTTTGGATTACCCATCTTATTAATCATAATAGATTTATGTTAAGCAAAACTAACAATACGTGTAATCATCATCATACATGTATTAACCGAACATCGACACGTTTCATAAAGCATACAAGGGGTAGTAAAGTATTACCTCTGATCGGTGTTATGTCGGTCGACCCTTGATACTCCATTCGAACACTCTCGAACTCGAATTCGACATCCTTCAACCATCTCGAATCCAAAGATGTGCAGATACCTTCAATTAACATAATCCATATTCAGATCTTGCTTAAGCACATAAACTGAATAATTAATTACATACACGAGTTTGGGTTTAAAGTCAGATTTGGAGGCTTTCGGGTTTGAATTTCGTAAAACAGACTTCAAAAATAGACCCATGAATTCGAAAAACATAAAATAGGGGCTTTCGAAAAATTTTGACTTTTTTGGTCAAAGTCAACGCCGATGTCAGCAGTCAACGGTCAACTGGTCATCGGTCAATGCTAACGTCAGCAGTCAACAGTTAACGCTAACGTCAACTGTCAGCGGTCAACCGGGTTGACTCGGGCGAGTTGACACACTAAGTCAACTCAGTCGGGTTAACTCACTGAGTTGACTCGATCTGATTGACTTGGTCAACGGGTCGCACTAGGATCTTGGGTCGGGTTTGGGGTGCTATTGGCTCTGACCGATTTAACCGATTCAAGCTTTTGGGCCAGAACCTAAACCAGTCCACTTACCCCAAGATTTTAGATCGTCAGATCGGAAAAGGTCACCAAAGATACCATTTGAGTCGATTCTGCCGGAAAATAAGAGCCCATTAAACCCAAAATTAAATCGAACCTAAGAGATAGCCATATAAGCCGAAATCTCACCGAAAAAGCTCCAAAATGCAAATTTGGCCGCAAAGAAAACGTAGCTCCGACAAGGTCTCTTTCAACATCGGAACAATGATCGGATAGAGTGATTTTGTTTACCTCAGCTCGGGGATGACAATGGTGGTGATTGCGTTGCGATCGAACGGTGGGGGCGAAAAACGTAAAAAAAGGATATCGAGTTTTGTTTTTGCTGTATTCAAAACGTCTCTCACGGTGAATGGCGTCGCTTTACCGCGAGTGGTTGCAGGGGCGGGGTCGGTGCGTGATGGCGATTGCGCCGACAGCGACGGTGACGTCCACGCCGCGACGGTGAGGGAGATCGGAGACGTGCCTGTGAGAGAATAGGAAGAGTTGTGAGAGAGAAATAAAATATCGGGATATATTTTTTTAATATTCGAATGGGTAAAAGAGGCAGATAGATTTGGTTTGAGCTTTTATTAGATTTCATTAAAACCGACTCATGTAAGCTTAGATAATATTTTAGGTAACTTAACATTAAGAGTAAGCTTAGTTTAGTTGGTTAGGGCTTGAGCTTACCAATGCATAGGTCACAGGTTCAAACCCCTACAGTCACAATTCCTCATTTTTATTTCTATCTCCTTATTTTTTTTATTTTTTTTAAGGTGTTACATTATACAAAACCAAAAAATATATATAAAAATTAAAAGATATTTTGAAACAAGAGAATCATTTAAAAAGTAGAACAAACCATCCTGTCATAAAATTTTTGGAATCCCAGCTATGGATGACATTGTAGAATGCCTGCAAAGAAGAGCAAAAACCGACTTCAAACATCTTAAATTAACTTTTGTTCTGATTTGCTAATTTTATACGGTCTATATATAAAAAAATTATTAGATGGGTCTGGTTCACCACGTCATCTATAGTCCCATCCAATAATAATTTTTCATCTCATTTTTTCCAAGGTGAATCTTCACCTCTTTTCTACATGTCTTTAAATGAATGAATCTCATTAGATGGACCATAGATAACTTAGTGAGCCGGGACCATATAATAATTTCTCATATATATAGTACGTTCTAGCAAAATTCTTAAGATAATAACATAATATTCATCGGCGAATCTCCTACATAATTTCAATCGCCAATCATAAATTTGCTTCTGAACCATCGAAAATTTGAACTTGGAATTCAAGAGATCAAACAAGAAAGTAACTGAAGCAACTTCTTCAGTAACTGAACTTAAATTCAATAAATATATCGAGAATTCTCTTGATTTGAAACATTTAAGAAAGTAGGCGAGTCGTAGAAATGACAATAAAATAACAAAAAGGAGGAAAAGCTGGAATACCTCTTTGCTAGAAGAATGAGAAATCGAAGCCAATGAAATGCTACCATTTTCAGAGTTATTTACAACAGATATTGGAATCTAATTCCAATAAATCGCCCAAAAACCCAATCCCACTCGCCTTCCTCATCGTTTCTTCATTCTACGTCAGCGACGCCACTATCCCCGTCCTCGCATCCCTGACTATCAATGCCCACCAACTTGGCCCGAATCAACGGGTAAAGCAAGACCCCAGACAAAGCTTAGCAACAAATGTAAGAGACGAAATTGTTGTTGCTGCTTTGGTCGAGGTTGGGTTCATGGATTCTGTAGTTGCATCAGTTGGCTTTTATGTTTGAAAATGTGGGAGTCTAGGGAACAATTTTAAAAAAAAAATTGTAATTTTTAGTATTTTTATTAACTTTATATTTTATACTTTTAAAACTTTTATTAATTTAAAATTATTTTTTATTAATTCAAGAAAGTATTGAAAATTCTAAAGTTGTAAAAAAATTCAAGTTTTTTCTCATACACGTCTTCACTGATGTCAGTCCAAGTCTACTAATGTTCTCAAATACATTTTCAATGAAACCAACTTTACAATGAAACAATTATCTTTTATAAGGTTCCCTCTTATGATTAAAAAATAATAAACAAAATTTACACCTAAATAATACCCATAACTCAAATTAGTATACTTTTGCTATGTTGCTTTCTTTTGAAAAAAAAAATCAAATTTTGATGTTTGAACGAAAACATGAGCGCCCGTTTGTTGTAAACTTTATCATATCATTTTTAAACTGTAGGAGAGAATCTCACAAGAGATAGTTACTCTAATGAAAGGTTTGATTTAACTGAAAATGTATTCGAGGAATAACAATATATTAGGAATCGCAATAAGAAGACTTGTTTAGTAATGAATATTAATTTTTTTAATTATAAATTATGTTTTTAATATTTTTAATTTTAAATTTGTTGAAGTAAAAGCTTTACTGGTTTCAAATAATTTTAAAAATATATGTTTTATTATTTTAATTATTTAAGTAATTTAAAATATTTTAATTTAATTAAAATAATTTAAATTATTTAAAATTTTTATAACTTTTGAGTATTTTATTTTTTTATTTTCTCTAAATTTTATATTAGTTTTTTACTTAAGACAAAACCTCTGAATGTGAGATAATCTAATGTGGAATAATAACGTGAGTAGAATTGAAAACTCTAAAAATCTCCCAAGTTGCCCAATTAATTAAGGCTATCAAATCATCTTATTTTTTAACTATTGAAATTATAAGTCTAAAATCAAAAATATTTGAAAATTTGTCGTTGATAATTTTGCACACCACATTTTAGATTAATTATCGGCGTCAACTTCATAATGTTTTTTAAACTCGTTATATAAAATATAAGAGTTAAAAATTAGTGGCAAATAGTGGTTTCGTCACATTAAACCATTTTTTATGACACAAATAAAATGTCACATTTTATGCCTTTTAAAATATGATAAATCAAATGTCACAAACAGTGTTTATTGGTGATGAGTTTGTAACGTCGCTAATTAACATTGAATCGGCATAATAATAATTCATCATTAATACTTTCATTTCATTGGTGACGATTTTACAATGTCAATATTTTATTTAAACGTCATTTAAATATTTTTCTCCAAAAAAATTTTAAGGCGCCAAACATATAGTAACAAAAAGTAATGACGTTTTTAAAAATCGTCAAAAAATATATCATTATTTATTGATTGTGACGAAAATAAAAAATTATTATATTTATAATATATTTTGTGACGTTATATACTGCTCCGCTAGTAACATCTTCAATACTTTCCGTCATGGTAGGTGTCGTTGTGTATACTCCAACTCAACGCCTAAAGAGTTAGTTTTGGTATTTTCATTTTTAGAATTACTAATCGGTGTTATTACCACTTCTACATTTGGCGTAAAATTTTTTATGACTAACAAATAATATTATAATATTATATTAATCTTCTTCAAAAAACTATATTATATTAATATTAAACATATAAAATAAATATTATTTTAGGTGTTTATACTTTGAAAAGTAAATATAAGAGTAGGCATTCGATCGAGTAAAAAAATTAAGTGACTAAGTTAGGTTAAACTCCTTAAAGATGCAAGCTAGGAATAGTGAAAAAAGAAAATAAATATATTTCAAGTAAAAAAGAAGAGAACTTAAGTATTAGATACTTAAAAAGATAATTTTTATTGGCTTGAAGAATACTTTACAAGATGTTAGGGTTCTTAGCTTTTTTGGTTACCTTGTCAAATGGCCAAGGTCACCTATTTATAGCTATCCAACTCTTTAATGGACGGTGAAGATCAATCCAATCATACGGTTTATATTTAGTTTCTAGAGAAACTTATTGAAGAATACTTTACAAGATGTTAGGGTTCTTAGCTTTTTTGGTTACCTTGTCAAATGGCCAAGGTCACCTATTTATAGCTATCCAACTCTTTAATGGACGGTGAAGATCAATCCAATCATACGGTTTATATTTAGTTTCTAAAGAAACTTATTCAACCTAGAAATATCTTATATCTCCTAGAACTTTCTACACAATTCTAGAATGGTTTAGTCTAGAGAATTCTCCATAACTTTCTAAAATATTTTATAATCTTCTATCGTATTCTAGGACCTTCTAGGATATTATAGAGTCTTCCTCAACATTTTAGAACATTCTAGAATGTTCCAGATCCTTTGAGCTTGTTTCAAATCCTTCCAAAATGTTATAAAATCTTTTAGTGCCTTCCATAGTATTCCAAAACTTCCTTTAATGTTTTCGAGTTTTTCATCAATATATTTATTCTTTCAAGACAAGTTTAAAATTTAGTTGGAGAGATTTTTAGTCTCTGACACGAGTTGAGTTGTTCAAATTTTTGTTCATATTTTTCATATTTGATAAAATGTATCTATACATATTAGGCAAAATTGTCAGACTCGACTTGAACTTAAAAATTGGTCCACTAATTACTAAAAATTTTGAGTTAATCAAATTTTCATTTTATAACTCAATTTTTTTAATAATTAGTGGATCATTTTTTATGTTCGAGTCGAGTCCCTTAACTATTCCATATATATATTAGTACTTTTTAAGAATATAATATTATTTTTTGTTGCCCTTTTTGGTTTTCGGGACTTCGCCTTGACTAATCCGAACCGACCTACGTTGCATGCTTGGTTTTGGTGGGTGAATCTTTCAGCGAGAATTTTTTGCATATGCAACGCCTCGAACTCAATATCTGCTTAAGTGATATCAAACTGTTTACCACTTGGGCCAACCTCGTTAGTATAATAATATTATTTTAATATTTAATGAATGTAATTAATAATATTAATTGTTTTAATATTTAATAATATAATTATTTTTGTTGTTGCAAGCTCTAATCGCAGCTCACAGAAAAGAAATTGAGGACACAATATAGATTATTCCTGAAGTAAGTAGAACTTGCACTTATTTACAGGAACTTAGATTATTATACTCTTATTTCAAATATTTAGATTAATTACAACTGTTCTTGTTTTACATCTATATTTCAGAGAACGAAGCTTTTTGGCAGTTTCTTAGATAATTATGTGACCAATTACATCGACTAAAAGAACAGGATATACTGAGTCAGAAGAGTCCCCCTTTAATGCAGCAGTTTATTCTATCATTTCATTTCAGAATCGGACTTGAACCTGTAATTTTTTTTATGTAGATTGTTTTGTCCTGGTAGACATTAAGGAACTTACTCGATTCTGACAGTTTGATATTTGGAGCTTGTTTTAGGCTTTACTTTGTAGAGAAAAAAGAAAATTAAAAGGATAAAATTTGAAGTGGTGGAAAAATAAGGATGAGAAATATATATATTTTTTATGGGTATACTTGGTTGAGATGATAAAAAATAAGAAAAAAATAAATTTCTTTCCTTTTTATTGTTTGGTACAATAGAAAAGTGTGAGGAAAGAAAATTAGGCTCTATAATTTAGTCGAATATTTTTAATATAATTATTTTTATTCAATTTAGTCCCTAAAAATTCTATTTCATCTAAATTGACCCCTACCTGTTTTTAATTTTTATAATTTAATCCAATATTTTTAATATAGTTTTATTTTTGTTCAATTTAATCTCTAATTTTTTTTGTTAATTCAAAATTGACCTATATGTATTTTTATTTTTATAATTGAGTCCAATATTTTTAATATGGTTTTATTTTTGTCCAGTTTAGTTTATAATTTTTTTATTTAATCCGAAATTGACCTTTATTTATTTCTAATTTTTATAATTTAGTCTAATATTTTATAATTTAATATCGAGAGTTTCACTGTCAGTGCAGCACCTAATACCCAATAAAAACGAATATAACCCGAATATCGAATGCTACAAATGGCTCATTTGTGGCCTAAAACATATTTTAAAATACAAGCATATTTGATTACATGAAAGTAAACAACCAACATGAGCATAAAGAGGAAACAATTAATTAAAGTCACCTAAAAAAATAAACCTTTAAAAACTTTAGAAAAATAAATGATTTAACAAAAATGCATTTTTGGTAATTTTACAAGATTTAAACCCAAAAAAAATTCAAAACTTAAATACAAGTTTCATATAAGTAGAAACATCTTATACCTCTGTTTTGCTAATAAAAAGAAGTTCAAATCGAAGTAAATTTAACAGAATCGAGGTTTAGGGACTAAAATGTAAATAATTTATAATTTGAATTTTACGTTAAAAATTAGTTTCATGTCCGTTTTAGACTCATTAATTCCGGTTAGATTTAATGGTAAATTCTTGTTGAAATTTTGAAATAGAGTGTTAATTGCAAAAAATAAGTAGTTTATGGGTCATTTTGAAGGCATTCATAAAATACAGGGCCGGTTTTTCAAAAGTGAAATTAAACCTACCTTTAAGAAATCAATATCATCATTAACATATAGACCAAATTTCAGGTTAATCTGAGCTAAAACGAGTCCTTAATTGCAATTATAAAATTAGTGACTAAAACATAAAGTTTACAATGATAAGGTATTGGATTAAATTATAAAATAGAAATAAATAGAGTTCAATTCCAAATTAAATAAAAATTGTGGGATTGAATTGAACAAAAATAAAAACCATAGTAAAAATAGTCGATAAAATTATAAAATTAAAAACAAATATGAGTCAATTTTGGATTAAATAAATATTTTATGGATTAAAGTGAACACAATATTATTTTATTAATAATGTTGACTTTAATAACAAAATTAAAACAAATAAGGGTAAATTTTAAATTAAATAAATTTTTAGGGACTAAATTAAACAAAAATAAAATCATAATAAAAATATTGGATGAAACAATTTTAAATAAAATTTTATAATTTTATTATTAAAATATGATAGCTTTCACTTTTCTTTCATATTTTTCACCTAATTTTGGACAAAAAACTATTTGTATAGGAGCAAGGAAAACTACCTCCCTTCCAATTTTCTTTCCTTCTAATTTTCCACTCTACCAAGCAACCATTAAATTTATTTTTTCCCCAATTTTCTCTTGCTTCCTTCCTCCCTTCTACTTTTCAACCCAACCAAGCAAAGCCTTAAGAATTTGAGGAGTTCAGGCACTGTAGAAATTCAGAAGTATTCATAATCGGGTACCCAAAATTTTGAGTACTAAAAATAAAGACTCATTGTAACGACTGAATTTTAGAAATCCGCGAGTCGTTTCACCCGACACGTGGGCTTGGGCATTGGGCCAAGGTTTGAAACCTATGTGGGCCTTTCTTGGTGTTGGGCTTAGAATTTTGGGTTAACATGTGCGTTAGGTTAGTGTTAGAAAAGGGTAAAGGAGTAATTACCCCACCTTTAAAAGGATAACAGGGGTAAAATTTATGGCGGCTGCATATTTGGAAGAGGATGATATCATCATTGTCTCCTCTTCATCTTCCTCACACTTTTTCCTCTGTTTTACTTGGGAGCTCAAAGGTAAAGGTGGAATCTTTTATTATTTTAAGTTGGAATCTCAGAATTTGGGTTTAGGATAAGTTATTTGGCATCAAAAGATCTATCATCCAAGATAAGATTGTGGGAAAATGGTAGAATTTGGAGAAAGTGGGTTTTAGTGGGGGGTCAAGAAAGAAGAACGAGAATGTTGGATTTAGCCCTATTTCTAATTATATAAATCTCCCTTTTATCACCCTTTAAGTTTCAGCAACGTTGTAACATGTTTTACAACACTTCTTGTAGTGAAAAAAGTTGAAAATTCTTCCAAAGAGCTTGGGAAGAACATGGCTTGAAGAGCTTGGTTAGGAGCTTCTTTTTCAGCGAGGAATCAAGGTTAGTACACTATTAACTTCTTTGGTTCATACACATCCTAAGGATGGTTCTTTGTGTGCTTAAGATTGATATGTATAATTATTTTTGGTGTTGAATGCTTGAGACCTTCATTAATGATAAAACTCGGATTTGATGTTAATCGTGTGTAAAAATGGTAGTAAACCACCTAAATAACTCCCATAAGATGTAGGATTGAGTTATGGGGCTTTTGGTTGAGTTTTGGGGTCTTGGGAAGTAATTTCCCGAGCTTAGGAAGCCATTTTGGGCTTCGGTATAGGTACTCGGGGAGACAGTACCGATACCCTAGTGTTATGGGTTTAAAGAACATTGTTCCATTGGATGAACAACAAAGGGGTACCGGTAAGATGTTCAACTTGTACGGTACACCATGCAACCTGATATCGGTACGGGTTGACCCGTATCAGTACCCTAAGGCTTTGAGAAATTCCAGTGAGCCAATTTTGTATCGGTACACTATGCGTACCGGTACCTAAAGGGTACTTGTATCGGTACGCGAGGACTTGTACCTACTGGGCAATATGCCTAAAAAATGTCGACTTTCGCCCGAAAGGCTGGAAAATTATATCGTTCGATCCAATGGACCTCTAAAGGCCTAAAATGAGTTGTAAAACTGAGAAACTGAGAAATCTCCTTATACTCGAGCATAAAACTTAAGAACTCGGTAAAAGTCTTGTGTGACTTATATGTTGATAGCAACCATAGGATGGTATGGCTATGTGATTATGTGATGTGTCGTGTGGGCACTTGGTTGATGGGATCCATATGTCCAAGACGTGTTGCAACACAATGGTAAGAGATTTGCCGAATGTACGTTCCCAAAGCTATGTGGCATCGGGTCTCATTCGAAGTTGCTCGACGAGAGATTCCAAGCATGGGTGTACGTTCTCGAAGCTGTATGGCACCGAGCCTCACCTAGAGAGTGTACGTTCCCGAAGTTGTGTGGCATCGGGCCTCACTCTAGGTTTGTTGGTATGATGCATATGTGCTGTGTGAGATTAATGCATTCCTATTGTCTGCTATGTGTTTAGGCGGCTAGAGATAGCGCCAATGTTGTTATATTTTGCCTTGATATCTTTCTCTTAGCTATATGCTCATATTTATGATTTGCATTAAGCATACTTGAGTGAAAGTGTATCCACTGAGCTTCGTTAGCTCAGCATTCGAAATTGTTGTTTTCGTTTGCAGGTTAGTAGGTTCGACGTGCATCGTTGGAGCATCATCGGAGTAGGGCTTCAGCATCAACTTGTGTCCGAGTACAATACTTAGATTAAATTGGGCCATGTATTTGTAGGACCCTATGGTTGTATTGTACTCTTATTTTGGATTTAAACTTGTGAGTCGAATGCTTTTTAATTATGTATTTCAAATGGAGTTCCCATGTAACATTTTAACTATTTATTTGCTTGAAATGTTTGAACTTAATAGATTTTATGAAATGTATGTGTTCTGGGCTAAACTAAGTGGAAATTTTATGGAAATGATTTAAACTTGAAGCCCAAATGTGACATCCAGGTCGATATTGTTACACTCGTAACCCGACCTATAACCATAGAATACCCGTAAGTCAGGTACCCGGGTCAAATTTTTACAATTTTTTTTTACAAATCATACAATTTAAAGTAATTCGAAAGGACAAAAATAGATTTAGAAATTAGAGTAAAATATTCAATAATAAAATCTTTTAATTTTTAATTAAAAAGTCTTGATAAATAATAAACTGATCAGGTACTAAAATAATCCAAAAATTGGGACCCGAAAAAAATTAACCAGCCAGGTACCTATCCCAAGTTCGACATAATTGATTCACAATTTTATATTTTGGATCAACGAGTCAAATATCTCGGATGGAGCAATTTTAAGCACCCCCACATGAGCATAAACGTTGCAATTGATCCATACAGCTATTCTGCAAGTTCGACATAATTGATTCACAGTTTTATATTTTTATCCAATTACCGACATCCAACTCATTACTAACTAATCAAAATCAAATAATGCAAAAACTCATTATGTGTGATCTCAATCCAATTTGATCCAATCATGACACCAAAATTTAAATATCTAACATTGCTTTTAGTGCATCATCTCACTTGATCTGAGATCAAATTGATTGACAGTCGATTTACAATTTTACGGTTAGCTATTTGCACGATGCTAACAATTGTCAATATTAAGTCATGATGTTTATCGATAACTAAATCATGCAACTTTTACAACAATAGTATTCAATGATTCAAACTCAAGATAATAATGACTCAATCTAAATTTCGAAGCGGTCCGAATCCGAAACCGAAATCTTAGTCGAAATGCAAATCGGTGTGGGTAGAGACCAAAACCCCCCAATAAACTTCCTTTAATTGTAACCAGCAATGGTTTGAACATGATCTTTGATCTGAACCGATTCAATCCACCCAATTGCACCCACCATATCAAAGCAAATGCAGAAAGGCTAAAGAAACATCTTCCATTTTATAAGAAAAAAAAAAGGATGAAAATAACTCGGCAGACAAAAAGGGAAATGATTGGGAAAATCTTAAAAGCCACAAAAACAAGGCAGAACTGATATACATAAGACAAATAAAGATGTTAGAAGAAAGTTCTTTTTAGGAAAGTTCTGTTGCCCTACAATCTATCTCAATGGCTTCTATTTATAATTTAACTGTTTCCGCCTTTTGTACGAAAACATCCATTCTTTGTCTTGGTAATTATATCGAAAAATCGGATCAGAAGCAAAGTTTTTGTACACCATTTAAGTTCCTAGTAAAAGCCTTCCAAAGAAGTTCAGAAAAGCAGGCATACCCTTGTACAGTGTACATCCACACTTTCGATCAATCAGCTCTCAAGTTCAGAATTTCTTTGGCGGTCCTCAAACGAAAATATGGCATGTGTTCCTACAAAAACACAGAAAAACACGACTCACTTCAAAAACACGGAACATCAATATCTACTGCCTTTTGTCGTATATCTTGGCAGATAGACAATAGACATTACATCCCAATAATTATTGCCTTAAGTACTAGAGTTGAATCACAGAAAAAAAAACAAAGTAAAACGTGAATTTCAAGTATAATAAATCATTTCCATGGACTTACCTGGTTAAAACAAAGACGTAAACCTCTGCTATAAAAGTCAATATATTTTAGCATAAACATGCCACAATCAAACCTGCACATAAAGTCGATAAGTTATGAAGAATTAAGTATTCCATGCATTGATACATAAAATGTGACAGCAATAGATACAAGAATACACACCCATTCTCCTGTGCAGGAAGGTCTTCAACATATTCTTGTTCCCAAGAACTTATATCAATGTTCTTTCCACTCTTGTCCTTCACTTCTTCAACAAAGTATTTTGCCTGGCACATTACAACTAATATTAAACTCCGAATCCTCCAACATAACTATATAATGCACTTTGGATCAATTAATTAAGTACATCGAAATAATACAACATCTAAAGAGAAAACCCTGAAGATCATACCAGTGCTCTCATCACGTTTGGATCTTTTCCTTTTAGTGAATCCAGATATTGGAATTTCTTATCTTTCTTATTGATAACTGCCAAGCACCAATGTATTTCTTTGTGTATGGGGACAAATATCTGAGCAAAATGAAATAATTGATTTAAGGATAAATACAATAAATCATGCAAAAAAAAAAGGCTGAATCAAAGTAAAAGACAAAACATTTACTTCATCACAGTCCAATAAGCAGTACCCCAACTTCCTTTGTGAAGTCCATCTTTTGACAGCTTTATAGTTATAGCCACTCTCCGGATTCACTAACTGAGCAACATAATTCAGAAGGGCGAAAGTAGCTAAGAAAATGATAGTTACAGAGACCTGTATGAACGAGCAAAGTAAAGTACGGGAACACTGAACATTGAACCAAGAAAATACCTTTTTATAGAAGAAGGTATTGAAGAAATGGCATTTCAGAAACTTCTTTGGATCCCTATTTTCCCGTTCTTTCAGTAGTTCAAGATATAGATTAATGACCTATAAAAGAGAAATAAGTGTGTTAAAACCAGATTACCAGCGCGCTTAATTCCAGTACGACCTAATTGAATGTGGACAAATTAAGAAATCCTCCAGAGGCTACTCTATGCAGATATACAACACAAGATATAAACATGAACAAAACGAAAGCAACCTCATCATTCAACCAGGCACCTGGTTTCAGACACTGCAAAACTTCTCCTCTAATATCAATGCTCGAGTTTTGGTGAGAGACTAATATCTTTCTCCTACAAAAGCATGCATAAACAATGATGTTACAGTACAAGTGGCATCCTATCAAATAATCAAGTACTAACACAAGAATTATTGCATACCAGTTTTTCACAGAAAAAGCACGAGACACCAAAGTCATCTCCTCCTCAGTAAGAGGAATAAAAGGCTCAGGAGGTAACACCTGGAATTCAATAAATGATCAAACAATAACAACAAAACATTAATGCCAAACATTCTTAACAAATAAAAAATGTCATTTATTCTATTCTAGAAGCAACAAATGGTTCAAAATACCCTACCAAGACAATGCAACACAATTAAAACAAAGCAATCAAAAGAATCTCACTTCTACTTGCTCCTCCTCCAGTTTCTTTTCGGGTCTCAATGCCTCAAGTCCAGCTTTGCGCTTCTCATTCAACTCAATTTGAAAATCTAATTCCTTCAACTTGGAATTTCTCCTCTCAGCACTCTCCAGCAACTTCTTGTAAACTTCTAAATCTTGCACATCGGAAATCTCCCTTAATGAAGACACATCCATCGAACTCTCCACTCTCAAACTCCCATTATTCAACTCAGTAACAGCAGATGAAGACGACGGCTGAAAATGCTTCTCTTCTTCCACACTATTCTTCGCCTTCTCAATGATCTCCACTTCTTCAACCCTAAGATCATCTGTAACCATTCCCTTTTCTTTCTTCTCATCATCCTCCACAAAAATCACTTCTTTTTCCTTCTTAAAATGGCTCAAAGCATCCCAAGCTGACCTTTTCACGTTACTGAATCTACTACTCAAGAAATTCCCCATATCGCTTTTAGCCGAATCCTGTTTGTGTTTTGAGCCTGGTAACCCATATTTTAGATGTCTGACAGGGGCGTGGACTGCCCTAGGGAAAGGTATCTTAGCTTCTGGGTAACGAGAGATTCTCGACACCGTGCTGTTGCAGGGTAAATTTGCTTTTTCTGGGCTTTGGTTCAAAGAAATTTTGGGTTTTTTGAAAAACTGAAAATCCATGGAAATTGGATATGGAGATTCCTTTTTGTGGTTGAAATTGGAATTGAAATATTCATCTCCACCGCGATTACGATTGCTTGCTAAAGCACCCATTGACGAAATTCACAAACTTTAAACCCTACAGTTCCAATACCCATTTAACGAAAACCATGAAACTAGATTTGAGAGGCTAGGGTTTTTCTAAAAACCCCTAAATGTTATAACCCAGAATAACTGCTTTTAAAGCGAAAACATTGAAACCCAGAATTTGAAGAACCCGAAACATTTCAAAACACAACAAAAGGGGCGGATTTTTCTTAAAACTAAAACAAGCCAAGAAAATTTCAGAAAATAAAGGGGAGAATGCGGAATAAAATCGATGAGTTGAAAATAAATGTACCGTTACTGCTAGCGGCGTTGTAATTTGGATCTAATTACCAGAAAAGTAGAGATTTGTAAGAGTCGAACAATTAAAAAGGAAATGAATTGAAAGAAGGATTTTGGAAATTTCGCAATTGCATTTCGCAGGACAAAAAGGAATCAACTTTTGAACGCTGCGTTTTCAGGTTTATGTTTGGGAAACGTAGGTCTGCTACGAGATAATATCACCAAAAATAAAAAAGGTAAAAAACCCTCTTAGGTCCCCCTTAATTTAGCAATTGGGTAAATTAATCCCTTAGAAAAAAGAAGAACAATTTAACCCTGTCAATTTGAGAGTGATGATTAGTCAGTGTTAATTTTTTTTCAAAAAATATATATAATTTTAATTGACATAATAAGAAATCTATCCATCAATGTTTACACATTATGTCAATTAGGTAACAACATGAAAACTTCAACAAATTTAACCTTTAATATTTATAAAATGCATAAATTACGTCCTGAATTTGTTAAAACCAGGGTCAAATTAACATAATATGTAAACATTAAGGGCTAATTTTATTATCATGTCAATTAAAATTATATAAAATTTAATGAACACATTAAAGTCATTATTTTTGGGTTAATTCACATTAAAGTCATTATTAATTGTCTTTAATTGATCACTTTTGAAATTAACAGGGTTTAAATTACTTCTATTTTTTTAGAGGAATCAAATTATCTAATTTTAAAATTGAAAGTGACATCAGAGGTATATTTACTAAATAAAAAATGAACAAAGGGGCTTTTAGTTTTTATGCTATTATTACAGTAGAAAGTCTCAAAATATGTGAATTTTGAGATTATTTTTTAATGTTCTCCCAATCATCTATTTCTCACATAATAATCCTAAACTCTAAAATTTCCCTTTATCCTCTCCTACTTTAATTCGAATGGAAAAGACCATGACCATAACCATGACACTTATGAGCGTCGAGATTATAATTAATATTAACTATGTAAATTAGATTGAAATCCTAAATCTCATAGAGAAAACTACCTAAACAGTACCCCACCTATTTCAACGTTACTGTTTTAGTGCTCCAACTATTTTTTTGACAAAATAATATCTAACGTTATGTTTCGTTTTTATTTTAGTACCCTGCCGTTAAAAAATTAACAACATGCTGACTAGGAGAGAGAAAATCATTCGTAGCAGACTGCCACATCATTTTCTATCTTATAGTCAACATGCCATGTGTGATTTTTTATGGTTTAGTGGACATGGTTTGTTGACTAAGAGAGAGAAAATGATGTGGCAGACTGACGCCCGTAATTTTCTCTCTCCTAGTAAGTCCACTATTATTTTTTTAACGGTAGGGTACCAAAATAGAAATAAAATGTAACATTATGTATTATTTGGCCAAAAGAATAGGGAGGTACCAAAACAGAAACACGAGTAAAAGAGAGTATCAACTATGTAGTTTTCTCTCATAAATATTAATGGGTAAACTACATGAATGACCACTTTAACTATATGAGTAATTCTATTTTTGACTACCAATCTTCCAATTTTATCAATTAAACCACTTAACCATTTAAATGATATCAATCAAGCCACTAACAGATAAAACTTAACGAAAAATTTGACGTGACAATTAAAAAGATTGGTATAATTACACTTTTGATCCCCACCTGATTGAAGGAATTTTATTTTTTTATTTGATTTAATTTTATTTTTCTCTTCAACCAGGTGATGACACGTGTTACATGATTAGAGAAAGAAAATAAATGAAACACACATAGCCTAGGTGGGACTCAAACCTAGGCAATGTCGGGTAAGGTGTGCGCTTTTACCCCTTGGCCAAGTACCATATTTTTGATTGGATTACAACCTTTAGTATATATGTTAAATTGTAATTAATGTCAGGAAAAAGGAAATAATAGTGAATTAGAGGGACTCAAACATAGCACACCTAGGATGCACTAGAGCACCTAAATTACCGAAACAAATCTAATAGTTGGTTTATAATCGGTAACATTTTATATATTTTTTAAATATAATTTATGCAAGATTTAAAATAAAAATGGTTTAATATTTTTATTTTTAAACTAAATTTGATATTTTTTACATTTATTTTTATAATTTTACATATAAAATTATTGAATTGAGTTTTTAACTTAAATAACAAATCTAAAAATTCATTTAACGAACCCAAACTCATGAGCTCAACTCAAATAAAACTTAATATATATATAATGTCGTAAACTATAAAACAAGTATTAGATTTGTTTCAATGGTCTGCGTGCTCCAATGTATCTCAAGTATATCATGTTTGAGTCTCCTCTAATCTACTTTTATTTTTCGACATTAATTATAGTTTAACATATTAAATGTTGTAATCCATATCACAAATGTGATTTTTTTTCAACAACGTAAATCTGGTATTTTTTTTTTTGTCTGAGTGGTAAAAGCAAGCATGTTACCTCAGCTTCAAATCCCACTTAGGCCATATATGTTTCATTGCAACAAACATCAGTTTTAATTTAGGAAAAACAAAAACATGACCTTGCCATACATGAGTGTCTCAATTTATCCTTAAATCGTAATCATAATTTTAAAAATATCAATCTTAATTTCCTATACAACGTAGCTTGACCCACAAAACCTAGTCGGATCTGGAGTGACACATTAACCGTTGGAACGATCCAAACAATTCAATCATCTAAATCAATCAACTCATTAATACATCTCGTTTTATTTAGGCGAAAGTTGTTAGTTATTTTGAACTCAACAAGTAGTCCCAGTAAAAAATGAATGATGTTTATCTTAGGAGATCCGAGTTCAATCGTTTTATCTGTAAGGTGTATGTACATTGTCAAAATATTAAGAATATATACGAACAGATATTGCTTTGTAATCATCTTTAGATTATTTAAAAAAAGTTATTGTGGTCACTAGGAGGGGCAGATTTAAGTAGAGCTTAGTGGGGTGACCCCACTTGGTTCTAGAGAATCCTTATAAAAATAGTAAAGTTTGAGTGTAGAGGAGAAATTAAATATATTTGAACCCACTTAACCCTATTTAGTTCGTTTAACTTTGACTTTCTTGAACCCATCTAACAAGAAGTCTAGATCCGCCACTGGTCACTGATTCCTCAAACAACTTATTTAGCTTTATTAACAAATCATAAACAATTAATCAATAGGTTACTAACATGATATAACACATCAATTTAATCAATTAACAACTATAGTTAATTGAGTAATTACATTTGGCCGGATTGGTTAAGCTGCTCATCTTTGTTTTTTCATCTTTGTTTTTTCATACTCTTAGATCAGGAGTTCTAGACCCACTAAGAGCACCTTCCTTAATCTTCCTTAGGATTAGAATCAACGAGAGTGATTTTTATTTTGAATAATCTTAAGGTAGTATATAATTATACATATCCTTAATTTTTTGACAAGACACACACTCCTTGCAGATAAAATGATTTGAACCTGGGTCTCTTAGAATAAACGTTATCCTCTTTTTTATTGGGAACACTTGTTGGGTTCAACAACGATGGTTACTCTTTATGGGTTTAACGCTTCAAGAAAATTATAATATTGTTGGAAAAATTAGGGAAGGTGTGCACTATTTTTTTTATGATTCAGCATGTACTCGGTTAGTTAAGAACAATAAACCTTCAATAATATCGTACTTGGATGTGTTTGAGGCTGAATTCGAAGGTCGGAGAAGATGATTTGCGATTAGGTTCGCACAGCTTCGCAGGGGTCTGCACTATTTTCATAAAATTGCCATAACTAGGGTTGTAGAACTCCGAAATCAAATAATTCAAATGATAACAAAAAAGAAATTTGAAGATATATAAAAAACTAAAAATAAGTTTTTTCATATTCAAACTTCAATGGCTCTAGAATCTTGATCGAAGTTGACCCTAAAAACCATGCGAGATTTCTCAGTTTTAACAATGAACTCATGATCATCGCCTTCAACCAATTCGTCTTTCTTCACTATTCTCCAACTTACAGACTTACGCGTTAAGTGAACATCGTTCCAAACACCTACACAAGTAAATAAAAGAAAGAATTTTACTTCTATCAGAAGTTGTAAGACCTAGGCCTAACATGACCTTGTTTTATGCCTTTGTAGTCCAAGCTTCCTTGTATTTTTGGATCAACTTTCAAGTTCAGGACTATTTAATTAATTATTCAAATTAATTTTAATTCGTACTTAAATAATAAATTATTATAAAATTATTTTTTCATAATTAAATATTTTTATATAATTTAATTGCAGTTCAATTAAAATTTCCCTAAAAGTTTCAACATGTCTCTTAAATTTCTCTTTTGATTTTTTATAAAAGTATATGTCTATTTATAGTCTATGTTCAGGATTCATGACTCTCCCTTCAACAATATTGTCTCCAAAATTCGAACTTAGGTTCTATCTTTGAAACATCAATGTGTCTTGCTAGTGCACCCTACTCTTATTGGTAAATTTCCGTTTTGGTTTTAGTTATTAAGTATTTATCAACTTGTGATTTCACTTTAAAATAAACAATACATATTTCAAAAATAGAAAAAGTCTAAAGCTAAATTATATGTTTTTGAATGTTATATTTTGATAAACAAGTTGTGTAAAAAAATATTATACAATCCTTATTTAAAATCTAAAATTTAAATTACTAAACTTAAACCCATAAATCATAATCCATAATCCTAAACTATAAACCTTAGATCTAATAAGCTTGTACAAACTTGCATGTGTATCAATTTTTTTTCTTTTGTTAAAAGGATAAAGGAAAGAAGTTGTCCGAGATTAAAGTGATATCTTTTTTCATTATATCAACTTTTTTCAAGTTTATTCATGTATATGGAGCATCAAATCCTCATACCATGCCCGGACATGTGTCCGACGTCCATATTTTCAGACAAGTTGCACTACAGCAGCTATTCTCAAGGCCCCATTTTGAAGAAGATCAGCAAGCTCATCAAACAACAGAGCTGTCCGCCATCCCCAACCCTTGGGAGCTTTTGGTAAGAGGGCTCCTCCTTGTTTGAAGCTTCCAAACACCATGACTTCCCGCTTTGATGGACAAATTAGCTGGAAAATTAAGCCATAATATGTTGATTATTACTAGTAAACAAACATCTTTCGTCCTTGCATATGATTTTTATGGATAATGACACAGACATATTGATTACCTGATATCGAGCAGTAACCTTTTCGCGAGAATCCACATATATGTGAACCTGAAAAGTGAAAACAATATGATTCTCAACGTTAAACTCGAATGTGAATGTCAGATATGAGTGTGTTTAATACGGGTATTCTTTTTATGTTGCTGAAGGATTAGGTCATATTCCGATACCCATGTCCAAATATATGTTGTACATAGGTGTCTGATATGGAGGCTTTAAGATAAGTTGGACACCAAGATCTAAACAGGAAAATATTATTCCGTGGATGAAATGGAACAAAAGACCATCTCTCATGCTTTATGATATGGAAAAAAAAGAGGGCTGACCTTTCTCAGAGAGTCGGTTATTTCAGCCTTCCGCCGGTGAAGAAATAAGCCTGAAGTGGGAGAAAGCATGTTCAGAGAAAAACTGCAAAATCATCTCGAATGAACTTGAAAAACAACAAAATGTTTTGAGGATATCATTCTACGAAGTAGAACATTACCCAGAGTCCTACGTCCTTGAGGATCTTCGTCATTAAAGGCTTGAATGCTAACCTGTAAATCAACATGGATCTTAGAATGCAGATCTTCACGCAAAACTAGGAAATAGAATTGAAAAGCCTAATAACATCAACAAGGTCTATACATAGCAGAGTTAGGAGCCGTTTCATAACATTCAAAACCAGAGCATCAGATTACAATTATTAATTTTTTATTTCCGTGATTCTCTTTCAGAGAAAAATTCAATCACATTTGGATACTAAGACAGGTTTGAAGTAAAACTAAATCGGTCCTGCTGCTCAGGAAGGGTCTTCATATTTGAATACCTTCCAAATAGAACCCGCATAAAAGAATTCGGGAGAGTGCTATACTTGCCCATCACTTAGCCTGTGTACATCCTCGAATTCAACCCTGCAGAGTCAGCAACGATTTATGGAGCATATATCAGAAAAACTCTTCAACTTTGAAGCACCAAAAAAGAAGAAGATTTACAGTATACAACAGATTGGGCACCCTAAAATCTCAAAGAACGTGATCAAGAGCATCAATCCTATTGGTAGCTTCAGAGAAAAGAGAACAATGATATGACACCAATTGGAAGAATTATTCCACCGTTACTTGTATGCATCAACCTCTGGTTTATAAACACATACCCACAGTTATGTGACAAAAATAACTTACCCAAAACGAAAGGGAGGGAAGTGATTCAGAGGGGTTTTCATGTCTAACGATGTAGAAAACTAGTTGCACTCTCCCACTCAATTCCAATGGTCTGTTCTGGCGACTCGAGCATCTGCATGGCAATTCCACTAGCACTTGGCCCTGCAGCAGAAGTTACAGGCACTCTGCTTTGCATATCCGTCTCATAACTCCTTTCGGTTAGTTCTCCGTGAACATTAGTGGCATTACTTCCTCCTTGGCTTAACTCAACCAAAGCTGTTAAACCACCTCCAGACATGTCTCCGGCATGCTCAGCTCTAGCCTCTGAATCATTAGCAAGAGACTGTTGGCCATTCCTGTTGCCTGTACCAAAGGGAACACGGGAAAAGACAAAACGAGTTGGAGGCCATGCAGTGGCAGGAATAAAAGTAGCACCATGTCCAATACCAGCCAGCCCATCAATAGGTCCCCTAACAAGAACTCTTACAGGCCCAAAGAGGCCATTTCTTTCACCTTGGGCATTATCAGCCACATACACATTTCCAATATTGTCAGTTAGATGATTTTGATCGTTCTCTTGCACATAATAACCTGCAGTAGCAACACCATGCTGATGTCCAAAAGGCTGCCTGCAAGCGCATTGCATAGTAGTAAGACAGCAATTCTTGCACCCTCTGGCTTAATAGCATCTACATAATATCCATAAAATTAAAACCAAATTCTTATCAAAGCCAGAACCCGAGCCACAATTTTAAAGAATTATATATGCTTATATTAGAAAGGAAGAAAATACAAACTAATAGGAGAAAAGCCAAAACAGTCTTTGCCATGTTTCAAATATAATTAACAGATTTAATGACTTCCCAAATATTCAACCCTAAACCTATTCATCAATACAAATGATGTCTATCACTAGCATAGTAGTTATTATTAACTTGATATCATCACAGTATTCAACAAGCATTCTTTACACGCACAGCACCAGGTATGGCAGAAATGGAAACAAATAGGTATAGATGACATACCTGCAGCCAAAGACCATCATTCACAGCTTTGCAAGGAATCCCAACTCTTCAAGTTGCTTCCTCACATTCAAAAGTGCCTCAAAAGACATGTTGCAGTATAGAAGAGAACCCCCTTCAAATATATTGACAAAAGGATCTTACTCCTCAACATGAGTCCCACGGTTCCCTTTTGCACAGCTTTTTACCTGTCTTTTACCCACAACCCTTCCACCCCTAGAAAGAGAAGCCACGCCACATCTTCCCCAGTCATTCAACATGAGCCCACTACAGGACGAGTCCACAGAAGAGCAATGCCTCGATTGATCCCTTTCAAGCCAATTATTGTTATTCAAATGGTAGCATGAGCCCTCCTCGGATGGTCCCTCCATGGCCATTCCACAGGCTCCCAATCCACTTGTTCCAACACCAACTGGGATTTCAACATATGAACATGAAGTTCGTATCCCCTCTGCATCTGAAAACAAGCTACTTATTGATGGAGACTTATCAGTGTTTCCAGCATACATAGGTTCTGAGAGAGAATATTCAGGTTGCTGCACCTGTCTGGATGTCAACCGCACAATCTGCAAGCTCAACCAGGCGATCTTCTCTTAGACTTAGGCATTCCATTGCAGATTCCAATCTCTTACTAGGACAACTATCAACTAAATCTTTTCCTTTTGCTTTAGAAGACTGAGGAGAACTGCCCATTGCCATCTTAGCAGAGGAAATTCCTTCATTAGAATGTTCAGTCTGGCAAAAAGCACCTTTTGCAAGGAGAGTATACAATGCGAGCTCAAACCTTTAAACAAAAATGAAAATACTAGTCCATCAAACTATATAAACATGAAGCAGAGATTTAAATAGCGTTCGCGGTCGGGTTGCGTTTTTCGCAGTTGCGGACATAACATATGCTATTGCGGTTACTATGGGTATCGCTGTCAGTGAATTTTTTTGTAAGATTCGCACAACTTACTGTAAAACATAATAATTATAACTATAAATATAAAAAGTCACTTTTAATGATTTTTAGAGCACTTTTTAACATTTATGAACTTTTATTAATAGGAGAGCACAATTTTTGCAATCATTAATTATTTTTATATTTATTTACGATTTTTTGAGAATATTAAATTAACTTATAACAAAAATAAAATAAAATAGGAAATATTAAACATTCATCATATTTAATAAGTTTGAAATATTTTATAAATAAAATAATTAAAAATAGGTTTATGAGACTTGAGAAAGGTCTTAAATGTTTCTTAAAAGGGGTCTGGTCAAATTATTCATTTTTATTGTTTATTATTTATAAAATATTTAAAAATCATATTAATATTTTTATTTTTTAAATTATCTTAATATTTGATATAACATGTAAACAATTTATTATTTAATTAAATTAATTTAAAAGAAAATGTTATATATTCTAGTAAATAAAATCATTTTTATATTCGAATAAATAAATAAGTATACATGATGAGGGATTAAATTGAGTAAAATCCATTATTTGATGGCTAAGTTGAAGGGTTAAGAATTTAGGGACTTGTTTGAATATGGAGAGAAGGTAGAGGGTCATTTCGTGAACCCTAATAAAGAGAGATGGCAAGCCTACCATTTTCTCATTAATATGTTATATAAATACCACTTTTTCAGATATGTTTGTAACCTAATCCCATTTCTTTCTTTTCGTCTGTTTGTGGCTCTCACCTCCTCCTTCTCCGATCCCTTTCCCATTTCATTTTCTATTTGTATTAGAGTAAAAATGCCCTTGAATCCTCGCCCTTCACCGTCCCGAATGCATTTTCCGTTTGTGAGTCGCGTCCACGGTTACGGCGGGAAGCATGGTGTCGATCGAAAATTTCTGTTTTTCTAAGTAACGAGGCTCTAACGATATTAACGGCC
Source organism: Hibiscus mutabilis (assembly GCA_019671005.1). NCBI lineage: Eukaryota > Viridiplantae > Streptophyta > Magnoliopsida > Malvales > Malvaceae > Hibiscus > Hibiscus mutabilis. The sequence goes on from CM033746.1 coordinate 30,443,398, forward strand.
CGTTATTTGCCGTTACCCGTTAAATCACGGCCATAATTGATTGTTACTGGTGTGATTCCGAGTTTCGCCGTTATTTTCGACAATAACAGTTCCGGCCGATGACGTTATTGCTAAATAGCGGCGGCTATAACGTTCGCGTACCGTTTTTTAAAACCCTACCGCCTATCCATCTTACCGCTTTTCTTCACTCTGTACCCACAGCTCATTAGAGGCCAGCAATGCATGGAGAAGAAAGTTTGTGTAAGACCTACACAGGGAAAGGGAACCACAGAGCAGTTAGTGAAGACTTGCAAAACCATTCGTATTAACCTACACTACATGGACAAAATTTTCGAGTTCTTGTTAGGTCCTCACTTCCTCTACAATTGAGTCATAATATCACAGCTAAACCCATAAATAGGATTTTTTTCAGCTCTACCTCTTTCAATTCCATGGCACCACTTTGACAAAGATAGCCCCAGCAAGCATTCCTCACCCTTTCCCCATGTATCCCAGAATCTTGACTCTCAGCAAACACCCAAATTTCGATTAAAACCGAAACAAAAATAAGAGGAAATAATGAAGTTTAAATATTGGAACCTGACATGCTAAGAAATTCGAAGCCCACAGCTCAGATATAATAAAGTCCGTACATATGGTATATAGATTAAATAAGTGTTTAAATTATATTATTTTTTTAGATAATTGCTAAATTATATTTTGAGTTAAATATGTGCTTAACGTTTCATTTCGTGATCTTCTTTCGTTAATGACCGTTAAAATTTTTTTGTCATCCAATCAAAACAAAACACGTGGCTTATTTTTTATTTTTTTATTTTTTAGAACTTCGACTTTTTTTAAATGTCCCTAAGTTTTAATTTCTTTTCAATCAAATCTCCAAATCACATTTTTCTTACCGTTCGGCATCCCTACACATCGGTAGCTCAAGTGTTGGGCACCTCACCGTTCGACATTCCCCACTTTTAGTTGTTGATCGAAACTCAATCGACCTCTTTTTTTTTATTATTGGGTGTTCGTCGATAGTTCATTCGTTAATTTTTGAGGAAAAGATGATGAGACTTTCGGTAGAGAAGGTCCGATGAAGATAAGGGTGGTCGGTGGTGGTTGAATTGGTGGTCGAAGTGGAGAAATTTAGGGATTTAGGGTTTGGGTTGGGTTTTTTTAGAGAAATTAAATATTGTTGGATTAATTGATGTATTTTTTTTTTTTATTTTCCAAATTTTAATTTCAAAAAATAAAAAGTCATTTCAGGTGTTTAAATTTCATTTGGATAACGAAAAAATATAATGTTTATCGCGAAAAACCTTAAATGAGTCACGAATAAAACATTAAGCACATATTTAACTTAAAATATAATTTAAGCATTTATATAAAAAAAGTGATATAGTTTGAACACTTATTTAACGGTTAAGCATTTTAAAAAAAGTTTCGATCATTTTAAGGACGTGAATATCAAGAAATGCAGCCGCAGCTAAAACGCGAAATGCATTAATTATCATTAAGCTTGGGATGGTGTCCATACAAATAAGCCAACGGTCATCATAGCTTCACTGTTAACGTTGTTATCGTCGACGTTTAACGTTACTATTGAAGCATTGGCTTCTTTCCAAGGTCCCTGTAACATATTCCTGATTTAAAAAGAGTGAGAGAGATAGAATTAAAATCAGTGTTCAACTGACGAGAATTTAGGCATTTTGATCTTGAATGTTGATTTGTAGGACCTGAAGTAGGAGCTACGGGAGAGGATTAGACGGTGGAGGTAGTTGGTGGAGCCCATGGCGTTTACGACGACGTCGGGGAAGGAACCACCGTTTAAACCTTCCAATTGGATGTGTTCGCAAAGGGAATTGAGGTAGCAATCGACGGCGCGAAGTTCAATGCTGCTCCGGTAGTTGTCGGAGTGCTGCAGCGGCGGTGGCAGGACCGTCATTTTCAATTGCTCCTGATGGTGATGTGGTGGTGGCGACGACGGTTCGTTAGATTGGAGATCCGAGAATTGCGGTTCTATTCGCTGTTTCATAAACATTGTCGTTTAAGATAATGAAGAAGCGGAAGCCATCGATATTACTATTCCAAAATCAGAAAACAAAAAATGAGAATTTTCGGTGAGGATTTGATACTATGAAGATATTGTCTGGGATAATGTAACGTCTTGATAATTTGAAAAGTTTTTTTGATAATGTCACGTTTGGTCTTTATACTTTGACAAAATGTTTAATGTAAATGTATTTTTGAAAATATTTAGGTTAAAAAGGTTATTTTATCCTTCGATTTAGATCTAAATTAATAATGTTGCTCATCGCGCGAAAACACATATAATTAGGTCTTTCATTCACACATTGTTGTAAATTAATCTTTTAGTCAACATTGACTAACGGAACTGTTAATGTGACCGTTAATATTTTATAATTGGACAAATGTTGACGTGGTAAAAAAAAAAAAAAGTAAAAAATTTAAAATTCATCCCTCGTCTTCCCCAACCTCCTCTATCTCCATTAAAGCTTGGATTAGTAAAAAAAAACTATTGTTGGAGAAAATCTCCATCTTTTCCACCCTTTTCTCCCACTCTTCTTCTTTTCCCTTTTTCTCCTTATTAGCTTCTCTTCACATGAGCAGCTTCACATTACCAGCCACGGTGGCCTCACGAAACAAGATTTTATGTATATCAAGCAACGCCAGCTTCTCCACTACAGAGACGAGATCACGACAGAGGGGACGCGGTCACCGGTGACCCATCGCTCATTTTCGAAAACTCAAGGCTTAGAAATGCTTACATAGCTTTACAAGCTTGTAAGCAACCTATAATCTCTAAACTCTTTAATCTCACCGGTTCTTGGGTTGGATCCAATGTATGTAACTACACCGAACTAGAAATCAAATATCAGACACAGTTGGTTAACAAAACAATAATGGGTGGAAGATCAAGTGAGTTCCAAAACGATTCGCCATCATCTTTTTTTTCTCTTTTTCCATCTTCATCTTCTTCTTCCATGCATTCAAAAGTTTTGTTAATTGCTTCAATCTTTGTTCCATCATGGCAGCTTCTATTCCCAACGTTCGTTTCAACAGCTCCAAAATCCCATTGAATGCGTACAGCAAAGCTGAGAATCTCTTCCCGTAAGATATCAGCGACTGTTCATCCGCCATTGTTGGTGCTTGAAGCTCTTCCGCTATCTGAAATAGAACTCAAACACGATTCGAGTTCGGCAACACTCACGACGTTAAAATTTTCATCGTCGAAAAGATCTTCGATGAAACCGCGACTATCCTCGACTTTCTACTGGTTGGAAGAAGTAGGCGCCGGCGGAGAAGAAAAAGTTAGAGGCGGCGATGGAGAACACTGATTATTGTTGGCTTTGATTTTTGGAGAAGACGATGGACAAAACGCATTATCAAAAGTAAAAAAATAGTTTTTAATTTATCATCAGGCATATTTTGACCATCAATGGTGAAGACTTACCATTTGTAATGTGTAAAAAAATAACGGTCACATTAACAGTTTCGTCAGTCAACGTTAGTCAATGGACTAATTTACTGCAATATGCGAATTAGAAGACCTAATTGAATGTATTTTTGCGTGAGGGACAACATTATTAATTTGGGTTAAATTCGGGGCAAAATAACCCCTTTAGCCAAATATTTATTATGGTACCTATACTTTGACACAATGTCTAATGTTGTACTTATACTTTTAAAGTGTTTAATGTGGTTTTAGTAATTTGACAAACTATTTAATGTGGTACTTGGACTATCATTTTGTGTATACTTGTAAATTTTTATTAACTGAATCGTCACTTACTAATAGTGTTAATCTTAGGGATGGCCATGATTAGGGTTGGGTCAAATTTTTGATCAATCTGCACCGACGCGTGAAAATATAACACCTCCACCCAAACCGATATTTTATGATGTTTCACTCGATCTGAGCCCAACCCGAATTCTAGAGTAAAAACCCAACGCGACCCGACATAAATAATTTTTTTATCAATTTTCATTATTATTCAATAAAATAGAAAGCTAATTGAAAAAATACAAATAGAGAGTGAGCATTATAATAATTATTTCATTTTTATTAGACAAAATATGGAGATAATTGAAAATATAAATAAAAAGAAACTGGCATTGTAGTAATTATACCTAAATATTTAGAATAAAATTAAACCATTATTTCAGGTCAGGTCGGATATTATAACACCCTGATCCCGATCCGAATCTAAAGCATTACATTTGGGTCTCCCAAAATCAATCCATAAAAAATTTCTCTTTTAAAAACCACAAATTAACCTTTTCTCAAAAACATCCATTTTCATAAACCCACATAATTAGATGACATTAAAAGAGATTACAAAATAGAAACTTTAATTCAAATACACCGTTTGACCAATAATAGTAAATCAAATAAAGTTACAGACTTGATTGTGGCAAGGTCTTATGAATACAATTAGTCCAAACTAGAAAATCAAGTACTGTACTTTAAAGCTGGCTCGGTGCTGGGAAATCCTCCTCGATGTGCTCCTCCGAAAGAAACCTGTCAACCTACGCACGGAAAAACCACAATTCCACGCATTGAGCTAACAAAGCTCAGTGGTCCATTTCTACTCTACCGCAATTCATGAATATCATAAAACAAGCATGCATGATAATATAATTAAGAGTGCATAGAAAGACTTATCAAATATAAAGATAGTCTTCTAGCCAACCCTAGCTAGAGGTCACAATTTATGTCTCAAGATACCACTAGAATATAAAGAGTCTCACAAGCCATCATAGGCTTTCCATACTCGAGGTCACACAGCCTATCGAGTTACTCGAGCTCACACAGCCCACCGAGTTATACATTCTATACCCTGATCACATAGCCCAAGGGTAAAATAGCCAACGTCAATTATCCATACAACAACGTAAATAACATACATTCCTTAACAATGGCCAACGAAGCCCAACATTACCCATACTCACACAGCCGTCAGGTTACCCGTGATCACATAGCCACCGGGTTAATGGACCATATCCGGATCACCTTAGCCACAGATACGTCCTAGACATACTTGGATCACAAAAACCACAAGTAGTCTTTACTTGAGGTCAATTAGCCAATCAGGTTACTCAAGTTCATATAGCCGATCGAGTTTAGTTTCCTTACCCGGATCATATAGCCCAATGATAGGTTTCTAACCGTATCCGGATCACATAGCTCATGGATACGTCATATGTACTCTATCACACAACCCGAAGTACACATCCCATTAAATAAGTGCCCATGCATTGACTCTAGGACATCCGGATTCCTAACCAAGACACATAAGATAACATATGCTCCCTGAGCATCCATACATCTCACCAAGAGATAAGAGGCATCAAACCGACCATTACAAATGCCCCAAGGCATATTTCATTTGTTACAATAGTTAATATATGTCTTTAAACTCATCCATTACATTCTTATTATATCATCTCATTATTCATGACAACTAGACTATATAGGCGTCCCTTCAACACACATCAATGACCCTCAATTTCCACGTAGCATCAACCGATCCACCATGGATCCTTATGGATTATCAACACTAGCAATCCACTCAATAATAACCAAGCCATTAGCCATTTATTCCACAAGTGGGTTATAAACCTTGATTTCTCAGTTTTAGAATTTTTTTATACCTTTAGATGCCCATTGGGCCCTATATCTCGAATTATAGAATCCTCAAACAAGACTTTGAATTTCTTAGGCAGATTGCCCTACGCGTATCGATACACCTATATGGGTATGATACACCCCTCTAGGTACTGGTACTTATCCACGAATACCGATATTTGAATTTAGGTTTCAAAGAATCTGATCAACATCCTGTACCGATACGCTAACTCTCTATATCGGTACCAAGTATCAGAATGCGAAGCCCCGTACTGAGGTGTACTAGTACTCCTCTAAATACATACCGGTAAACGAAGACCTTCCCCAAGTAATAAAATAGTGGTACCGATACACCCTATAGCATACCGGTACACGAAAACACCACTGGAATTTCTATTAAGCATGGGGTATCGGTATGCCCTTCACAAAATGCCTCTCTTTCATACAACGACGTACCGATATAGGCCATCTCGTACCAGACGCGAGCCCAAATTTTAAAACCTAGAGCTCGAGATTTTACAATCCCAGACATTAACCTAGATGGTTAAGCCCCAAAATGTTTATACATGTTATTTAAGGTATAATATGTGGTTTTCTACCAATTTTACACATTATCAACACTTGATTCTTGATTTGCCATTAAAGGGGGTTTAAAGCTTCTAAAATCTAAACTATGTAACCCAAAATCATAACTCACACAAAGCAATCATTTTAGGATCCTCATAAAATGAAAGAGTCAAAAATGTACTAATCTTAAACAATAAATTCCTTGAATGAAGCTCTCACCAAGCTTTTTCCACTTCCCTTATTTGCTTCAAGCTTTAATTCCAATTTTCACCGGCTTTGGGGATATTCACCTTGAAAGATAGATCTTTATATGTTGGTTAAACTTCCCTCCTTAACCAAAACGTGGTTCACAACACAAAACTCAAAGATTCCACCTTTGATGGGGGTTTTAGGGTGAGAAGATGGGCATGGGAAGATGAAGAGAGCTCTAGACAACCAATGAGCTCATCACTTGCTTTTTGCAGAAAATTAAAGAGTCCAAGAGCCTCTTTGTCTTCAATTGAGTATTTACCAAAATGTCCACTTCAAACTCTTCCTAACCCAAACCCAAGACAACCAAAAAAGGCCCAACAACAAGAACAAGCCCAACAATAAGGCCCAACATAATTTGAAGATTCGACTCAATGTTTCGGTCCAAGACCCAAGTAAATGCCCATCATTGACTCGAGAATCTGGGTCGTTACAACTCTCTCTCTCCTTTAAGAAATTTCATCCACAAAATTTAAACGGATGAAGGAGATGAAACCAAAATAGATCCAATCATTTTTCCATTCAAACAAGATCACCTTGATTAGGGAGAGTTCTCCCTCAACCTACCTTAATCGAAACCATAAAGTTGATCCACTTGTTCTCAACACCTCTCCCAGAAATGCTAACGACGTAATCACTACAACCCTTAGCACTCACAACGAACCTTAAAGTAGATCAACAAACCAACCTCAAGCCATGCTGTCCAAACACCAATCTAATGTACTCAATTTTGATAAATTCTATCTCGATTAACAATCATTTCTACTAGCATCCGCCAAACATAATCTAAACTTAGACCTCATCTATGTATAAAACGCTACTCTCGCCTCCACAATACATTTTCAGAAACATATCATATCTAACAACCATACCCCGGTCAAACATTAAAAGACATGCAAAACCCTGACAACCGAACCTTATAATTAATCTACCTTGAACAATGGCTTTTTTCTCCAGACTTGACCCACCTAGGCGACAATTAAAACTTCACTTTACCCGAACTTGCCTCACACACGAACGAAAACCACTTTCGATTCATGAGATTTCCACTATATGAACTACTCGATTCTGAAAAAATAACCATTATCACATATGAACTCCTTCAAGCAACCAAAACAACCCAATCGATCCTCAAAGATCTAACCATCTTTTTTTAAACCAATCATTTAATTTCAACCAACAGTTGTACAAAAATATATAACAGTTCTCAAAAATCTCTAATTGGTCATTCCAACACTATTCATTTGTAACACAACATTACAAACATTCGGTTACTCGCAACAAAGCTTTTAAACCCATACTTCAGCTGCGCTACTCTGATAACTTTCACACTATCTACCTTAACTAAAGATAACTCCTCCCAGACTCGATAGAGCAATCCTCTGACTCCATGAAATCTAGGTCAAGAGGTGCACAAGCCAGGCTACCATCCTTACAACTTTCCCTTAGGGCCCCAACTATGTTTATCACAACCTTTATTTACCTTTACCACGGTACCTTTACTTTTAACAAACATAAAAACTCTCACATTCTATAACCAAAACAAGGTCATCGATCTCATGAAACAGGCAACGGTCTCCTACCGTTACACTACAACTTAACACATTAAAAGCTACCATACAAGCCACACACACAGGCACACATCTGGCAAAACACTTGGCAATGACACCCAATTGGTCGCTTGCACAAGTGTGCCTCAAACAAAGAGTTCATTAAGTGTCACACCCTAGAGCGATGGACACTAATAATGAACTCAACCTTACCCTTATCGTGGTTTTAAACCATAATCAAACGGTAAGACTACTCAATCACCAAAGGTACCTCCATACCCTCGAAACATCCACAACTCTATGGCCAAAGATTATTAACCATCACATCTACAATGCAAGCTAAAAGAACATCTTGTAGCATACCGAACCTTTCTTAAGCTATCACCACGGAGCACAACGTCCACTCTAAAGAGGTAAAGATCCTACACATCTAACACTAACAACTAGATTCAATAATCTGAAACTTTACAGCTTATCGCTCGCAACTTACGACATACTTTGCACTCTCAACACCCATCTACGATAATAACTTATCTAGCAAAAGATGCAATTCTAATTAACATCTAAAGCAACAATAAACCCAAGATTTACCAAGATACATATTTACAAGAACCAACCCATTACGCATCCGAAGAGCTAAACGACCATCAAAACAACTAGAACCAAAACAAAACTTAATTACCTAACATATCCTTACCGTAACGTTGTTATCTCTAGTCTGAGCAGCAGTGTAACCCCTTGACCCGGCCTTAGACGCCCAACCGAACCAAGAAGGCTACATTAGGTTTGCTGTAGTAAATCAAAGAGATACAACAAACCCGGTCCATTTTTTTTTTTTTATCTTATCTAGATGCCAATTATTAATCCTACATGTTCATGCGGACATCAGGTGCAACCCCAACTCAATCGGGCATCAATTTGACATCTAATTGTTCATATTTGCAATCTAGGGACCAAATTGCAAATATAGAAAATTTTAGGATTAAAGCTCAATTTTAAGCTATCAACCTTTAATTAGTCAACTTCCAATCTTTCATTTCAAATTTCAGCTCAAACCGATCATTTTATCACATACAATTGCATCGACAAGATTCAGGACTAAATTGTAAGGATAACAAAACTACTCAGGTAAGCCCGTATTGATACGGTTTAAAATGCCCTATTTCGGTACACTACCATGTCGTATCGATATGCCTAACTGAATTACCTAATTTTTGAAATGTTACAGATCGTACCGATAGGCTCTTTAGGTGTTTCAATACGAGGGTTCGAGTTGAAAAAGTGAATTCCAGAAGCTAAAACTCATACCGAAACACCCATACCTATATCGGTACACCTGACCAAATTTGCCTAGTCGTATCGAAACGCACAAGGCCTGTACCGATCCCACAAGACTAGAATTGCCAAGTCGTACCGATACGGTCCCTCGCGTATCGGTATGCCAGGTCCTATAATGTCACACTTGGCTGGTTTTTCATCCCAAAGCATACTCAAACCACTCTAACGTGCTTAAAACACAATACCAACATGCCAAGCATATCACAAGCAAGCTAGCATCACATTTCTAACAACACATTAAGACTTCATGCATCAAAAGGAAATCTATAGACATGCTTCCTAATTGTGCATCCAAGCACACATCAAAGGACAACCTAGCAACAAAACCTATCCTTAAAGGCCATTTACAATCCAAGAGAAACTAAGGAAACATGCTCAAACCGGGAGTTCAACAAACATCTCCCAAAACACAACAAGTACCCCATTGCCCTTATTCATTATAGTCTAGTCTCTAACATACTTTGGAAACAAGTCTTGCCAAGATCCCCTTGCTTCTTGTTTCCTTCCAGGACTTTAATTCTCTACATTGATGGACAAAGAGAGCGTAAGCACACAAGGCTTAGTGAGGAATGCTCAGAACAAAACACCATCAATGCATTTAAAACCATTTACATTTCATCATCCTTTAATACATCATGCCCCTTTAAAACATGCACTTTACATCATTAAAACCAGCATATTAAACCATATGCTACATGTATCATTAATCAACAGTAAGTCACATTGCTGACCCTCCACTTAAGCCTTCCCATGCATTGCTACCAAATGCAAAGCTCAAGGAGAAACATGTATAAATCCACATTATACAACATAAATCATTCCAATGACACATTAACAATTATATTAGCTTACAAGTGATCATTAGACAAGTTCAATAACCAAAAGAGTTCATCGGATACACGGATTCTACAAGTGTTAACGCAACACTTCAAGTCATCTCAACCGGAATAGCGATACAATCACAATCGAGGTACATTAACAACCGGGTAAAATTTCAACCCACGGGGACACTAACCCCTTTCATCGGTTAGATGCTTAACCCACTAACGGGAGTTTACGGTACCGTTTAACCCCTCAACCGTTAGGGTACTTGGATGGAGTATTTGGTACGCCGTATAAACCCCTCAACATCCAAGGTGACTTATTTACAGTGCACTCAATCCTATGGCCAGCCAACTATATCCGATAATAATTTTAAAACCACATCATTTGCCAATATAATTAACAAAATAACATTTACCTCACTGTTTTTAACAAGCATTAAACCATGCCATTTCTAAAGCAACTACCATGCTTTAAAACACAAGTATAAACCATACTTACAAGGATCACTTACCATGTGCATCCTTCAGTAAAACAAGCTTAAAAATAGTATATCGAATACTTTAAAACATGCTTAAATAGTAGGTACATGAACATTAAAACCAAGTGCATAAAATCTTTTGAACAAGCACTACCGAGAGAGTAAAACCACTTACACTTACTTCCGAGTCTAGGTAAGCATTTCGAGCTCTACCTTAACTCCCAAAGCTCTGTTCCCAAACATCAAAACACTTTAAACCACGTTTTCACTCACCAATACGCGAAACCTCGATTCGCCGACGCGAAATCAAGTATCCGAAGCCTCCAACGCTTCTCCAATCACTTCCGGATCCACCTCCTCTATTTTTACCATAAAACAACAGAGGATTAATGCATCATAATTCATTCTAAACACAACAACTACAATCCTTCTCGAATTTCCACAAGACCTTCACAATTAACCCTCAACAACAACCGAAAACATAACCAAAACACTTCGATTCACAACCCAGCCAACACCTATCAATCTAACATCACTTTCAACATCAAAACACATCTAAAAACATATCCAAATCACCCTAACACCTTCAGCAACCTTACAACCATAGAAACACCACAAAACCTCAAAACTAACAACCTAAACAAATAGAGATTCTTAAGTTTCGGGATTCTATTGATAAAAATCACTTGTCAACAACATTAAACATCCAAAATATAATTCAAAGCATCCTTAATTACTAGAAATCAGATCCAATCCGTGAACTAACTTATTTTCCCCAAATAACTCAATTAAACATTAGAAAATCATCAAAATCAGATTAGAAACTCAAAAACAAGGATCGCTTGGGAATTTCAATAAAGAACCATACAATAGAGGAGATCTCGGACCTTACCCCTATTGTGAAGTTTCTCCCTCAATTGATTTATGAAAAGCTAAGAAAACACAAGATTATTATAAGATTTTATGTAAACAATCTTTATAAAACAATTTGAAACAATAAAATCAAGATAGAAACCACCTCACCTATGGAAATTTGATAAAAACCTGAGTGTTTGGCTGAGGAGAGAATGTAGAGAAAAAGTTGAGAGAAAATGACGTGATTTTTGTTTTAGGAAAAGATAACCAACTTAGATATTTTAATCCTCTCTTAAACCACCTTTAAAACACATGTTTAAAATGATTTAATTGAAGGAGAAACCACCAGCAAAAACTTGGTAATTTAGCTCTTTAAGGATTCTAAGAATTTGACCCTTTTCATTTTAGTCACTTTAAAATAATTTTCAAAATTCGCATTTTGGTCACTAACCAAAATGTCACATTTCCAAATTCCAATTTCCAAAATTTGTTCCACAAAAAATCAATATATATTAAAAGATGATTTTTAACTACTTTTCCACATTTTTATCTTTTCAAAAATATATGGTCCCGAAACCGACTCGAATCTCTACTCTGGTCCACTCCGTCTAATAAACCACCAAACTGCTAAGCCCTAAAATCTGGGCATTACAACTCTCCCCACTTAAGAAATTTCGTCCCCGAAATTTACCTGGAGGAAACATGTGCGGAAACTGTTTCACCATATCCGACTTGCATTCCCACATAGCCTCCTCAACACCGCGGTGCTTCCACAACACCTTAACCAGCTCGACTGTTTTGCCACGTAGCACTTTACTGCTAGTATCAAGAATCTCTGCTTGTTCTTCATCGTAAGATAGGTCCGGTCTCAACTCAATCTCCTCCACCGGTATGACATGCGATGGATCTGACCTATACCTCCGTAACATCGAAACGTGGAACACATCATGAATCTTTCCCAACTCCGGAGGTAACCTCAAACGGTATGCAACAGGATCCGCACGCTCAATAACCTCGTATGGTCCAATGAACCTCGAGCTAAGCTTCCATTTTGCCCAAACCGCAATACCTTTTTGCAGGGCGACACTTTTAAAAACACTTTATCACCCATAGCGTACTCTATATCCATACGCTTCAAATCCGTATAGGATTTCTGGCGATCTGCAGCTACTTTTAAGCGCTCACATATCAACTTTACTTTTTCGGTTGTGCATTTCAAAACATTGGGCATCGATACAAACTTTTCCCCCACTTCTGCCCAACACACGGGCGTTCGACACTTCCTTCCATACAACGCCTCATAAGGTGTCATCTATATGCTAGCATGATAACTATTATTTTAGGCAAACTCCACCAACGAGAATTGCTTCTCCCACGTTCCCTGGTACTCAATAACAAAACACCTTAGCATATCCTCAAGAACCTGAATCACGCGCTCCGACTGACCATCCGACTGAGGATGATACGAGGTACTAAAACTCAGCCGAGTTCCCAAAGCACGATGCAAACTCACCCAAAACCTTGAGGTGAATCACAGATCCCTATTCGAAACTATAGATTTGGGCACCCCGTGCAAACGCACAATCTCAGAGATGTACCACTCAACCAACCTGTCCAAGGTATACGTAGTATGTACAGGCACAAAATGTGCACACTTCGTAAACCGATCAATAATCACCCAAATGGAATCCTTTTTGGTTGGCGTCAAAGGTGTAGCCCATACACAAAATCAATGGTGATTATTTCCCACTTTCATTCCGATATCCTCAACGGTTGTAACAACCCGAAGGAAACTAATGCTCAGCCTTTACCCGCTGACAAACCATACACCGAGCAACGATATCAGCCACATCCCTCTTCAGTCCAACCCAATAGTACTCCTCCTTCAACCCTTGATACATTTTAGTACTACCAGGATGCATAGCAAAAGGACTAGCATGTGCCTCAGTCAAAATAGTACGCCTTAACTCCTCGTCCTCAGGCACCAAATTCGACCTTTGAAACACAACACCCCATCATCGTTGAAATGAAAATCCGTAAGATTTCTATCCCTGATATCTTCCACACGAGGTACCAAACTTCCATCACACGGTTGCTTCTCCTTAATCATCTGTGACAAGGACGGCTTTACTTGCAACTCGGCCAAAAAACCCTCGTCATTCGTCACATTCAACCAAGCAAACATGGCTCTCAACTCCACAACCGTTTTTCTGCTCAAGGCATCCGCCACAACATTGGCTTTCCCCGAATGATACTCAATGGTCAGATCATAATCCTTAAGCAACTCTAACCATCTACATTGCCTAAGATTCAGCTCCTTCTATGACATCAAATATTTCAAAATCTTATGATCTGTATAAACCACACATTTCTCTCCATAAAGATAATGCCTCATAATCTTCAAGGCAAACACAACAGCGTCAAGCTCAAGATCGTGGGTAGGGTAGTTATGTTCATGCACCTTCAATTGCCTAGATGCGTACGTCACTATCTTACCCTCTTGCATCAACACACAACCAAGCCCAACATATGAAGCATCACTATAAACAATGAACTCCTTCCCTGATTCTGGTTGAACCAAGACCGGGGCTCGCGTTAAAGCTTCATTCAACCTTCCAAAAGCTCACTGCCTATCTTCTGTCCACTCAAACCGAACATTCTTCTGTAGCAACTTTGTTAATAGAGCCGCCAAACTAGAGAACCCTTCCACAAACCTTCGGTAGTAACCCACCAAACCAAGGAAACTTCTAACCCCCGTCACAGACTTGGGCTCCTTCCAACTTATTACAGCCTCAACCTTATACGGATCGACAAAAATTCCTTCGGCCGACGCAACATGCCCAAGAAATACAACTTTCTTAAGCCATAACTCACATTTGCTTAACTTAGCATAAAGCTGATTAGCCAACAGCGTCGAAGCGCAATCCTCAAATGTTTATCATGATCCTCCTCGGTACGGGAGTACACAAGGATATCGTTGATAAACACAACCACCAACTAGTCTAAAAACTCATAGAACACACAGCTCATCATGTCCATAAAAGCAGCAGGTGCATTGGTCAAACCAAACGGCATCACAAGGAACTCGTAATGCCCGTACCTCGTATGAAAGGCTGTTTTGGGCACATCTACCTCATTCACCTTTAACTGGTAGTACCCCGACCTCAAATCTATCTTGGAAAACACCGAGGCTCCCCTAAACTGATCAAACAGGTCATCTATCCGCGGTAAGGGATACTTGTTCTTTTTGTCAACTTATTCAGCTATTGATAATATATACACATCCGCAACGTACCATCATTCATCTTAACAAATAGCACCGGCGCTCCCCATGGTGAGATACTGGGTCTAATAAACCCACGGTCAAGTAACTCCTGTGACTGTGTTTTCAACATTCTTTCGGACAAACCACAAGTATAAACCATATACTTACATGGATCACTTACCACGTGCATCCATCATCATTGCATGATTAAAAATAGTATCTTACATACTTCAAAACATGCTTAAACAATAGGTACAATGTAAATCAAAACAAGTGCATAAAACCATTTCCTAAAAGTACGACCAAGAGAGAAACCACTTTATACTTACTTCTGAGCTTAAAACAGCATTTCAAGCTAAGTTTAAACACCCATAAACCACCTTTAACACATTCCAAAGCTGGAATTCACGTTCTCACTCACCGATACACAAAACCTCGATTCGCCGATGCGAAATCAAACATCTGGAGCCTCTAAAGCTTCACCGATCACTTTCGGATCAACCTCCCCTGTTTTAACCACAATACAACAGAGGATTAATGCATCTCAATGCATTCAAAACACTGCATCATCAATCCTTCATGGATTCTCACATTCATTTCACAAATACCCAACCACAACAACCAAAAACATCCTCTAATCCTTTCCAAACATAACCCAACAATCTAACACTTCTATAATCATCAAAGAACACTTAAAAACGGGATTAATTCATCCAAATATTTCCAGCAACTACACAGCCCCACAACTTCACAAATACACAATTCTAACAACCTAAACAATTAGAGATTCAAGAGTTTCGTGGTTCCATTGTTAAAATCAACTTAACAAAATTATAATACATCCACCATATGTTTAAAATCAATTATCAACACTATAAAATAGATCCAATTTAGATTTTTCACATTTTTATCAAATTTACTCAATTAAATCAATTAATTCAATATAAAACACAAAATCAAGTTAAAAACCATAAATCAAGGATCAAAAACTTGGGAATATAAAAAAGAAACATTCAATAGAGGAGGTCACGGACCTTACCCCTATTATGTGATTTCTTCCTCAATTGGCTTGTTTAAAGCTAAGAAAACATAAGATTTCAATGAGATTTTGTAAATCAAAGATAAAGAATCATTTAAAATCAATAATCTGAGTAAAATGATCTCTCACCTCTGGTTTTTGATGAAAACTTGAGTGTTTGCCAAAAATGAAGTGGAGAGAAAAGTTACGCAGATTTTCTTTAAAGTGATAACCAACTTTTAATAACCAATTTCCTTTTTAATCAACTTTTAAAACACATGTAAAAATGATTTAATTGAAGGGAGAAATCACCAGCAAAAACTTGGTAAAATAGTTCCTTAAGGATTCTAAGAATTTGATCATTTTCATTTTAATCACCTTTAAAAATATTTTTCAAAAATTGCATTTTGGTCACTAGAAAATGTCACACTTCAAAATATCATTTTCAAAAATTGATTTCACCAATATTAATCATATATTAAAAGATGATTTTTATCCCTTTTCCCATATTTTTATCTTATCGAAAACTATATGGTCCTAGATCTGACTTGAATCCCTAACACGGTCCACCGGGCCGTCTAATAAGCCACAAAATTGCTAGGCCCAAAATCGGGGCATTACAACTCTCCCCACTTAGAAAATTCCATCCCCAAAATTTTACCTAAAGGAAACAAATGAGGAAAGTGCTCCAGCATCTCTGACCTGCGTTCCCACGTGGCTTCCTCAACTCTGCGGTGCCTCCACAACACCTTAACAAGCTCCACCGTCTTACCACGTAGAATCTTACTGCTAGTATCCATGATCTCTACCGGTTCCTCATCATAAGATAAATCTGACCTCAACTCAATATCCTCCACCGACATAACATGCGATGGATCAAATCGATACCGTGTGTTTCTGAAAGTGTCATAAATTTTCTCCAACTCGGTGACCTCAACCGTTTGAACATACGCTCAACAACCTCAAGGTTTATTGGAACCTCAAACTAAGTTGTTTTATTTTCAAAACCAGTCACCTTTTTACGGTGACAGGTTGCCACACGGTTGGAGAAAATTCATCTCTGTGTTTCAAATTGCGAGGAGTTTTGATCGATCCATCGCATGTTATGCACTCACAGGATAGCTTCACTTTTTTATTGGTGTCTTTCAACACATCAGCCAAAGTAACATGTTTCTCACCGACCTCAGCCTAACACAATGGTGTACGACACCTCTTACCATACAAAGCCTCATACGGTGCCATTTGTAACTAGCCTGATAACTGTTATTATAGGCAAACTCCACCAACGATAACTGTTCTTCCCACGTTCCTTGAAACTCAATGATACAACATCTCAAAATATCTTCCAAGACCTGTATCACATGCTCTGATTGTCCATCTGTCTGAGGATGATACGAGGTACTGAAACTTAACCATGTACCAAGAGCACAATGCAAAATTTCCCAAAACCTTATCGTAAAGCGTGAATCCTGATCTAAAATTATAAATTTAGGCACCGCAACCACAATCTCAAAAATATATAGCTTGGCCAACTTACCTAAGGCGTATGTCATATGCATTGGCACAAAATACGCACACTTCATGAATCGACCACAATCACCTCGAATGAAATCCTTTTTGGTCTAGCGTCAACGGCAACCCAAACACAAAATCCATGGTGATTATTTCCCATTTCCACTATGGTATCCTCAATGGTTGCAACAACCCAGAAGGAAACTGATGTTCAACCTTTACACGCTGACACACCATGCATCGACCAACAAAATCAGCCACATCCTTCTTCAAACCAACCCAATAGTACTATTCCTTCAAACTTTGATACATCTTAGTACTACTAGGATGCATAGTAAACAAACTAGCACGCGCTTTGGTTAGAATGGTATGCCTCAACTCCTCATCTTCGGGCACCATAACCCAACCTTTAAAACATAACACTCCATCATCATTAAAATGAAAATTCATAGGATTCCCATCCATGACATCCTTCACATATGGTACCAAACTCTCATCATACGGTTGCTTCTCCTCAATCAACTATGACAAGGATGGCTTTACTTGTAACTCGGCCAACAATCCACCTTCACGCGTCACACTCAACCTAGCAAACATAGCTCTCAACTCCACAATAGCCTTTCTACTCAAAGCATCAGCCACAATGTTAGCTTTACCCGAGTGATATTCAATGGTCAAATCATAATCTTTAATCAACTTTAACCACCTTCGCTGCCTAGGTTTAACTCCTTCTACATCATCAAATACTTCAGACTTTTATGATCCGTAAAAACAACACACTTTTCGCCATAAAAGGTAATGCCTCCAAATTTTCAAGGTAAATACAACAACTACAAGCTCAAGATCATGAGTAGGGTAATTAAGCTCATGCACATTCAATTGTCTAGATGCATACACAACTACCTTACCCTCCTGCATCAGCATACATCCAAGCCCAACATACGATGCATCACTATAAATAATGAACTATTTTTTTGATTAAGGCTGAACCAAGACAGGAGCTCGCGTCAAAGCTTTCTTCATCTTTTTGAAAACCCTTTGTTTATCCTTCATCCACTCAAAACGAAAATTCTTCTGCAATAGCTTAGTCAACGGAGTAGCTATACTAGAGAACCCCTCAATAAACCTACGGTAATAACCCTCCAAACCAAGGAAACTTTGAACTTTCGTCACAGATTTAGGCACCTTCCAACTCATCACAGCTTCAATCTTATGTGGATCAACACGAATTCCCTCGACAGACACCACATGCCCAAGGAATACAACCTCCTTAAGCTAAAACTCACACTTGCTTAGCTTGGCATATAACTGATTGACCAACAACGTCTGAAGCACAATCCGTAAATGCCTATCATCATCCTCCTCGATACGAGAGTACATGAGAATATCATTGATAAACACAACCAAAACTGATCTAAAAACTCATAGAATACTCAGTTTATCATGTCCATGAAAGTAGCTGGCGCATTAGTCAACCCAAAGGCATCACCAAAAACTCGTAATGCCCTTACCTCGTACAGAAAGCTGTCTTGAGCACATCCACCTCCTTCACCTTTAACTGGTAGTACCCAGACTTTAAATCTATCTTAGAGAACACCGAAGTACCCCTGAACTGGTCAAACAAATCATCTATCCGTGGTAAAGGATACTTGTTCTTTATTATCAACTTGTTTAGTTGCCGATAATCTATACACATCCGTAACGTACCATTCTTCTTCTTTACAAACAATATCGGGGCACCCTACGATAAAATACTCAGTCTAATGAAACCTTGATCGGGCAACTCTTACAGTTGCGTCTTCAACTCCTTTAACTCTTTCGGGGCTATGCGATACAGAGCAATAGACACTGATGTCATATCCACAAAGACTTCAATGCCAAACTCAACCTCACGGTCTAGTGGCAACCCCGGTGACTCTTTTGAAAAAAATACTCGGTCAGCCAATCTACCCCCAAAATAAAGTTGAATTCATAACATATGCCAAGAAAGCCTCATATCTAGAATCTAATAGCCGTCTCACTTCCAAAGCCGAATAGCAATAGATAAGAACTTAGCGTTCTCACCAACAACTACCATCTCAAGATCATCAAACAACTTTAGGGATATTCTTTTGGTCTCAAAATCTACCACAACCCTATGCTCGGTCAACCAATCTACCCCCAAAATAACATCAAAATTGTGGAATGGCAACTCTATCAAATCCACATCAAATACATATCCCTAAACTATCAGCGGACACCTACAATACAACTTCCTAACTACAATCGTTTCCCTAAAAGAACTGGTCACTCTAACACTTACATTAAGAAACTCAACAAGAATATCAACCAATTGTGCATGCTCAGCCAAGATGTATGAATGGGTAGAACCAAAATCAACTAATGAATACAATGGCAAAGACTGTAAAGTAAAAGTACCTACAATCATATCGGTGTCATTGCGATCCTCACAGTGCGTATACACCCTAGCCGGTCCACCTCTCTCAGTTGGAAAGCAATGGTATGAGCCACATTCCTCTACCCACTATCTCTACACTAAAAATGGCCACGACCATGACTACGACCTCTCTCTACAGAGTAACAACGGGTGCAACACCCTGCCCACCTCCAACCAACAAAGAACAATCACGTCTCAAGTGGTCACCAGACCTACAACTCCAGCAAGCATTGGCCATAACAGCCATAGGTGCCTGACCCTCTCTGGCCAAACGAGGGCAATCTCACCTCGAATGCTCAAATCTAGGGCCCAACATGTCACCTGGAGCTCGAACCTAGCTCACGCAATCTACCCAACCGCCAAACTAGCCTTTGATCCAGGTGATACCTCCTGTCACGGTGTCTCTTGGCCTAACAACCGCAAAAACTAGAATCTATCGTTCTCTTGCCAGAGCTAAAACCTCGAGATCCAGAAGCCAAACCAAGATTCTGCTCAACATCCTTGGCTCGTATAACTAGTATATCAAAATCTATATAATCAATTGTAAGCATGTGTGTCTTAACATCATGAACTAGCCCGTATCGAAAACGATCACAGTGTTGTCGCTTGTCGGGGACTAACTCGGGAGCATACTGGTTCAACCTCACAAACTGTACCTCATACTCAGCTACAGACATATTGCCATGTACCAGAGCCATAAACTCTCTCTTCCTTTCATCCTGGTAGTGAACCCTAGGTATTCTTCTGAAAAGTATCACAAAAGAACTCCCAAGTTACATCCTCGAGTCACCATCTTGGAGATCGTGGTAGTCCACCATGTATAAGCACCTTCCTGCAACAAGAACACAACACAACCCAGCTTTCGAGCATCTGAACAACCCATCTGCTCCAATATCTTCTTTGTACTAGCCAACCGGTCCTCAAAAGCCTATGGTGCTAGCCGTGAAAGTCAACTCCGCCCAGACTATGGAGACGCTCTAATGGCAAACCTACTTGCTCAACCACTGGTACCTATACATAAACACCCGCAATAGCTGCTTGAAAAGTACCATTCGCGGCCTGAATCAACGACGCCATATTAGCTGCTTGAAAAGCACCATTCGTGGCCTGAATCAACGACGCCATATCACTTAACCCTGGCCCAGTGGGCACAGGTGGTACTTGCTCCACATTTACAGGTGGATCAGGAGGGGGTGGTGGCAACCCTCAGGAGGTACAATATCCTCCTCGTTTCCCTGCCCAATGGTAGCAACAATCATACTAGATCACAACTCTCTCCTCGGTCTCATTGTGCTAACAAAATATCTAAGGCATGATAATCATTTCAAAACAAAATAGTTATTCCAGTTTCAAGCAAGGATCCAAGACTTTTATTTCAAAATCATAACATTTCAGACTATAATAATAAGGCAATTGTTTCCCATATTCCCCCCAAATGGTATAAAGCAACCAACGTGCATATTATAATCATTGTGCATAGCAAGCAACATAGTATAATGCACAACAATATTGCAACAACCATACTAACTCCCAATTATCGCAAACCTGACTCTAATACCACCAAATGTAAACGCCTCAACCCAGCCTAGTCGCAAGACCAAACCAAGTGAGCTACATTAGGTTTACCAAAGTAAATCGTGAAGAAGAAACCCAAAACGCATCCATTTTTTTCTTTTATCTTGTCTAGATACATGATTATCATCCTACATGTACATACTGGTCTCAGGTAAAAACCCAACTCAATCGGGCATCAAATTGATATCCAATTGATCATATTTACCGTTAAGGGACCAAATTGCAATTTTATTAAATTACAAGGGCTTTTATCCAATTCATGTTACCAACCTTTAATTAATTAGATTCCATGCCCACATGCCAAAAATCAGATCAAAAAGATCATCCAATCTCATTCAATTGTATCACCAAGATTCAGAGACTAAAACGAAAGAAAATAGAACCTTCTTTGCATGACATTAACATCTTTAACGGCCACTTGTATCGATACACCCCTAGCCGTATCGATACGGCCTAACAGCCCCGTTTTGATACTTTGTAAACTGTACCGGTATGCCACGTCAGATTAAAACATGACTTAAATATTTATCAAAGGCCGTACCGATACAGGTTACAAGTGTTTCGGTATACATGTTCCATCCCAAAAAGCATTTTCCAGTAGCGTAAAACTATACCGATACCCTTGAGCCTGTACCGATACACTTAAGCTGATATTGCCTAACCGTACCTATACCTGAACACCCGTACCGATCCCAGGTGCTTGAATTTGCCTAGCCTTATCGATACGATCCCCCGTGTATCGGTACTCCTGGGCATGTAAAGTCATTTTTAGCTGGTTTTTCATACATTCGACCATATCAAAACATTCTAACTTGCCTCTAACACACAACTAACATAATTCGAAATCAAACCACATCATTATAGCATAGATTAAAAATCATTTCATGGCATCTCGCATCAAATGTAAATCTATTGTCATGCAACCTAGAAAACCAAACAAGTAAAACATGAAACTTCAAACCATCACCAAAGACAATCCATAATGGCCATTTAGAACTCAAGAACAACAAGACAAACCTGCTCAATAGGGAGCTCAACAAAATATCTCCCAAATAACAACGGAAACCCCAATTGCCCTTATTGCTTATAGTTTAATTCAAAACATACTTTGGTTCCAAGTCTTGTACCGATCCATTACTTCCCGCTGCCTTTCGAAACCTTGAATTCTCTACATTTGTGGACAAAGAGAGCGTAAGCACACTAGGGTTAGTGAGGAGTGCTAAAAAACGGCACACCATCAATGCATTAAAACCATTTTATTCAACACATTGAAATCCCATTTCAATCATCTTTTAAACATCAAGTAAAACATTATAATGCCTTGAAAACCATGCACTTAATATCTTTCAAAACTAGCATATTAAACCATATGCAACATGTATCACTAACCAACAACAAGTCCCATTGCTAACCTCAATTTAAGCCTTCTCATGCATAACAACCATATGCAAAGCATAAACAGTAAACATGTATAAATCACATTATACAACATAAACTTTTCAATGATACATCAACAATTATATTGGAACACAAGTGATCATTAACCAAGTTCCATTAACAAAATACTTCATCGGATACATGGATTCAACAAGTGTCCTCGCAACACTTCAAGCCATCTCAACCAGAATATTGATACAATCAGAATCACAGTGCATTACAACTGGGTACACTTTTAACCCACGGGGACACCAACCCTAACCCTCAGTTAGATGCTTAATCCACTAACGGGAATTTACGATACCATATAACCCCTCTACCGTTAGGGTACTTAGATAGAGTTTAAGTTACACGGATCAAAACTCCTTAACATCCAAGGGGACTTATTATAGTGCACTATCAATGCTATGGCCGGCCAACTATATCCGATAACAATTTTAAAACCACATCACTTGCCTATATAATTAACCATTTACCATTTACCTTACTATTTTTCCAAGCAATAAACCAAACCATTTCCAAAGCAACATACCATGCTTTAAACCACAAGTATAAACCATATACTTATATGGATCACTTACCACGTGCATCCATCATCATTTCATGATTAAAAATAGTATCTCACATACTTTAAAATATGCTTAAACAATAGGTACAATGTAAATCAAAACAAGTGCATAAAACCATTTTGTAAAAGTACGACCGAGAGAAAAACCACTTTATACTTACTTCTGAGCTTAAACCAGCATTTCAAGCTAAGTTTAAACTCCCATAAACCACCTTTAACACATTCCAAAGATGGAATTGACTTTCTCACTAACTAATATACAAAACCTCGATTCTCCAACGCGAAATCAAACGTCTGAAGCCTTTAAAGTTTCACCTATCACTTTCGGATCAACCTCCCCTATTTTAACCACAATACAGCAGAGGATTAATGCATCTCAATGCATTCAAAACATTGCATCATCAATCCTTCACGGATTCTCACATTCCTTTCACAATTACCCAACCACATCAACCAAAAAATCCTCTAATCCTTTCCAAACACAACCCAGCCACAACCTAACAATCTAACACTTCCATAATCATCAAATAACACTTAAAAACAGGATTAATTCATCCAAATACTTCCAGGGACTACACAACCACCACAACTTCACAAATACACAATTCTAACAACCTAAACAATTAGAGATTCAAGAGTTTCAAGATTCTATTGTTAAAATCAACTTAACAACGTTATAATACATCCATCATATGTTTAAAGTCAATCCCCAACACTGGAAAATAGATCCAATTAGGATCTTTCACATTTTTATCAAATTTATTCAATTAAATCAATATAAAAAAAACATGAAATCAGATTATAAATCATAAATCAAGGATCAAACACTTGGGAATACCAATAAAGAACAATTCAATAGAGGAGATCACTAACCTTACCCCTATTGTGTGATTTCTCCCTCAGTTGGCTTGTTTAAAGCTAAGAAAACACAAGATTTCAATGAGGTTTTGTAAATCAAAGATAAAGAATCATTTACATATCAATAATCTGAGTAAAATGATCTCTCACCTCTAGTTTTTGATGAAAACTTGAGTGTTTGACATAAATGAAGTGGAGAGAAAAGTTGAGAGAAAAGTTACACAGATTTTCTTTAAAGTGATAACTAACTTTTAATAACCAATTTCCTTTTTAATCAACTTTTAAAATACATGTTAAAATGATTTAATTGAAGTAATAAATCACCATAAAAAATTGGTAAAATAGCTCCTTAAGGATTCTAAGAGTTTGATCCTTTTTCATTTTAATCACCTTTAAAAATAGTTTTCAAAAATTGCATTTTGGTTACTAGACAAAATGTCACACTTCCAAATCTCATTTTCAAAAATTGATTTAACCAATATTAATAATATATTAAAAGATGATTTTTAACCCCTTTTCAATATTTTTATCTTACCGAAAAATATATGATCCTGAATTCGACTCGAATCCCTAACAGTCCATTAGACCATCTAATAAGCCACAAAACTGCTAGGCCCAAAACTAGGGCGTTACAATAATCGGATCACCTTATCCATAGATACGTCCTAGACATACTTAGATCACAAAAGCCACAAACAGTTTTTACTTGAGGTTACTCAGCCAATCAGGTTACTCGAGTTCACATAGCCCATCGAGTTTAGTTTCCTTATCATGATCATATAACCCAAGGATAGGTTTCTAACCACATCTAGATCACATAGCCCGTGGATACATCGGATGTACTCAATCACATAGCCTTGAAGTACACATCCCCTTAAATAAGTGCCCCTACACTGACTCTTGGACATCCAGATTCCTAACCAAGACACATAAGATAACATATTCTCCCCGAGCATCCATACATCTCACCAAGAGAAAAGAGGCATCAAGCCGACCATTAAAAATGCCCCAAGGCATATTTCATTTTTTTACAATAGTTAATATATGTCTTTTAAAATCATCCACTATATTCTCATTAGATCATCTCATTATTCACGGGAACTAGACCATATGGGCATTCCTTCATCACACTGCAAGGACCCCCAATTTCTACTCAGCATCAACTGATCCACCATGGATCCTCATGGATTATCAAAACTAGCAATCCATTCAATAATAACCAAGCCATTAGCCATTTATTCCACAAGTGGGTTATAAACCTTGATTTCTTGGTTTTTAAATTTATTTTATACCTTTAGACTCTTATTGGGTCCTATATCTAGAATTATAGAATCGTCGAACAAGACCTTGAATTTTTTGGGTAGATTGCCCTACGTGTACCGATACACCTACATGGGTATCAGTGCACCCCTCTAGGTACCAGTACTTATCCACGAGTATCGATACTCGATTTAGGTTTGAAAAATTTGATCAACATCCCGTACTGATACGCTAACTCTCAGTATTGATACTAAGTACAAGTACGCAAAACCCCATACCCATCCTTATTCTGCACCGGTACTCCTCTAAATGTGTATCGATATATGAATGCCTTCCCCAGGTAATGGAACAATGGTACCGATACGCCCCTAGCATACTGGTACAAGAAAACACCACTGTAATTTCTATCAAGCATGGGGTACCAATACGCGGCCTGTTGTACCGATACACCCCTCACAAAATGCCTCTCTTTCATAAATGGTGTGCCGATACGGGCCATCCCGTACTGGTATGCGAGCTTAGATTTCAAAACTTGGAGCTCATGATTTTAGAATCCCAGACATTAACCTAGATGGTTAAGCCCTAAAACTTTCCTACATGTTATTTAAGGTATAATAGGTATTTTCTACCAATTTTACACATT
Organism: Hibiscus mutabilis; assembly: GCA_019671005.1. Classification (NCBI taxonomy): domain Eukaryota; kingdom Viridiplantae; phylum Streptophyta; class Magnoliopsida; order Malvales; family Malvaceae; genus Hibiscus; species Hibiscus mutabilis. The sequence goes on from CM033746.1 coordinate 30,469,468, forward strand.
ATCAACATTTGATTCTTGATTTGCCATTAAAGGGGTTTAAAGCTTCTAAAACCAAACTATGCAACCCAAAATCATAACTCACACAAAGCAATCATTTTAGGATCCACATGAAATAAAGGAGTTAGAAATGTACTGACCTTAAGTAAGAAATTCCCGAATGAAGCTCTCACCAAGCTTTTGCCACTTCTCTTATTTGCTCCAAGCTTTAATTCTAATTTCCACCGGCTTTGGGGATATTCACCTTGAAAGATAGATCTTTTTATGCTGGTTAAACTTCTATCCTCAACCAAAACATGGTTCACAACACAAAACTCAAAGATTCCATCTTTGATGGGGGTTTTATAGTGAGAATATGGGTATGGGAAGATGAAGAGAGCTCTAGACAACCAATGAGCTCATCACTTGCTTTTTGTAGAAAATTAAAGAGTCCAAGAGCCTTTTGTCTTCAATTGTGTATTTATCAAAATGTCCACTTCAAACTCTTCCTAACGTAAACCTAAGACAACCAAAAAGGCCCAACAACAAGAACAAGCCCAAAAAGGTTCCTACAAGCCCAACGACAAGGCCAAACATAATCTGAACATTCGACTCAACATGTTGGTCCAACACTTGGGTCAACGCCCATCATTGACTCCAGAATCTAGGTCTTTACAGGTATTCTTCACCTTAAATTCAAACCCAACCCAACGTAGAATCATCCTCAAAAAATCATACCCGAACCTGACCCGAACCTAAAATTTTCTTTAAGAAACCTAACCCTATAGGATCGGGTCTGGTCGAAACCCATCGAGTCTGGGTCAAATTGACATCCTTAGCTAATCTAGATATCATGCTATTACACGAAATGATAACTCAAGTATTACATTGGTTATTTTGACAAATTATAGGACCACACTTAACATTTTAAAAGTATTGATACCATAATAAACATTTTTGTCAAAGTAGATATATCAAATTTGATATTTTATTAAAAAATAAGTACTACATTGAACTTTTAAATGTATAAGTACCATGTTAAATATTTTTTAAAATTCAGTCACTAAATTTTACATCATCCTTTTTTTTAAGCAATACCAAGGAACTCATTAATACTTCACAACATCAATCAAAATAGCTTGGTTAATGTCCAATAGGATTTCATCAATAGTTAATGTTTACTAGGATTTCATTAATAGTTGACAACATCAATCAAACTACTGACATGAAAGTTATAAAAAAGATAAAATGATTTTTTAGTTCTTTACATTTATATTTTTCATCAATTTATCCTTAAAAACTATAAATGTAGATGACTAAAAAATTATAAATGTAGAAGATTAAAAATGTTATTTTATCTTCTTTTATAGATTTCAATTCAACAATTAATAGTAAAAAATTATAATCTGGATAGAATTTAATGTAAAGACTAATATTTTCAAATAAAATAATATTACAAGGACTCAATTTTATAAAAATAAAGTACATGTATTAAATTTTAAATTTTGAAATAGTATAACAATCTTAACATTGGTAAACCTTTTTATGCTTGCACCTAATGTTACTATTTTTTGGGAACATAACTATAATCAATATTATTAAAATTAGACTGGTTGAATAAAAATTTGATTGATCATATGATATAATTGCTATGCTTAGTGTGCGACTCGTTGTGTTTTTTAGGCTTAGAATTCAAAAACAAAAGGGGACCACATTCAAAACCCCAACTATGAAATCCCCCTCTCCTACTTCACACCTCAAAATGCACCGTTCTTATATTGAATTCACCCGACTCGATACCTATTTTGGGAACGTCTAATGCCAAAGTCATGAAATGGGTAAGTCGTCAATCCCTAAAATGTAAATAATTAGAATGAAACCTTTTTAGACTAAAAAATTTGAGCATACTCTGGGTTGGAATAATGGGGAGTACGACCTAATCATTTCTAGGAATTGAAAGCCCAGATTAATATTCCTTTTAGACAGAAAGTCAAATTTTACCCCTAAACTTTACACTTTTTGTCATTTTGGTTCTAAATCTTTTTTTGAAGCACCTAACCCCTCAAGGTTTTCTTTTCTGTGCAAATACATCCTTGGATGGACGAAATCGTTAGTCAACTAACGGTCCTATGTGTCGTTTGATTGGGCATGAATAAAAATCCAATGCCTTAGCGAGGTTCGAACCCAGGTCTTCAAGTAAAGAAGCAAACAACTTAACCACTAGATCAGGTAACCTTACTTGATACTTACTAGAAGCTGTAACTTTTAAACAAAACCAAACACGTTATTATTTTAAAAAAATAAACATACAAAAGCATGATTGAACCCAAACTAAATCGACAAAGAAAATTCCACTTTATCACCACTTTTCTTAAACCTAAATCGACAAGAAAACCTAAATCGATTTTGTAGAGAAGATTATTTTGAATCAAAAGACAAGAAAGATATTTTCGTTGTGGTTTTTCATATCGTCGAGCTATTTAAGGTTAGTTTGTTGTGGGTCCGTGGTTGTCTTTATAGAAATGGTCCCTCCATGTGTGTTTGTTGACATTATTAAACTGTAAAGGAATTTTTTATTAGTAGAAAGTGACTTTTTGTTGCAATAACAAAAAATGCTTATGTGCTTTAAGTGCTTCCAGTTATAGTGATTTGTGCTTAAATATTTATTTTTATTAATGTTAAATATTATTGAAAATATCTTTCTTGTCTTTTGATTCAAAATAATATTCTCTACAAAATCGATTTAAGTTTTCTTGTCGATTTAGGTTTAAAAATGGCGATAGAGTGAGATTTTCTCTGTCGATTTAGGTTTAAGAACTAACCAAAATGACTTGATTTGAGGATTCTCGGGGTTCAATCATGCTTTTGTATGTTTAATTTTTCTTAAAAAATAATGACGTGTTGGGTTTTGTTTAAAAGTTATAGTGTCTAGTAAGTATCAAATAAAGTTACTTGGTTCAGTGATTAAGTTGTCTGTTTGCTTTACCCAAAGACTTGGGTTCGAACCTCGCCAAGGCTTAATGCATTAGGTTTTTATTCATGCCAAATCAAACAAAACGTGGCAACCTATGATTGGTTGTGAATAAAATAAGTATTTTTTTTAAAAAATATTTTAAAAAATGGCGATGTCAGCAAACTGTCACGTCATTCTCCACTACACGTGGACATGCCACATCAGCCTGCCATGTGTACGAGAACGGTTGACCGTTAGTTGACTAATGGTTCCGTCCATCCAAGGGTGTATTTGCACAGAAAAAAAATCCTTAAAGGGTTAGGTGCTTCAAAAAAAGATTTAGGGTCAAAATGACAAAAAATTGTAAACGTTAAGGGCAAAGTTTAGCTTTCTGTCTTCTTTTTATGTTCTCCAAAAATCTATTTTTCTCTAATTCACTATATTTTTATTATTTTTTGAATTTTCCATCTTCCATAAAGGAGCTGAGTGAAACCAAAATTTCATGTTTGATTCTGAATTTTTAATTTGTTCAAATAAAATTAATCAATCCAGTTTTCAATTTGATTTGTACAAACAATGGATTTTTTAAACCATAATATATATTTATATATTTGTTTAATATTTTAAACTTCGAGCTTTCTTGATTCTTATCTAGGTAAGAAGTTCATAAACTTGTCTATTTTTATAGTATGCCTCTTTAAATGAAAAGTGGGGTATGCCTTTTATTTTTATTTTCATTTTTCTTTTCTAGTACCATGCCAAATGTATTCGAAGAAGAAAAGCAAAGCAAACGAAGCATGCTCAAAAGTAAATCAATTCCTCAGACTGCTACGAAAAGCACCATCAGAGAAAGACGATCAAACAATTCTCAATTATGGTCCTTGCGGATCGAATCATCAATATAATATACAAAAAGAAATTTCAGATATTTGATAAATACCGGAGTTTTGCAATATTTGATTGATCACAATTTTATATATTTCATTTACTATAGAAATTTGATGGAGTTCATTAACGGAATGTTTTCAATAAAAATTATTTGTTCTTGCATATCCTTATTGGTTGTCAATTAAAGTTTTTTTTTCTTCTCTCAAGTTTAAGTTAAGTAAAAAAACAAGTTAAATAAAAAAGATAAAAGAATTAAATTAAATTTTAATCGGAAATTTTTTGGGATTTTGTTAGAACCTTTTGAATCACTCCACTACTTCGATTCAAAAGGTTTTTGAAAATCGAAGGGTACGACATTTGAAGGTGCTAAACACGATATTCATTGGACTCCTTTAAAACGTTCGAACCATAATCAGATAAATTGGAAAATATATAATTTTATTTTTTAAACCCAAATCAATATTATTCCTAACCCAATTATAAACCCATGAAAACTTAAACCACACGAAATATTATTCAATTGTATTTATTTAATTTTTCTAGAATTGTCATCATTTAAAAAAAAATCTTGGATTTTTGGTCCATAAAATATTCAATGTACTTTGGTTTATCAATAATTATAATAAGACAAGTGGACAATTAATTAATAAGGATGTCAATTCGGACTGTTTATTCAGATATTCGCGGATATTTTATATGTTTTTTTTTATAGATTTAGACATTATAGATTGATATAATTTGTGGATTCATATGTTAATACTATCCGTTGTGGATTCAGATAGACACTCTCGAGTATCAATTATCTGAATTTACATTATTTATGGGGATATGAATTGCGGATTTAGATATTTGAATCCAACTTTAAAATACAAAATGGAAAATATGTTTGTTTTTAAGGGATTTAGTTTTTAATCATTCAACTTTTACGGATTCGGGTTTGGATTTGTATGAAATCAGGTATTTGACATATGATTCAAAATACTGAATTCATTTTTAATGATTTAAATATTTAACAAATAATAATATATTTTTTAAATTTATATAGCAATACTATGATAATTTGCGGATAAAAATCAGATTCATATTCTAAACAATTTTATAAATTTATATTCAAATAATTAAAAAATTATATATATATACTCCGTAAATATGAAGGTCTTTTCGTGCATAATGAAAATAAATTGTTTCTGAGGTAATCTAAGCAAGGCAAACCATCTTCTTGTGGGAAATAAAAATTTACTCTCTTTTTTTCTCAAAGACGGCTTCTATCCGACTTGAATATTCACTCCCCAAAGTTCACATTTTGTCTTCTATAATGGCTTCCATCGCTAAACCAGGAAGTGCCACCAAAGTCCAAACAAAAAGTCCCGAACATAGGAAACCACAGTAAAACCGAGCATGCAGCCAAAAACCAGAGCATATTATATAATAACTCCCTTCGCTAATGAGTCCGCTTCTATGTTACATACTCTAGGAATGTAGCTTAAAGAGATACCCCCATGAAGAACTTTTCTGAAAATACTAATCGCCAGCCGAGAGAAACATGGAGGAGCCTTGGAAGGATTTAGAACCCATTGAACAACATTCATGCAATCGCTTTCAAATGTCAATTTGAGAACTCCATACCATTGAGAATCAACAAACAGTTGAATAGCCCTATCGATCGCCAAAAGTTCAGCCATTGCAGGGGTCCCGAACCAATGTTCAACGTGAAAGAGAGTAAAATACGACCCTCATATTCTCGTAGGATACCCCCAATTCCACCCGAGCTCCCATCAAGTTTCATTGCGCCATCGACATTAAATTTACAGCAGCCTTCAGGTGGAGGGCTCCAAGGCATCAATCTTGGCATCATATGAACGTTTGTTCCACAAGAATCCGTAACGGCCAAGTTTGAAACAATTGCTTCCACATAGACCTGTGCATCAAGAAATTTAGCTTTGTACCACCAAGCAAGTCGGGTTTCGATTATAAAAACCAATTGTAATTCATCGAGAGTTTTTTCACGAAAGACTATCTCATTCCAATGTAACCAGACTGACCAAGTGATAGCCAAAGGAACAATACTCCACATCTTGTATTTAGTCGAGCAATGCTGAATCGTGTACCAGGTCATCAAAAATCTCATAGGATCCTGATGAAAACCATCACAGGGTTCCATACGGAGGCAAGTTTAGACCAAATTCTCCAAGCCAACTTACAAGAAAAAAAAAAATAAAAGCTCTACTATTTTAGGGTACAACCAACACATAGTTATCCGAGTTTAGTCTAATACCTCTTTTTTCCAGTTCGAATTTGACTGGAACTCGCCGGTGTAATACTAGCCAGACAAATGCCTCCACTTTAAGGAGAGCAATACCAAGCCATAAAATTTGTTTCCAATTAAATTCCTGAAGGGAACCTGGATCGAGTAAAAGAGCTGCAGATTTGACCGAGTACATACCATCACTTGAGCTAAGCCATTTCACCCAGTCCTTGTCGAGATAGAATCCGACAAAATTATCAAGTAGCCTTCGAAATGTGACCCATTGAGATTGCTCCCAATCGAAAGGCCTGCGCCTAAGTGGTATATTCCATTCCTACCCCGAGGTTCCTTTAAGACCAAAGTCTGCCACGAAGCCCTTCTTATCTAGAGACAGCAAAAATTCGAGGAAATTGTTTATACAAAGGACTTCCACCAATTCAGACATCTGACCAAAACCTGATTTGCTTACCATCTCTTACTTGGATTTGGAACTTCTCCCTGAAAGGACTACTATCACCGGTTACCTCAAAATTATTTTTCACTACACCCCTCCAAATCCAAGACAAGTTTCGATGTTGACCCAGATCAGGCAAAAGAAGAAAAGAACTGTAATTATATTTGCTTGTAATAACATTTTTCCACAGGGAGTTGCTTTCATTCCCAAATCTCCAGCACCATTTCCCCAATAACGCCCTATTCTTGACATTTAAGTCCACAATTCCCAGGCCACCAGTATTAGTTGGGGAGCATACATCCTTCCAACTCACCCAGTGTATTTTTCTCTGATCGAGAGAGCCACCCCAATGGAAAAATGAAATAATACGCAAGATCCGATTATGGACATCACTTGGCATTCGAAACATCGGCATATAGAAGACGGATAAGCTAGACATAACATGTCTTACCTTTGTGATTCTGCCCCCAAAAGATAGAGATGCTGATTTCCACCCATCAAGCTTTTTCAAGAGCTTAGAAATAATCGGTTCCCATAGTATCGAAGAATTTCTTGTAGCCCCTAACGGAAGGCCGAGATATTCGACAGGGAGATTACCAACAGAGCACCCAGTAGCTGCAGCCCATTCTAGAATACTCTTATTGTCAATGTTGATACCAAATGTCATACTTTTCTTCAAATTCAGTTGTAGGCCAGATGCAACCTCAAATACTCTCAATACTCTTTTAACATTTTGAACTTTTGACACCTCCGAGAAAATGATAAGATCGTCGGCATACTGAAGATATGAAATACAAATTGAATTTTCTCCAGTACCAATCATCCATCCCGAAAATAGACCAGTAACCGACGCCATAGAGATCATTTAGTTCAGAACCTCCCCAACTAAGTCAAATAGTAATGAGGATAGTGGACAACCTTGTCGTAAGCCCTAGATATCGTAAAAAAATCCATTGGAGATCCATTTACGAGAACAAAAATAGAGGCCAAAGAGATGCATTTCCAAATCCAAGAACACCACCTATCTCTAAAACCCATCTCGTGAAGAACTCATAGTAAAAAGCTCCAATCTACTGAATCATAAGCTTTTTTAAAATCAATTTTAAAGATCACCCAACTTTTGCCACATTTCCTCAAATAGTCGATGGCTTCATTTGCAATCAATGAGCAGTCAAGTAATTGACGTCCAAAGATGAATGCGAACTGGGAATCACCCACAAGTAAATCAAGACAGACCCGCAACCTATTAGCCAGCACCTTACTTAGAATTTTATGTACTCCACTTACTAAGCTTATAGGCCAATAGTCTTCAAATATCAGGGATTTGATTTTTTCGGGATCAAGGTGATAAACGAGCAGTTTATGCAGTCTTCCCAGCTGCGATTTCTATAAAATCATCAAAAAAGGACATCAAATCATTTTTAATTAAGTGCCAATATCTTTTAAAGAATCCCATGTTGAAATCGTCCGGCACCGGAGCACGGTTATTATCTGCCTCCTCAATGACTCGCCAAATTTCCTCGATTGAAAAAGGTTTTTCCAAAAACGATGCTTGTTCTAATGAAATCTTCATGAGATTCAGATTCAGCCTAGAAACTTCAATTGCTGTCTTATTGTTGTAACTCTTTTAGAAATAACTGTAAATAAAGCTTTTAATTAATACTGGATCAGTAGTGGTCGAGCCGGACACCTCCAGTGACCCGATCAAATTCACTCTTCTTCTAGCAGACGCTGATAAGTGGAAAAATTGCGTATTTTTATCCCCTCCCGTGGTCCATTTTACTCTTGATTTCTGTAGCCACGATCTTTCCTCTTTTCTATGCTCTTCCCATAGCTTTGCTCTCAGCATTTGTAATTTCTCATAAACTATCAAATTAGCCCCATGGCTTGCAATTCTCCTTCTAAATCACTGATTTTTGCTTTCAAGCCAGCGATATTCTTTTTGAAATCAAAATTCTATTTTTGGGCTTAGGATTGAGCTGCAGCTTTTGACGCCTTGAGTAATCTTCAATGCACACCCTATTCTCAGATTGTTTTTGTCCCTGAATCGTTGCTTCCATTATCTGGTTGAAACCTTCCTCCTCATACCAAAAGTTAAAACACCGAAATGACTTAACTTCTCAATTCTGAGCATCCTCATAGAGAAGGATACCATTATGATCCGACAGAGATTTTCCCAGCAGTTTTTGAGCTATTGAGGGGAAAAATAAGTCAAAATCTCCTGATATCAAAAGTCTATCAAGGCGAACGAATATTGGGTTATCCCTGTTGTTGGACCATGTAAACATTTCTCCCTGGAAAGGCAAATCAATCAAACTTGAACCTTGCACCAAACCCCTAAACATTTCCATAATATTGAAATTCACCGACACTCCTGACTTTTCCTCCGAACTAAGGATAGCGTTGAAGTCACCACCTAAACACCAAGGGACTGAGAAGCTTCCAACAAAATTTGCTAGCTCAAGAAAGAATGAGCTTTTCTCTGAATCGGTTGATGGGCCATAGACATTGATGAAGCCACACTTAAAATTCTTATGTGGAATCTCCCCAATCACCGCTATGAACCTTTGTTTGACCACCTTATTCGTTAGCCGAAAAAAATTAGGATCTCACACACTAGTCAACCCTCCTGTAGTGTAATACCCCAAATTTTACTAAGTTGATTAAGAGTCATTTAGTACTAAGATAATAGCTTAAAAGTTAACTTAGTGACTAAAATGATAAAAATACAAAAGTTAAGATTTCTTTAATTATGGGTTTTAAAAAGGAATTTTTTAAGGTTTAAAGGAATCATGTGATAGATAGTGAGTTGAATAAAGTATTCTTAAAGTTTGGTTGGATTCCAAGAAAAATTGGAATGGAAATTGAAGTTTAAAAGTTTAGTGACCAAAATGTAAATTTTGGAAATTTCATGACTAAAGTATAAACTTTGGAAAAATTTGAGGACTAAAATTGTAATTCACCAAAAGTTAAGGGTTTTTATTTCATAAATAAACAGATCACCTAAAGGTGTGAATCGAATGTGAAGATTCTAGTTTGATCCGATGTTTCTATTATTGGGAAATTACAGTCAAAGTTTAAATGGAATTCAGATACCCAGATTGGGTCAAATTATTTTGAGATTTTATGATTTCATGACTGAATTCAAGTTGGAATTAAGCTTGTATGATGTTAAAATCATGTTATTAAGTTGGGATTTAAACCCTACATATTTTAGTTTATATGGAGAATATTAGGGTTTAAGGATTCAAGTTTAATTTAGGGTTTGTGATGTTGGATTAATGATCGTAAGCTTGATTTGTTGTTTGGAAGCAAAACCTTAAGTTAAATTGTGTAGGGACTATTTCGGCAAATTGAAAAGTTGAAGGACCAAATCTGAATTTTTAGAAATTGGAGTGTAATTATGTTATTAATGATGTTAGAGATAAAAAAATGAAGTTAGAATGCCAAATTGATGTTGAATTGAATTAGTGACCATTTTGACAATTTGTCAAAATTAAGTGATCAAATTGAAATTAAAGTTTTGTATGGGGATAAATCTGATTTTTAGTTATAATGATGGAGTTAAGGTAATAATGTTGAATTGATGACTAATTTGTAAAGTTGAGAAGTTTGAATCCTTACCTTTGCATTTTAGTGACTATTTCGAAAATAAGGAAAAAATAGAGGGAATTATTGTGAATAATTATTTGATGAAGAAGTTGATAAGTTGGTGGTTTAAAGCAAGTAATTGGACTAAATTGAAAAGTAGAGAAGTAAGGAGAAGTTAGTATAAAAGTTGAAGTTATTTATGGAAGCCATGTAGAAAACTGAATTTAGCAGTGAGTTTGAAAATTCACCATAAATTCTAGAAAAATGGTTAGATGGTGAATTTTATATCGATGCAAAGATTTATTTGTCTAGTTTCGTTTAAAACAAACGGTGTTGGATTTTGATTCATATATAAAAAGATATGAATTTTTAAGTGATGAGAGGTCAGAAAATAGAGTAGCAGTTTGTTCCGAAATTCAACACTAGAATTCGACTTTAAAAATTTGCCATAAATTGTACAAGTTGAATTTGGAATATTAATTTATATGGTTGAAAAGCTTATAGAATCTAGTTTCGTTTCCAACAAACGAAAACTGATTTTGAGTTCCGAGTTAAAAGATATCAATTTTTAATCGAATGAAGGTCAGAAAAATTACAGAACAGTTTTTGTGAGGACAACCCTGTGACGGGAGTTTGAGAAATTTTCATAATTTCTGTAGATTTTATTAATTATTGTGGCTTATACCGTTAGAACCGTTAAAGTAAGTAACTGATGAATCACGATCAATTCGATCAAAGAATAATTCGAGTAGGAATCATATCGAAAATTCGATAAGTAATTGATAGTTTAGGTATTTATTTGGAATTTTGTCTAATTACCGAAAAAGAACTTAATTGTAAGCTTTGTAAAGTTTGATGATAAGGACCAGAATGATTTGAAGACAAAAGAATGACATTGCATGGTTATTTACCCAATTTAAAGTTATTGGAAAGTCATGGAATTTTGTGTGTACAAGGTGTCATGGTATTAAGGCATTTTGGTAACTGAAATGGATGAATAATCCTTACAAATCAAATAATGGTTGTCTTCTTCAAAACCGATTACCATCATTGAAGGAGCTTGAAGGATCCTAGAACTTAAATTCCTTACGTTTTGGTTTCCATTTCTTCAACTTAATTACAAATTTGGTAAGCCCTTGCTATTAGCTTTCATTTGATACCACTTTTGTTAAGTTTTAAGCATAAGTATTCATGGGTAATTTTTCCATAGCTTAGGTGTTTGATTAATCAAGGATCTATAATTGAACAACGATAAATTCTAAGCTTGTTGGTAATTTTTCTATGATTTTTAGGGTCTTGGAGGATCAAAGCCTAATCTCTTTAAGATTAGGAATACATGCCTTTTGATTAAGATTCTATGGTGTTATGTGTTAAATCCTTCCTCTTTGAGTTGAATAACTGAATGCATTTAGAGAGCTTTGGATTGAGGGTTTAATTTGGTTAGTTAATGTTGAAATTGAATGATGATTCGAAGTATTTTAGTTATGTATGAAAGTGAATTAAGATGAGGTTGCTGTTAATCAATTAGCATAGCTGTAAGGAACTTTTGATTATGTTAGTTAAAAACCTGGATTGGAATTGGTTTATAAATACTGCTGGAAAATTGTTTGAACAAGTTGTGTTTAGTAGAGTTGAACTTTGACTGTGTAGTTTGATCCTTCTAAATTAAATGGAGATATGATTTGTTTCTTTCAAACTGAAATTTAGAACAATTGGATTGATTAGACTTATAGGAAACCTGTTTTCATGAGACATGAATGTTTAGGAAGATTAAAATTTACTGATTTGGTGATGGAACATTGTTAGTGGTAAATTGTTATGCCCGGAATTTTTTTTTTTTTGTCTATGAGATATTCTAAGGGTAGGGCTCAAGTATAAAATTATGCTCTTGCACTTTATGGAATGATTCAATTGATCTTGGCGGTAATGAAATCAGTAAGAAGATTGAATAATTAAGTAGGTATCTATCTTTAAGTTTTAGAAAGGTTTATGTTAAGAATGAAATCAAGCATGAAACTAATAAGTTTTGGTTGTATTCTTTCAAAATGAAAGAGCTGGAAAAATGAACTTATTTTAACTAATAAGATTGCTAGTGCAATCTGCCCGGTGGCAGAAATGGATGTGTCTGAAAACAGAATTCTGTATTAATTCATAAGGGCTAAAAATAAAAGGCATGCATGGTTGGATAGTTATTTAAGCTACTTTCTAACGGTGTAAACATTTTGGAATTCCGACGTGTAGAATGGAAGATATGAATTTTTATTCGAGAGTGTGTCGGAAAAACTGAAAGCAGTTTTCTGCTCTGGACAATTTTTATTTCGAGACTTCTATGAGTTTTCATGATTTTTGTAGATTTTATTAATTTATGTGGCTTATACCGTTAGAATCGTAGTCGAATCTAGTTTTTAGTGATGTAAAGAAAGTTAAATTCCAGTGTGTATTCTGCCCTATAGAGACAATTCTTTGAAGGTAGCGCAATCTACCAAATGCTGGTAATTAGAAAATGGGTGTCATGTTAAATTTACAATACAAGAATTAGAGATCTGGACATGTAATATAATTCATTTTGAATGCATGGGATCAATAAGAAAATTTATGTTTTCAACTCATTAGATGTAGGAAAGGTCTGTTTTGGCATGTATGAACATATGGATTGGTTAATTAAGTTTTAAGAACTTAAAACAGAATTTTTTTAAAGGAGTTGTCAAATGAATTGAAATGCATGCTGTCTCTATGGTTTAATATGTGTAGTTTTGAATTGAAATGAATACTGTTTTGAATATTGTTTGGATTAATAAAGAAAACAGATTTAAAGGTAAATGGAACTGCATTTGATTTATATGAATATGCAAAACAGTTGGTGTTCATTGAAGATCAGTTGATAGCTATTACCATAGGAATCATTTTGGTAAATTATAAGACATATAAGCATGGATATGTGAAATGAATAGGAGTATGTATGGTTATTTACATTACTAATGCTTAGAATGGTTTGTCATTTGTTCTGAGGTACATTCATTGATAAGAAAGGATAGGAAAGGAATTTAGTTGAGCGGCAAGATGTGATTGTGGTTCAGGTATTCCGTAACTTCGGGATATCAGGTGAGTGTAGTTGCATTTGTCTCGGATGACAAGGAGTCATTCCGACCTTTGTTCCTATTTGTTTAATGTATGAAAAGTTTAAGTTTTGGATGCATATTATCATTTTTGCATAAGGCTCACATAGAGCTCTTTGGGATGGTTACATCCATGGCATGACATTCTTGTTAAGTCCTTTGGTATTACTTGAATTTTTATATGCATACTTACTTTGCTATGCTATGATTTGTATTATTAAATTGTAATAACCTTGTTATAAGCTTGAAATCTTATGATCTTAAAATGCCATAAAACTCCATGAAACAAAAGTAAGAATTTCTTAATGTCATAAATTAATGTAATAACTATATTTGGAGCTAAATGCTCTTTAAGAATGAAATACAAGCCTAAAATGTTATAAGCTTAAGAACTTTTAAATCCTCTGGAGCTAAAAGCTCAATATTGTCATAAGATTGCTCACCCAATGTCAAAGCATAAAATGTAAGTGTTGCCGTTGTAATGGAAGTCCTTGGATCCTTTGACATGATACTAATATTTCGGGACTACGGTCTACGGGATACGGCTTAGGGGTGACGACCCCGTATATGTGATATATTGGTGACAGTAGGAGGTAACATGGGAGATAGTAAGGAGATTGGTGACAGTTGGCTGGATAGAGAAGAGAAGCTAGGTTTGATATGCTATAACACTAGCCATTGCTTTGTGCTTTGTGCTTTGTGCTATGTATAACACAAACCAATGCTACCTATGTCCAAGGTAATCCAAGGAAAATATGGTTAAAAAGCTTGAAATCAGATAAGAACTCTGACAAGAACTCCAAATGATTTTTGATAAGATTTGGCTAAGTCAGTAAGACAAAATATGTTTATGAAAGAAAGAGTATGTCTTGCATAAGCTATGAAAACACTTGAATTCCGATAAAGCCTTCATAAGTCAAAACCAAGTATGAATTAAATTTATGAAATAAAGATCGACTTTTAATTTATGACTTATATACTTTTGTGCCATTTTACACTTTGTATACATTGTTTCCCCAATGTTCATTGTCATTATTATATGATATGCTCTTACTGGGTTACTACCTCACTAGGCTAAGTAAGCCTAATGCATTTCATTTCCATGCATTTTTAGGATTTAAAGAGCTTTAGTGATTCGATCGTGGTTGAAGGTTGCAAGTCCATATTCAAACTTAGACAAGTATTGGTCAGTATAATACGATATGTTTTCGTGAGTGTCATTTGTGTATTATATTTATGTATGATGAATGAATTGATAATGTTAAAACAAAATTTTTATGAGCCTGCTTGAATTGATCCAAATTTTAAATTTTGGACTTATATTTTCTATTTTCTATTTGGTGTTTTGTTATGGTGACATCTCCGATCCCGGTTTTCTTCTAGGCCAGGTAAGTGATGTTACAATAAAATTTAAAACCGTAAAAAAATATTTATATTGACTTAAAACACAAAATCGGAGATCGTTTACCTTTCAAAAATAACAAAATAGCTATTCAATAAATAATAGACTCTGAACTAAAATAGACAATTTTATTACATTTATACATGTCACTAAAATTAATTAAAAACCTCAAGTAGGATGTCATTACTGTGGCAGCTTGATGAAATTCTTTGAACTTGATGCAATGCCTTGCTTACTCCAATATCTCGAATCACCTACATGTGCACAATCAAACACACGCTAAGTACAAACTTAGTGAGGCAATAATCAAGATTAAAAACAACTAAATAGGCTTATTATATATATATATATATATAACATGCCATATGCCAATGTACTAACCTTTATATTGCATTGGCAATGATTTACTACATGCCAATGCCATCAAACTTTCATGCTTGTTCATTTGTCATAATATGCCATATATGCATAAATGCATCATGATCACTAGGTATGTATTACCATCATGTTAATCATATATTAACGTAATATAAACCGGATATAAATTTCTTACCAATATACTTGTCATTTATTCCAAAAGCTCATAAGCTTATTCATATGTTTATCTTTTATTAACCAATAAACCATAGCCCAAATATGAGCCTATGAGGACCCTGGGTACAAGAGTCAAATATGCACCGAAGTGCTAATACACGTAAGGTCGTGCCCACCATAATACACATAAGGTTGTGCCCACCATATGCAATAAGTGTCCTTTATATACACTATAGTGCTAAACCGAGTATGTAGCCTGCTGCTGGACTCTATAACATGCCAACTATACCCTGTCTCTCAATGACATACTTGGGCATATATTCTATATTTATTTCATCCATGGCAATGTATATCAACATAATTTAACATTGGGCAGTTCATACCCGAAATAACATTCATAATTTAACATCACATATAACTTGTGATCCATGCATTTATATTCAACTTTTGACATTTAAAATAAGTCAATCATATGCTCTATGACATAAATATAATGACAATAAAATTTGGGTAGGCTCATCGCAAGCCATCCCAATGATTTATAAAATACCAATATGTCATGATATGTATGCAATTGCACTCACATTGGCCACTTAACACAATGCCTCACTAAGTCCTAGTTCGATCCTTTATTTCATAGTACCTCGAACCTTATTTGATTCGGACTTGACTTCATTAATCACATGAATAAATAAAATATTTGTTAGCTTCAAATCTAACAATACCTTAAACATGATGTCTAATATAATCATTCGAATATAAAATTTTTCAAATATTTTCCTTTTTCCTTGTACTGTTCAATAACTCATTGTGGTCCTTGGTGACCAATTTGAACTTCCAATAATTCTTCCGAGCTTGCTAACTAACATTTAAATACAAAATGTTTCAAATTTCATTTTCTGACAGCTTGCGCTACCTTCAAAGATTTACTTATATAAAGCAGAATACAAGCTGGATCTTAATTTCCTTTAGTCTGGAGAAACTAGATTCGATAACGGTTCTAACGGTATAAGCCAAATAAATTAATAAAATCTATAAAAAATTTATGAAAATTCCTTACATTCACGACACAAAGCTGTTTAGACAGAAACTGCTATGTAATTTTTTGACCTTCATTCGATTAAAAATTCATATCTTTTAACTCGAAACTTGAAATCAATTTTTGTTTGTTGGAAACGAAACTAGACTAACAAATCTTTACAAGGGTATAAAATTCATCATCTAACCATTTTTTAGAATTTATGGCGAATTTTAAAACCTACTGCCATAATTCAAATCCCAACATAACTTTCCATGAATAACTTCTAATTTACACCAACTTCTCCTTATTCCTCTACTTATCAATTTAGTCCCATCACTTTACTTCAAATGGCTAGAGTAAAACTTGTATTCATATGTTCTCTTTACATCCTTCATTAAAATAAGCTTAAACCTTTACTCCTCTAATTTCTCTTAATTTGTCAAAATGGTCATCAAATTTCTAATATAAGGATTTAAGCTTCTTAACTTTTCATATTAGTCCTCAAATCAACATTACTACCTTAATTCTATCATTTTAACTAAAAAAATCAGATTTACTCCTTCTACATATTCTCTTTGCCGAATAGACCAATCAAGTTTGACAAATTGTCAAAGTGGTCACTAATGCGAT
Source organism: Hibiscus mutabilis (assembly GCA_019671005.1). NCBI lineage: Eukaryota > Viridiplantae > Streptophyta > Magnoliopsida > Malvales > Malvaceae > Hibiscus > Hibiscus mutabilis. Next base: position 30,486,278 of record CM033746.1, read on the forward strand.
TAATCGTCGGTTTAGCATTCTAACTTCATTTTCATGTCTCTAACATCATTAATAATATAGATCCACATCAAATTCATAAAAAATTAGATCTGGTCCCTTAATTTTAAAGCTTGCCGAAATGGTTCTTATGTATTAACTTAGGGTTTTGCTTCAAAACAACAAATCAAGCTTACTAGATCATTAATCCAACATCAAAAACTCTAAGTTAGACTTGAATCCATAAATCCTAATCTTCTCTATACAAACCAAAATACGTAGGGTTTAAATCCCAACTCAATAACATGATTCTAACATAATACAAACATGATTCTAACTTAAAATCAACCATGGATTCATAAAATCATAAAAGCCCCAATTTTTTTCATAAACCCTAATTTCTTCCTCATATCAAATCTCATCAACCAAGCAAGTATTCTATGAATTATTTACATCAAAAGATAGAGCTCGAAGAGCTACTTTTCAAAAATACCCTCCAACTAGATCTATATTTCTAGTTTGCCATTTTGTAACATTCCAACTAGACTTAGTTGGATTATAATCAGCCACTATTCATCAATAAAAAAAATCTCAAAATTCCTTCCATGTCCCTTTTGGGAAAAATGACCAAAATGCCCTTTACCGATCAACTTATTCACAAAATTGCCATTCTATGTCATTTCATTCGATTTAAATTTTCCCAATCTTTTTAACATCCAAATATTCATAAAATGATATTTTATGACTCTTCTAAGGTCCATGGAACTATCTTTGAAATTTTAGCTCGATCTGATTATCAGAATATGTTTTTCGAACTTTATCGCTTTATAGCCATTAATACAAACTATGTACGAAAAATTCAGGTAACACAGAAATGTAATTCTTAAGGGTAAAATATTCATTTAAGGGGTTAAAATACATAACTTTTGAAGATTACACTTTGATCCCTAAACTTTTCCAAAGTTTATACTTTAGCCATAAAACTTTCAAAATTTACATTTTAGTCACTAGCCAAAAATTGGGATACTACAGGCATTCCAATGTGAGTGCAATGAAATAAATAAATTAGCTTTAAGGGGGAACATTCCTCTGCATACGTTAGAAAAAAGAATCTTGCCAAAGGCTGTCACTGCATGAGTATGTATCTTTACAATGAAGTACTTCTTGGGGGTTCGTTGCACATCTTACTTCTCGAAACTTAGGGTGCATTCATTGTTCGATATCCTTCGCTACATAAAAAGAGAAAGAAGAGAAAAGATAAAGATAATATACATATGATATTATGTGTGTTGCTAAATAAATGTTGATAGGATAAATGAATCTAAGATGCTAGGGATGATGTTAGGTATTCTCAAATTGCTAGCTTATCTATTGATGTGGAGATTGATTATGCACTTATTCTTCTCGTCGATGCATCAAATTTATTGATTGGTTAGAATAATTCAAGTATCTAGAATGTTTTCGATATTTTGTTGACTTAAACTTTGCTTGAGGACAAGTAAAAATTCAAGTTTGGGGGTGTGATAGCTCTTTAAAGAGCATGTTTTTTACCTCGACTTATAGGTCTTATTGTCCCTACAACATGTCTATTTCTGCATATTTTCTAACTTAGTTTCAATGGCTCGTATTTTGTATATTTCTGCCTATTTTTGTCTTGTTGTTGCAGTAATACTAATGTCCATGCAGAAGTTATTTTCACCACTGCAGTTAGTTTTACACTGCATCTGCCAACTGTCTAGTCTGCTTGAGGATAAGGATAAATGTGCCAGTTGTCCAATTTGTTACAACAAATTTGTACGACGCTGAGCACGCAAATAACATGCAGGATAGGTGTCCCTTTTCAGGTGGCCTATATAAAGACTATTTTGGAGGAAATAGAGAGTCACACCATTCTTATTTTTCATATCATCTTTAACCTCCAAGCTTTTATCCTCTTCCCATGATGGCTTAAGCTTATTTTCTAGAGATCCGAGGTGAAGAAAGACATATCTATCCAAGGAAATGAGAAGTCGAGTGCTGAATCGAGAAAATATATTGTTATCTTCTTAAAATTCTCTTTATTTTGATGTTTTTTTGGAGATTTACTTGTATTTTTGCTCGAATTGACTATGGTTTAATTTTTTGGAGCTTGTTGAACTTGTTTAAACTATTTTCTTAGTTTAATATATTTCAGTGTTAGCTTTTTCTTAAGATTTATTTTGGATTTGATTTATATTTTGCATGAGAGTGTTAAAACAAGTCATGACATCGACGGATGCAGTGACGAGTCAAATTAACGAGTTATTGTAGCGAAAGTTGTCTAGATGCAACGAAAGTTGGTCCACTCGTTCAAGGGGCCTTAGACTCGACTTACAACAAAAGTTGAAGCCGATCTTCATACCTGAGTTGATAGTTGAAGGTTAAATGGAAGTTAATACTCAACCTGACCACTACATCACTGATTAAACTAATCCTTAATCCTCAAAGCGCACTTGATTTTTCTACTGAGCTGAGCGAAAGAGATCCAGGCTTTATTCTCATTATTCTCTATCTTTTATTACTCTTTGTTATTGCTACCACATTAAATCATTTACTCTCTTTTTTATATTACTATTGCAACCACCATTGCATTCATAATTACTACTTTTATAGTACTGTATTATAGGTACATAGATATAAATGTAATACATCATCCTCATGGGATCGATATTCAAACAAGATTACCTTGTTTCTATTCTTGCATCGATAGTGAAGCTTGTACTAAAAAGTGTGATGTTTTCACACTGATTAGTGATCTTATCAAACATCGATCCCATGAGGAAAATGGTTTTCTGCCTATTAATGTCAGTGCAAAATTTATGAAAATAAAAGGAAATGTGAGTTAAGTTATCGGTGCAAAGAAATGAAAATGCAAAAGATTTCAGAGAATGATGTGGGTGCAATAGTAACAAAGTAGTAAAAGAAAGTGATATTCTATAAAAATAATATATTCCCTCAGTGTAACTTGGCAGTTTATCAAATGCTGTAAGGTTAAAGCATTAAATGATTATAAAGCAAGATAAGTAAAACATGTCCTACTAACTTTCCTTCAACTCTTAGCTACTGACTTAAACAAACAAATCTACCACAACTTTTGTTGTTGGGAGATATTGCGTGTCCTCGAACGAGTGGGCCAACTTTCATTGCGTCCCCACCCAACTTTCGATGTGATGCTCATTAACTTGAACTGTCACTGCATCTCTCAATGTCAGTGGCTGCAATAAACACTTTAGTGCAAAAGAGCATTCAAGACCAAAAGTTGAAACAAGAAAGAAAGCTTCATAAAAGAAGATAAAGTTCACAATCCAAAATAACTCTCGTTCCCAAGGAAAGAAAACAATAAATCGTCATTCAAGTTTTACAAAACAATCAAGTGAAAATAAATGGAAACCTCTATCTCTAGCTATCTCGAAGTATTTCCACGAGATTTCCCTTGCTTCAGCACTTGGATCCTCTTTGTCACTAAGAGATCTACCTCATCTTCACATAGGTTCACCAGAACGAAGCTCAAGCCGCCATAGATGAAGTTTCCCAAGAAGGAGAAAAAATGATCTTCCAAAAGATAATAATGGCCATTGAAAAAAAAGTACGAATAAGATGATATATATATATATATATATCAAGATGCCTCCTTTCTTTCCAATAGGGTAAATACATGTGTCCCTCATGGATTTGCAGCTATGAAAAATCATATAAGGCAGTTGCACCAAATTGCCATCTCATCGTCCTTTGATCTTATCTTCTTGATAGCTTTCAATGCGCCAAAAATCCTGGATACAATTTGATAATAATCATATTTTAATGTGGCGACATCCAAACCGTACAATAGTTTTTGTAACTAACTACCAGCTCATTATCCTTTGATCTTATCCTAACAGCTATTGAAAGCTGTCAATATGGCAAAAATTACTATTTCATTACACCCACATCATGTCAGACAAAAGTTGTTGTAACTAACTGCCAGCTCATTATCCTTTGCTCTTATCTTGATAGCTGTCAATGCAACAACAGTGACTGGATGCAATCTAAGCAACATTTATGTAGCGACATTACAATACAATAATAGTCATGGCTGCAATAATAAAATGCTTTACAGCAACATTAGCAGTGTAGTGACAAAACAACAAAAAATGGAAGAAATAAGGAGAATTAAAGCAAAGTAAATTGAGTTAGAAAAATATACAACTAGTAAACTGAAAATGCAAGAATGCATGCATGAGATATCAATGTGGGGACAAATTAATTGATAAATAGGGGAAATGCGTGCTCTGTAGAATACCATCATGACGCTCACCAGGGTTGCACTCAAGGTGCTTGTAGTCGTGGCATCAGACGGAGTAGAGGCAGCCATAAGTCCCCTGAGCCTTGGCATCTAAGTTGGAAGTGTCTCCGTTTAGGCCTCCATCACCAGGTCGTCAAGGATCTTTATCGAGCAAAATTCCATTGACTGAAAAGTCTATCATCATTCTTGTGGGAGCGTTAACGCCATTATAGAACGTTACCACTAGTAGCCAATCGTGAATTCTATGAATCAAGCACTTACGCATCATGTCTTTGTATCTATCCCAGCATCCATACATGGATTCATCATCTATTTGCTTGAATGCTACAATCTCACTCCGCTTCTGATTGTGCATGTTTGATGGATCATATCGGTGCAAAAAGCTTTTGCACAAGTCATTATAGGATGTTATAGATCTTAAGGATATAGTTTTCAACCATGCTAAGTCTCAATCATGCAAGGAATAAAGAAATAGTTTAAGTCTCAACACATCATCAAGGACTCCACGTTGTCTAAAGTAGTTACAGACTTCCAAGAAATCTTGAACATGTTCTCAAGCATATTCTCTTGCTGATCCACTAAATTGTCCAATGTAGTTGAGCATGTTGAACATAACAGGCTTAAGCTTAAAGTTGGATGCCCCTATTGCTGGCACAACGATCAATGGGTTGAGGTCATTGATGATAGATGCAAAGTTGTCGCAAATGGGGCGTCTAGGTCAGGCTAGAGGTGGAACAACCGACTGCCTTTCCCGTCCTCTATTATTGGCTGCATCAACAACAATTTCTTTCACCTATTGGTGGATCATCTTCATCTCATTTTTTATTCAGGTCATTATTCTCAACTCTTCGGTCCCCCATTATCCTTTGTTCTATGCGTGATTCTGCAAGTATCTTTCGATCTCTGGATTATATAGAAGAATGGGTCCCTCTGGATTTGTGCGTTTGGTCATGCATTGTAACGTACCTGAAAACAAATAAAAGCAAAATTAAAAATTACAAATAAACTAAAGAAAATCTCAAGCGTAATTACTATATAATTATCAATTGTCAATCCTCGACAACGGCGCCAAAAACTTGATGCTTGCGAAATAGATATGCACTTTAGAGCAAGTATACTCGTCGATCAAGTAATAAAGTGATAGAGTAAAGTGTCGAACCCACGAGGATTGGATCAATAAATACGAAACGATCGTACTTAGGAGTTGGTGAGCAAGTACTGGTTTGATGGTGATTATCAAAACTAAATGCAAATAAAATAAAGTAGCAATGATCAAGACAAGCAGGTGTTGTAGCAGATTTTCAGAAGATTATAAAAGTTGGTTTTATTGCCTAGGAATTATGTTGATTACTTATTTGAATGCTATAGCGGTTGGCAATACATGTCTGTGTAAACCAATTATGCCTTTACCTATTCGACACGGTTTTCTAACTAACTTCTGACTCTATCGATGCCTAGAATTTGATAACAATGAAGCTAAGTTAATACATGTCTACGTGAACCCTAACAACTCTATTATCTATTCAAGTTCCCCTTATTAGTCGTTGAAATCATAAACTTATGTCTAAACCAGATTAGGACCAAGTTAACAACTCAGCCCTACTGTTCATATTTGTGTAACCTAACTCTCACAATATTAAGACACAGATCAATAGTTAAAAGGAATCTCCCGGTAGCTCTTACAATAACCATGCATGAAGAACGATGAACATGATAGATAAGGGGAAAAGGCTATAGCATTAAAAAAAATAATCAAAACATAATATCCTAAAAACAATAAACGCAACAAAAGTATTTAGCTCATGTCTGAGCCTAAAGCATCCATAATATAAAAAATTAAAAACATTGCAGTTTATCAAGCAAGGAAAAAGAAACAATAAAGCATCCTCGACGTTTTCCTCCAAGCTCTCTAATTGTGTTGCAGGTCACGCACTCCTTAAGCCTCTCTCGATGGCTTTCGTCGTGTGGATACTCGTCTAGAACTTCGACTTTGGTGGTTCTCCGGTAGCTGAAGACTAAAGGTTGTGGTCTGTAATCACTAATTTTATCTATGTCTTTTGACCCGTTTTTTCAATTATTTTAATTATCATTATTTATTAGTGCTATTCTTGTTATTATTATAAGTATTATTCATTAAATAGAAAACCCAAAGAATAATAATATTAAATAAAATCCCAATTAGGTTAAATATTAGAGAGTCCATTTACATAATTTTACATCTAAAACCCAAAAAATATCACATATATGTCCCATTTTAGGCCCAATAATAAACTAAACCCTAATCCTAACATATCAGATATCCTAATCTGCTAACTCTTGTGTTTGCGCAGCCACATATCCACCGTCAGATCTGGAATGATCTGACGGTCCAGATCAAGACCCTATGACCAATGGATTACCTCGTGGACCACACGCCCCAGTCAGATAACATTTCAGCTCCCCTCACTCGCGCGTGTGCCACACACCCGCCTCTCCATCTCTCGCACGCGCCATGCGCCCATCTCCAACTACCATTGTTGTCCTCTCTCTGCCCCCTCCTCGAGCAGCCACAGTGCATGCAACCATAAACAACAAAAGCAGAAGGCACAGATTTTTTAGAAATACACATGCAAACAAGAATTATCAGAGAATTCCAGAGCAAACCAATATGGATTTTCATAGTGTTTTCTTTCCTTTTTAAAATCATGTAATATTCGGATATAAAATTCGAACCAAAAGCTATTGTAACATGGGGATCATTTCAGAGATTCAATACAAGAAAAAAAGATTTTTCAGAGGTAATTACTTTATTTTTTCAAATTCAAAAAACAAAGGGAAGTGGGATAGGGATTTACCTTTCGATCTCGGGCCACTGTTGCATGCAACGGTCGAGGATGACTCCCTTCCGATGACAAGCTTCGTGGTTCCTGTCGAGATCGAGTGAAGTGAATCGGTTAAAAGATGGCTTTTGTTTCAGAATAAAAGAAGATTTTGCCATTGTTTTTCTTAAATCTAAGCAAAAAAAGGTTTTTCTTAAATCTAGGCTCAGATCTGGTTTTAGAAGGGAAAAACGTTTTTCTTGGGTCAAGCGTTGAGTTTGTTGGTGCCAACGAGCGACGGCCGATAATGGTCGATGGCGGCCACTATGACAGAGACGGCGAAAGGATGACATATTCTGAGTTTGTGCTTGGGTTCTAAGAACCCTAACAAAGCGTTTTAAAGGAGAAGAAATATTTGCTTTGATCAGTTTTTAGAATAAAAAAATAAAAGAGTTTATTATGATTTTTTGGTTTATACCCTTGCTTTAAAAATGGGTTAATCGTCTTATTTAAGTCCCTCCATCCCAGCTTAATCTTTTTTGCAATCCCTATTTATTTTCAAAAGTTTCAGTTTCGTCATTTTGTTTCGATTTTGGTCCGAGATCTTTGGCTTAATCCCACTTCTGATCCATCTAATCTCTTTTCGCATTTATCTTAATCCTTATTATTATTTATTTTTTAGTATATACTATATTATATTTTTGTATTGTTATATAATTATAATGTATATTCTATGTTTCTATATAATATATATATGTATATTTTGCTATAGCCGTAAGTTTTGTTTTATTTAATGGTGGATCTTATACCATGTATGGTAGTATATATGTATTTATTGTTTTTACTTAACATACGTATGATAATATATGTATTTATTCTTTTTATCAAATATGGTTGCTTTTATTATATATATATATATATATATGGTTTTCTTGGTTGTGTGTTATAATGTACATAGCTTTATATATAATATATATATATCGTCCGTATGTACCTTGTTTTTTAACAGACTGCATATGTTATATATATTAAATGTATAATAATACATATATATAGCTCTATATTATCTTTATGTAATTTCCATACAATTGTTGGCAGTAGTTGTTCATTTATGCTTTCGGTTATTTGTTTTTTTTATTTTCTTGCCATGATTTAGTTTTTGTTAAAATATTTATTGTGGCGTGCATTTAATTGTCATTCATTTGGCCTTAATATTTTAATGGATATTTTGATGATTAATTAACTTTAATAAAAAGGAGATACTTATTAACTCGAATATTTGTGTCTTAATATCTTGACTTAATGGATACTGACTAAATATTTGAATTAATTCGTATTGTCTAAAGGTAAATTTTCAAATGAATAAAAGTTGACAAGTCATAGCATCATGCTAAATGTTTGCATCATGCATAAAGTTGATGTATTTGATTCGAACCATAAATTAACACGACACGCGATCTTATTCGATGTTGGTTTAATCTATAGTCTGAATGTATAGTCATCCTTTATTAATTAAAGGATTAATTAATTCAAGCCCATAAAATGTTTAAGCCCACTTAATTACAGCTTATGTTCAATTGAGAACATTTAATTGAATCCAACTTAAATTTCAATGATTTCCATCGACAAAAAAGCAATGTATGATTTGGTACCGATTTTGGGCGTTGTGGGATTGCTAATCCTTCCCCACACTTAACCAACTCCCGAACTCATTTTAACGAATCTCTGATTTTATGATGTCCGGTCTACCTTATCCAATTGATCGGTAGCAACTCCAAGTTTTATTTTCGAAATACAATTTTTTAAAGAAATCCCCAAAAAGTGATTTTTTATAAAAAGCGAGGGGACACCACCTAGTAAATTTCCAAAAAAGTCGCTACATCGTCTAAGATCAAGCTCCCTTTGTTTGTGGCCCAAGTCTTCTTCATAGAGGCAGAAAAGCCAGGGTTTGGAAACCCTAATACGCGCGAAGCCTCTTAAAGAGGATCTTGCTTTCCTGCTTCATTCAATGAGTTTCCTATCTAATGAGAATTCACGTGTTCCAAAGTCTGATTCATCTCCAAATCTTTTGTCGTGTCAACTCCACACGAGAGGGATGCCATTTTTCTGCTCCAGCGCTCCTTTGCCTCAACAGCTTCCTGCACAAACACCACTAAAACGCACTACCTTCGCCATTAAACACATCAATATATCAACAATTAAGCGCAACCAGCGTAACTCCCTTACTACAAGAAAACTATATGCAAACTACTCCTAAATGCAACTATATGAGCCTCAACACATACAAAAGCTAAGTAAAAAGATTATACAAAATAGGTTATCTACACAGTCATCAACCAACCTAAATTATTATAGAATTGGTAAGAAAAAAAGGTAATAACACAAATTCTTACCCCATATCAGCAAATCTAAAACCAGAAGCTTATAGTAAGAAATTGTGTTATAATATAAAATCTTAAAGGATAACTATATATCTTACCAAACTCATAAGAAATAGGGTACCTACACAAATTGTTACGAAACTTAAATAAATTATTATCGAATCGGTAAGAAAAAGGTAATAACACAAATTCTAACCCCATATAACCAAATCTAAAACCAGCGAAACTTATGATAAGAAATTGTGTTATAACATAAAATCTTAAAGGATAACTTTATATCTTGCCAAACTCATAAGAAATAAATTACCTACACAAATTGTTACGAAACCTACATAAATTATTATCGAACTGGTAAGAAAAAAGGTAATAACACAAATTCTTACCACATATCACCACATCTAAAACCAATGAACTTATGGTAGGAAATTGTGTTATAACATAAAATCTTAAAGGATAACTTTATATCTTACCAAACTCATAAGAAATAGGGTACCTATAGAAATTGTTATGAAACCTACATAAATTATTATAGAACTGGTAAGGAAAAAGTTAATAACACAAATTCTTACCTCATATCACCAAATCTAAAACCATCGAAATTTATGGTAGGAAATTGTGTTATAATATAGCATCTTAAAGGATTACTTTATATCTTGCAAAACTCATAAGAAATATGATACCATACAAATTGCTACGAAACTTACATAAATTATTATAGAATTGGTAAGAAAAAAAGGTAATAACTCAAATTCTTATCTGGGAAAACCAACAACAAATCATCATTTTGATTTATCATCACAAAAACTAGAATTAATAAAGAGAAGTGAAACAAAAGAAGGAGATATTTCGATGCAGCCCTTCAATAGATCCAGGTTGCTTCTATTCTTCTCTTCTCCTCACAACTCTAGCTCCCCTTTGGCTCATTCTTGAATTCCTTTATATAGGCGTAGACAAAGCCCTAATTAGGGTTAGGATTGAGTCCCAAAGTTTTGGTGCCGCACTCTTCAGATGCAGTATCCACGTGTTATAGTAACTAGGGCTGACATGGCTCTGACTTAGTGCAATTTTTTCGGGCATCGTTCTTCTTTTGCCACTAAGTTTGGCATTCTTCTCCCTGCTTTTTCCAACCAAGCTTGGCATTCTTCTCCCTTATTTTGCCAACCAATCTCGGTATTCTCCTCATGCATTTGCCAACTGCGCTCGATATTTTCTTTCAGCGTCTACTTGCTCCAGTCTTACCGATTTTGCACACCACAACAAGAAAACACCTTTCACTCTAGCAATAAAAACTATACATTCCTAAAATCCTAGATGAAAATGCATAAAACTACTGGAAAAATAGACTATTATGTACCTAAATTCAAGCAATATCATGGCAATGTATGCATGGAAAGTACATATTTTGAGGAGTTAACACACCCCCAAACCTAGCTCATTGCTTGCCCTCAACACAAGCTAGCAAGCAGGATCTAGCCCTAGTGTTGTTCTCAGTATATTGCAATAGCAATGCCAACAAAATTCTCAGCAATATCAAGTGCAGAAATATAACTCTAACTTGAGGTCCTAAAGTGTGCATGAAGTGCGGGTGGTTTGCATCAAGTATCCTTCAACTCCCTTAGTCAAATTTTACTATCCAAACTTAAATTTTTTTATTTTATTCACCAAGGGTTTTTTTCTTTTCTTTTGGCATTATTTTTCATGTTTGCATCATAATGTTGTTCGGCGTGAGAAGTAAGAGGAGCATACCACGAACCCCCACATTAATCTAGACTATATCACTAAGCTTAACCCATTCATGGCCTAAAGTTTTTGTTGGCCTGAGAACTAAAAGGGAGTAAACCACGAATCCACAAGTTACTTATTATCTCTAAGGCAGAGGAGTGTTCTAATTTTTTTAGCCTTTGTCAAAACATCGTTGCCCTATTCTTTACTTTTACCCTAACATTTTATTTCTTTTTTTTGAGTTTAGTTTCAAAATCCTAAGTTTGTATTGGGAACTAGATGCATACTACGTGTTTGAGCGAAACTAAATTTCCCTAAGTTAGAGATCAATTTCCAAGCAACTCGTCTTTACTAAGTCTACTGGCTCTTACTAGGTCTAGAGATTTCATAATTCTTCATTGAACATGGAATACTAGGACAAAATCTAACTATGCAAGCAATGTGTTTGGCAAAATTATTAGTTCAAAATAAAGCCTTGGCAAAAAAAATTAATGGTCTGGTATGCATGGTTTTACTATATTTACATGGCAAAAACAAAATGCAAACATACACATAAAAATGAATGTCATGGTAATAAATGTGAGGTAACACACACACTCAAACCTAAGATATGCATTATCATCAATGCATGAGAACACATATATACAAATGCAATGCATGCTGGAATCAAAAACACGAATCTAAGGAGTTAAGGGGATGTGAACTCCCTTGAGGAATGATCTTGTCAAGATGAGCGAGTCTTTCTTCTAGTGAGGGGTCCTTTTTTTTGTGTTGTTGGCTTCTTCAACTATGGCGATAGGGTTTAGCATGGTCACTTGGCAATATTGCATGTTCTAAGAACAAAAGAAACCTTTCAAAACAGAAAAAGAAATAAAGAAAAACTAAATAATTAAACCGAGATATCTTAAGTACTGAAAAGAAAATAACTCTCCTAAACTATTTACAATGATCAAACTAAGTTGGCAAAAATTTACTAAAGCTCCGCAAATAGAATGATCTCCTTGGCATTATTTTGAATTTCTTCCTAGTAATGCTTTAGTCTTTGGCCCTTGATTGGTGGATGGTAGGTTGTGGCAATCTTTTGGTTGAATAACCAACATAGAAAACAGAAGAATTGCTCTCCTTTGAGTATGGAAAATTCTCGATTGCACAATGAAATAGAATATTTTGCCATGATGGCTTTAAAAAGACCACCTTAAAAAACCAAAGAATCTCTTTGTTGTTGAGGCATAGTCAACCTCATCTTGTTCCAGAATTGTTGTAGCATTCTCATTAAATCTGCAGATAAGCATATTTGAGGCGACTTAGCAATGGGTTCAGTTCTAGTTTTGGTGGCTCCTCAATAGATGGTTTTGGTGCTTTGATTTCTCGACTTGCTAACTCAAATGACTTAGGTCTCTTATGATAACTAATGCTCCATTCAGAACGGTCGGCTCCTCAAATTCTTTACCCATCATGCTAAGTGTTCAAAAGTACTATTTTTATTACCCTTTTTATTTATATTATTGCTAGACTTAGGCTCATATTAGTTGCATTATTAGCCATTCATTCATGTTTGCATCGTTTCCTTGGTGGACAAGCTTGATTTCATATTTTGCTTAATTTTGTGGAAAAAGATACTACTTTGGTGTGTTTTGTGTGTGTGTGCAGAATCACTTGCCAAAGCAAGGCTGGAACCAGTTGCCAGGGCAATGCATGAAGGAGATGCCGAGCTAGTTGCCGGGGTAATTTTTGATAAGGGATAAGATGATATGGTAGTCGAAATTTATGACTAGATAAGCCCAAGATGACGTGGAGCAAAGTTAAATCCCAAAGGAGTTTGATTTCCATGAAGAGGTTAAGAGAAATTAAATCCCAAGAAGATAGGATAAGTTCTAGAAGGAATTTAAATATAATAAAGAATTATATTCTTTAAAGATATTTAATTCCAACTTAACTTCCTCCTCAAAAAAGACTTTGACCTAGCCCTATAAACTGAGGACCAAGCCGTCAACTCCATAAGGAGCGAGGGAGATATTTCGACAAGAGAGTTCAAGAGAGGAGAGTTCGATTGAGAGAGATTTTCCAAAGAGGGTTGATCGATTTCTTCTTCTTCTTCTTCTTTTCTTCCATTAGATTCATGGTTTGGGGATTATTCTTTGTATATCTTTTGAACCCAACCATGATCTAACTTGATTGGTTGGGGTTATTGTGTTTTTATGGTTGTGAAATCTTTTGGATTTTGTTTAGGTTTTTGAATTGCAATTCACTTTTCAAAGTTTGTTCATTCTTGGTTCTCAATCTTGTTTGCGAGTGAATTGGGAGAGGATCTCGTAACTTCATCTATTTATCTAATATCGGGAGAGTTAGATTCAAGAAACGAATTAGCAAGGTCTTTATTCAATCAATTGATGGTGAAGACTAATCCGGCTTAGGAATAAGTTTAGGATTTCAACGGTTAAGAGGAGCGCAAGATTGGTTGTTGTTCACCCTTGATTCACGTAGGGATGTATTATCAAGGCATGCACAAATAGCTAGAGTTTCAACTTAAGGATAAGAAGGAAACCATTGAAGAACGCTTCGCCGAACTTTTGAAGTGAATGCTCAATTGCCCAGGCAATCGACCCATCCTTAATTGCCTAGGCAATCGCGGGAGCATTGTCTAGGCAATCTGATCAGACAACGAGGGGGAATTGCCCTGGCAACCGACCAGACAACACGACAGAATTACCCTGGCAATCAACCAGGCAATTGCAACCAAATTACCCTGGCAATCGACTAGGCAATCGTAACAGAATTGCCCTGGCAATCCGGCTGCTACTCAATCACCACGAAGAACCATTCAATCATCACTCCACAACTCACGATAACCTGGCCTATTCCCTATCTTTTGATTTCATCTATTCTTTTACTTATTTGCTTTCTAGTTTAGTTGTTAGTTAAAACTCCTACAATCACCTACTTGTGTTTTTACTTTTTATAGTGCAAGAGATTAGATTCTTGAAGTGGCACCAATCCCTGTGGAGATGATATCTTTTATACTATAACTTGCGACGTGTACACTTGCATAATTGCGGAGCACTTATTACGCGCAACAAGTTTTTGGCGCCGTTGTCGGGGATTGGCAATCGCAACTTTGTTTTTATTTTCTTGCACTTTTTATTTTTCTTGTTTAAGATTCAAAGGGTTAACAAACTTTGGTTTTGCATTGGTATATGACCAGGGCGAGACCGATAACACCAGAATATCCCTTTGATCTAGAAATCGAACGAACGTTGCAAAGACTAGAAGAAGGTTAAGAGTAGCAATGGCTAATCAAGATGGCAATATGAATCAGGATGTTCCAGCAGGAGGAGTGATTCTTGCACGAAACAGAACTATTCTAGACTATCTTGAAGAAGATCTTGAAGGACTTAATCCAGGAGTTGTCACACCTGAAATTGAAGCCGACCACTTTGAGTTAAAACCGGTGATGTTCAATATGATCAACACAATTGGTCAATTTGGCGGCTCAGCAACTGAATATCCATGACAACATCTTAAATCTTTCCTCGAGATTTACAATTCATTCAAAATACAAGTAGTCACCCCCGATGTTTTACGACTAAGATTATTCCCCTATTCACTGAGGGATAGGGCAAAAGCATGGTTGAATAGTATTCTTGCCGGATCAATAGGATCTTGGACTGATCTTTGTCATGATTTCCTTGCTCGATTTAATCCTACAAATTTGATTGATAAGCTCCGTAACGAAATTACTTCTTTTCGGCAGGCAGATGATGAATCCATGTACGAGGCTTGGGAGCGATATAGAGAACTTCTACACAAATGCCCCCTATACGGATTCCCAGTGTGGACACAAGTAACAATGTTTTACAACGCTGTGAATAAACCAACAAGGATGATGCTAGATGCCTCGGCAAACGACATACTCCTAGATAAGTCGCCAGAGGAAGCAATGCAAATTCTAAACAGGCTTGCCAAGAATGATTATCAATTCTCATCTGCTAGAAGATGAGGAGTTAGACGCCAAGCCACAATACAAGAACTAAGATCATTAGATTCAATTTCGGCACAATTGGCCACTCTAACCAAGATGGTCCAGAACATGCAGAAACCAAACAACACACAAGAGGTCAAGGTAATGGGTTCTTTTTGTGAGTTATGTGGTGGTATCCATGATTGTTTTGAATGTATGCAGAATCCGGAATCCAACTTTTATGTGGGGAATTACAACCGAAACAACAATGTGATGTCCAACACATATAATCCAGCTTGGAAGAAGCACCCGGATTTTTCATGGAGTAATCCCAACAATGCTCTAAACCAGAACAATTAGAATGCACAAGCATCGGGATTCTAGCAGAATATGCCACGGCAACAGTTGTAGCAACAACAACCAACAACATCTAGTTCTCTGGAAAACTGTCTCAATGCTTTTATGTTGAAAACTGAATCTTATATGGCTGAGAATAGTAATTTCATAAAAAAACTGATGCTTTTATTAACAGGACCGTGATAAGATTGCAAAACCAAAAAGCGGCAATCAAATCATTAGAGAATCAAGTCGGACAATTTGCTCAAAACCTGAATACTAGACCGTAAGGAGGTTTGCCTAGCGATATTGAAGTCGCAAGAGGAACTGGCCATGAGCAATGTAAGGCAATCACCACTAGAAGTGGCCAACAACTTAAAGAGGCTCAAGCTCGCTCATCAAACAAAACTCCACAAAAGGAACAAGACGGTAAAGCCTTAGATGCTGAACCAAGAATTTCCACGGCAACCAGCGATAAGCATGCCTCGGCAACCAGCGATAAGGATGCCTCGGCAACCAACGATAGGCACGCCACGACAACCCAGTTGACAATGCCTCGGCAACTCGATTTGCCTTGGCAATGTCGTCAATCAGGTTCCAGACCAATGAAAGGATCGAAGATAACAGACTTCCGCCACCATTCCTACAAAGGTTGAAGCGACAAAAGCAAGAATATCAATTCAAGAAGTTTCTTGATATCCTAAAACAAGTCCACATCAACTTGCCATCGGTTGACTCAATTGAACAAATGCCGAACTATGCCAAGTTTCTGAAAGACATTGTGTCCAAGAGAACAAGGCTAGGAGAGTTTGAAAAAGTTGCCGCAACAGAGGGATGCATGGCCATGTTACACAATCGCATGCCACCCAAGTTGAGGGATCCTGGAAGTTTCACAATACCTTGTTCCATTGGAAACCACTATGTCGAGAAAGCATTATGTGACCTTGGAGCCAACATAAACTTCACGCCTAAATCAATTTTCCAGAAATTAGGAATCAGGAAGGCAAGACCTACAACAGTTATGCTACAGCTAGCCGATATATCTTATGTGCATCTAGAGGGAAAAATCGAAGACATACTGGTAAAAGTTGATAAATTTATTTTTCGCTGACTTTATTGTTTTGGATTGTGAAACAGATAAACATGTACCTATTATTCTCGGGAGACCCTTCCTAGCAACATGGAGAACCTTGATCGATGTTGAAAAGGGAGAAATCACAATGAGGGTGAATGACCAGCAAGTTAAACTAAATTTGTTCCAAACACTAAGGCATGCCGATGATCCGGAAGAATGCCAACTTCTTCATGCCACGACAGAGTTTGACTTCGATGAGGAATTTAGTTGCCTCGGCAACTACATTGCCGATCAAGAGAAACCTAAGAAGTATGAAGAACCAATCAATGAGGAACAACAAGAAGAGGCAAATTGGTTAGTCAATCGACCATGTACATACTTTGAATCACTGAATTACTCAGGTAAGGAAGGTAAACTCGAAAAGCCCTCCATTGAACAACCACCGATTCTTGAGTTGAAACAGTTGCCAGGGCAACTAAAATATGCTTACTTGGGAACAGATAATACATTGCCTGTAATTATTTCCTCTAAGTTACAGCCTGAGCAGGAAAAGAAGCTGATCAAAATGTTGATGCTACACAAGAAGGCAATAGGGTGGACAATTGCCGACTTGAAGGGAATTAGCCCGGCAGTGTGCATGCACAAGATTTTGTTAGAAGATGATCACAAACCTTCGATTGAGTCCAGAGGAGAGTGAATCATGCCATGAAAGGGGTTGTAATGAAAGAAATCATCAAGTGGCTTGACGCCGACATTATATACCCTATCTCTGATAGTACATGGGTAAGTCCAGTACAATGTGTACAGAAAAAAGGGAGGTATAATGGTGGTAAGTAATGAAAAAAATGAACTCATTCCAACCAGGACTGTGACCAGTTAGAGGGTTTGTATGGATTATCGAAAGCTAAACAAAGCCACTAGGAAAGATCACTTCTCATTACCCTTTATTGATCAAATGCTTGACCGTCTTGCAGGTAAACCTTTTTATTGTTTTCTTGATGGTTATTCAGGTTACAATCAAATTGCCATAGCACCTGAAGATCATGAAAAGACAACCTTCACATGCCCATACGATACTTATGCTTTCCGAATGATGCCGTGTAATGCCCCGACAACCTTCGACAGTTGCCTCAGCAATTTAGAGAATGTGTTGGCAAGATGTTAAAAAACCGATTTAGTCTTTAATTGGGAAAAGTGCCATTTTATGGTAGATGAAGGAATAGTGCTCGGCCATAAGATTTCATTCAAGGGAATTGAAGTAGACAAATCCAAGGTGGACGTGATCGAGAGATTACCCCCACCAAGTTCGGTTAAAGGAATCCGAAGCTTTCTTGGACATGCAGGTTTTTACAAGAGGTTCATTCATAATTTTTCTAAGATTACTAAACCCTTGTGCAATTTGCTTGAACAAGATAAAGTCTTCAATTTTGATGATTCTTGCGCCCAAGCATTTGAAACCCTAAAGGAAAAGCTTGCCTTGGCACCCATTGTCGTTCCACTAGATTGGACGCTACCTTTTGAGCTCATGTGTGATGCAAGTGATTTCGCGGTAGGAGCAGTCCTAGGCCAACACATAGGTAAGACCTTTCATGTGATATACTACGCTAGTAAAACTCTTAATAGTGCTCAAGTGAATTACACAACAACGGAGAAAAAGTTACTAGCCGTAGTTTTCGCATTTGACAAGTTCTGATCCTATTTGATTCGTACAAAGGTAATTGTCCATACAGACCATTCAGCAATTAAGTATCTATTTGCTAAAAAGGATGCCAAACCTCATTTGATTCATTGGATATTGCTTTTACAAGAGTTTGACATTGAAATTAAAGATAAGAAAGGAACAGAAAATCAAGTGACCAATCACTTATCACGCTTAGAATGCAATAGGGAGGAGGACGCAGATTTAGAGATATGCGATGCATTCCCAGATAAGCAACTGTTAGTTGCCTCGGCAACCATGGATGCGTATGCCTCGGCAACCCCTGACACCTCGGCAACCATGGATGTTCATGCCTCGGCAACCCTTGACGCCTCAGCAACTCTTGACACGTATGCCTCGGCACCCTTGACGCGCATGTCTCGGCAACCATGGACGCGCATGTCGCGGTAACTCAAGACGCGCACGCCTTGGAAACCTTGGAAGCAGTTGCCACGACAACACATGCCTCGACAATACCCTAGTATGCTGATTTAGTTAATTTCCTTGTTTGTGGTATTTTACCTTATGGCCTTACTCTCCAAGGGAAGAAGCGATTCTTCCATGATGCTAAGCATTACTTTTGGGACAAGCCTCTTTTTTTTAAA
This sequence comes from Hibiscus mutabilis, assembly GCA_019671005.1. Taxonomy (NCBI): domain Eukaryota; kingdom Viridiplantae; phylum Streptophyta; class Magnoliopsida; order Malvales; family Malvaceae; genus Hibiscus; species Hibiscus mutabilis. The sequence continues at coordinate 30,505,128 of CM033746.1, forward strand.
CAATGTGTAGATCAGGTTATACGCCGATGTGTCCCTGAAGAGGAGTAGCAGAATATACTCCGGCAATGCCATTCTTCACCCTATGAAGGACATTTTGGAGGAACACGTACCGTGGCCAAAGTTTTGCAATCCAGTTTGTATTGGCCAACACTATACAAAGATGCCCAAGAGTTTTACAAGCAATGTGAATGTTGCCAAAGGACGGGCAATATCTCTAGACGACATGAGATGCAGCTCCAAAACATCATCGAGGTGGAATTGTTCGATGTATGGGGGATTGATTTTATGGGACCTTTCCCATCTTCATTCGACAACCTCTACATTATACTTGTTGTTGACTACGTGTGTAAATGGGTTGAGGCAGCTGCAGTTCCCACCAACGATTCCAAGACCATGCAGCGATTCTTGCAGAAAAATATATTTACATGGTTTGGGATGCCGAGAGCAATTATCAGTGATGAAGGCAAGCACTTCGACAATAAACTCATCACCAAGATGTTACAACGCTTTGGTGTATCTCACAAGATTGCCACGACATATCACCCACAAACCAATGGGCAAGCAGAAATTTCCAACCGCGAATTGAAGGGTATACTCGAGAAAGTTGTAAATCCCTTTAGGAAGGATTGGTCAGTAAGACTAGATGACGCACTTTGGGCATATCGCACTGCATTCAAAACATCCTTAGGTATGTCTCCCTTCCGACTTGTCTATGGCAAAACATGCCATCTACCGGTGGAAATCGAACACAAGGCATATTGGGCAATCAAGACCGTGAATATGTATTGGGAAAGTGCCAGACAAAAGCGTTTGTTGGACCTCAACGATATAAAAGAATTTCGTGCACTCGCCTATAACAATGCACGAATCTACAAGGAGAAAACAAAGCAATGGCATGACAAGAAACTATTGCTGCGACAATTCATGCCAGCGCAACTAGTTCTCTTATTCAATTCTCGGCTAAAACTTTTCCCGAGAAAACTGAAATCAAGATGGTCGGGACCATTCGAAGTTGTCAAACCATTCTCCCATGGTGTCGTGATAATCAAGTCCATCACTGAAGAACATGAATTCAAAGTCAACGAACAAAGATTGAAGCACTACAACGGTGCCCATATGGAACGTAACAAAGAAGTGGTCACCTTAGGAGATGTATGAGCATGCTATCCTTTTGGTATTTTATTTTTATTTTTTTTGAACTATTTAATTTTTTTATTTTTATTTATTATTTTTGGTTATTTTTCTTTTTAGGATAGATTTATTTATTTTTCTTTAAGATTAAAACTACATATTTCTTTCATATTTATCTAATTGTTTTTAAAATTTTAAGTTTAAAAATTTCTTTGCACATCTTTATTTATTTTCTTTTATTAGTTTATCTTTAATTTTAATCCTTATTTTATTTATTTTTGAATTGTAGGAAAAGAGTTCAAGATAAAGAGGAATTTTGATTCAAGAAGGAAACTTCTTCAACAAGGAAATTAATGGGATGAATCTAAGGCTTATATTAAGCCTCCAATTTACCCTAAATAAACCCTACATAACCGGTCAAACCCTTCCCCTTCCCTAAACCCCCTAGCCGTCACCTTCCCCCAATCTAAACCCTTGTTTTCTTTCTCTCAAAATTACTCCCACCCACCATATTTACTACCTATCTTTTCTATTTAACCCATCACCCTTAACTTCCAAGAAACCTATTCCTACTTTTCACCTTGCAACTCTTTAGTTTCTTTTGATTTCTTTTCTTTGTTTCTACCAAACTCACAACCATGATCATCCATGGCATCCAAAATCGAATTTTTGGTTCATCCAAGTTCCTCCAAAGAACCAAGATACAAGAATTTTGCTACACCGGTGGTTCAAGAAAGATTTCACTCCAAGTTTGAAAGCTGGAAGATTTGCGAAGAACAAGGCTTTGAATACTCCAACTATCATCAAGATTTCGGCCTTGAACCATTCATCTTCGAAAGGATTGCATATCAAAAGTGGCAAATCTTTTTCCATCAATCAGAACCGGGTAACATCTCATGGGTAAGAGAATTCTATGCTCACTCACCTAACCCAGATAATTCTTATGTTTTTGTTCGTGACAAGGCTATACTCATAAGCCCCGAGAACATCAACACCTTTTACAGGCTATACATTGAGAAGGACGAGCATCAAGCCTTTATTGATCAACTCACGCCCAAGCAACTCGACAAGGTGCTTCAAGAACTCACTCTACCGGGAACTCAATGGAACGACAGTAAATACAAGGGCACGGTAAACCGCCTTCGGCTTAAACCCGAGGAAAAATTATGGAATAAGTTTGTTAAAACTTCTTTAATGCCCACAACACACAATACCACCGTTGATACACCTCGTCTTTTGCTCATACATTCTACCTTGCATAATCGCATCATTAACATTGGAAAAATTATTTGTGATGAGATTTTTGTATGTAGCACAAAAGACAAGGGTTCTCTTTTCTTCCCTTGCTTAATTTCAAATCTTTGCAAGGAGATACATGTCCCAAGTGAGTCCACTGATGAAAAGGCCCTACCAAAGTCCAGTTGGAATTGAGCACAAATCTGAAAGCTAATGGGAGAGGCACCCGTAAAATCCCCAACGCCTTCAATTACCGCAGCAACTCCTGTCGCCTCGGTAACTCTTAATGCCCAAGCAACTGATGCCCGACAACAACCCCGGGATAACTTGAAGCACTCTTACAACCGTTGGCGAACCGCCTTAGGCAAATTGAAGACCGGCAACTAATGTTCATGCGGTACATGAAGGATCACAACAATGCCATCACCCAAGTAATCCTGGAAAAGTACCCAAACAGTCGCGTCCATTCCCCATCTTTCCTGCTGAAATCCTTGCCACGGCAACCAATGAAGCAGTTGCCAAGGCAACCGCAACAGATGATGCCGCGGAAACCTACACTGCGCCTGCCCAAGCAGTTGCCATGGCAACCAACACTAAAGATGTCGCGGCAACCAAAGCTAAAGACTCCCTGACAGCCATTGCAAAAGCCAAAGGTAAAGCACCTATGCCCGAATTAACTCGTACTGAATCATTGTCTGACTTTTTAGATTCAGACGAGTCCTCCATTGCACCAACAAAGACCGAACCAATCAAATCCTCCAAGCCCAAGCAAAAATCCAATGATATTGATGAAGAGGACGATGAGGACAACCCCGTACGAGGATCGATTCCACCATTGGCAACAAGGAAGCAACCACCGCGTTCAAGCAAAAGAATCAAGACATCGACCAAAAGGAAACTAACCATCCACGATGATGAACTCTTAGAGTAAGCCCTCATTTGCATTTTACTTTCTTTTATTGTTATTTTTGATTTTTTAATTTAATTTTTCTTTGTTACATGCATTGAGGACAATGCCTCACTCGATTTTGGGGGGATTGTTATTAGTTAGTAACCATGTTTAGTTGCATTCATCTTAAGTATTGCATTTAGGATACATAAATTGCTTGCCATGCCTTTAGTTGGAACAAGAATTGCCTAGATTTGATGAATATCCGATGATAACTTTGCCAATGTACTTAATTGATAGAACTTTTTATTCTAGGATAAACATGGAAACACTTAGAATCGTACTATGATGCTAAACTTGATGAAACACTGTTGTGGCTTGATTGATGCAAGGAATTCTAGCGAACTTAGGTTGATAATTAAAAAAATTGGGCGATTAGAATAAAAATTGGATGAATGCTAGAGGTGCCCGAAATTGGCTCTAGCATATGCTAAAAATTGATTGCTAGAGGTGCCCGAAATTGGCTCTAGTATGTGCTAAAAATTCATAGCTAGAGGTGCCCGAAACCGGCTCTAGTTAAAACATGTTAAAAGAACCCAATGAAGTAATTTGAAAACCTCTTATTTGCATAGAATCTGAAAAATCAACTTGCACACAACTCCGCACACACTCACAAGCATTATAGTTTGATTCTGAGTAACTCCTAAGTTTTCCAAAAAATGAAAAGCCAATCATACTTTGTGCCACGATTCTGAGAATTGAAATCAAGTTCAAAGCTAAGTTTGTGAAAATTGAAGTCTTGGCGGGTAATTATTAGTTTGCATTGCTTGAGGAAAAGCAATAGTTCGAGTTTGGGGGTGTGTTAAGTGTTCAAAAGTACTATTTTTATTACCCTTTTTATTCATATTATTGCTAGACTTAGGCTCATATTATTTGCATTATTAGCCATTCATGCATGTTTGCATCGTTTCCTTGGTGGACAAGCTTGATTTCATATTTTGCTTAATTTTGTGGAAAAAGATACTGCTTTGGTGTGTTTTGTGTGTGTGTGTGCAGAATCACTTGCCAAAGCAATGCTAGAACCAGTTGCCAGGGCAATGCGTGAAGGAGATGTCGAGCTAGTTGCCAAGGCAATTTTCGATAAGGGATAAGATGATATGGTAGTAGAAATTTATGACTAGATAAGCCCAAGATGACGTGGAGCAAAGTTAAATCCCAAAAGAGTTTGATTTCCATGAAGAGGTTAAAGAGAAATTAAATCCCAAGAAGATAGGAGAAGTTCTAGAAGGAATTTAAATATAATAAATAATTATATTCTTTAAAGATATTTAATTCCAACTTAACTTCCTCCTCAAAAAAGACTTTGACCTAGACTTATAAATTGAGGACCAAGCTGTCAACTCCTTAAGCAGTGAGGGAGATATTTCGACAAGAGAGTTCAAGAGAGAAGAGTTCGATTGGGAGAGATTTTCCAAAGAGGGCTAATCGATTTCTTCTTCTTCTTTGCTTCCATTAGATTCATGGTTTGGGGATTATTCTTTGTATATCTTTTGAACCCAACCATGAACTAACTTGATTGGTTGGGGTTATTGTGTTTTTGTGGTTGTGAAATCTTTTAGATTTTATTTAGGTTTTTGAGTTGCAATTCAATTTTCAAAGTTTGTTCACTCTTGGTTCTCAATCTTGTTTGCGAGTGAATTGGGAGAGGATCTCGTAACTTCATCTATTTATCTAATATCGGGAGAGTTAGATTCAAGAAGTGAATAAGCATGGTCTTTATTTAATCAATTGATGGTGAAGAATAATATGTCTTAGGAATATGTTTAGGATTTCAACGGCTAAGAGGAGCGCAAGATTGGTTGTTGTTCACCCTTGATTCATGCAGGGATGCATTATCAAGGCATGCACAAATAGCTAGAGTTTTGACTTAGGTATAAGAAGAAACCATTGAAGAACGCTTTGCTGAACTTTGGAAGTGAATGCTCAATTGCCCAGGCAATCGACCCATCCTTAATTAATATTTTAAGTAATTTGGTAAATTCAATTTGTGGTACTTAAATCTGATTTTTGGAACATTTTGGTCTAGTGATTAAAATGAAAGTTTTCAAAACTATTTTTGGTGACTAAATCGTAAAAGGGTCAAAACTTAGAATCTTTAGAGAGCCATTTGACCAATCTTTTTCATCAAATTTCTCTCTTAATTTAGGCTATTTTTAAGGTGTTTTTAAATGGTTTTATAATTAAATAGAAGAGGATTTATTAAAAGGATTTTTAATTTGTAAAATTATTTTCTTACGTAACTACTTTTCTTCCAACCCTTTTCTCTCAACCTTCTAAGCAACCAAACTAAGATTTCTACTCCAAAATTCTCAGGAATCAATTTCTATTGATTTCCTTTTACTTTTCTAATTGATTTCTTCAATTCTTATTGCAAAATCTCTTTGGATTTCAATCAACCTTTACCAATTAAGGGAGAAATAAACAATTAGAGGTGATTTTCATTTCTCTCCTCTAATTAAAGGTTCTTTAATAAAATTCCCAAGTTCTTGATCCTTTGTTATTGATTTATGTTACGGAATTATGATTTTAATATGGATTTGATGATTAAATTGAGTTTTCTTTGAAAATTGTTGGAAATTGATTTGGATCTATTTTGGTGATGAATCTAATTGATGTAGATCTTTATTTAGATGTATAATAATGTGGAAAGAAGTGTTTAATCAATGAAATCCCAAAAACTATATGGATTGCTAGTTTTCTAGGTTGTTTATAGTTGTTTTTGTGTGATCTTGTTGTTGTAGAGTCACTGGAGGCATAAGGACATGATTAAGATATTTTTGGATGTTAATTGATGTTGTTAAGGTGTTAGAATCTGTAGGTTTTGACTGGGCTTTGGTTAGATAAGGTTTGGTGATGTTCTTGATAAATTTTGAGAGGTGTTTGATGGATTCTTGTGAGACGAAGTTGTGCTTGTTGGTTGCTGGAGGTTTGTGATGCAGAGATGTGTTTTAATCCTCTATTTTTGATTGGGTAAAGCAGGGAAGCTGAATCCTTTAGCTTTTGGAGAAGGCGTAAAAGCTTCAAAAGATTGATTCGCACATCGGCAAGCAAGCGTTGGTTGGTTGGCGAGTGGAAAAGTGTTTTATTGCTATAAAAAGGCTTGAAAGGAGTTGTGGAAGTTTAGATAAAGTTTGAAACACTTATCTAAGCTCGAAAGTAAGTAACGGTTGAGTTTTCTCTCGATTTTGGTTTTGCAAAATGAAATCTCATGCACATGTTTATGGTTTTGATTACTCACTGTATTATGCATGTTTTAGAAATGAAAGTTGATGCAAATGATTATAGATGATGACTTTTGAGAATGACATATGGTTTGTGAAAGTATTTTTAAGAATACTAAAATGCAAGGTTTAATGTATTTGAGTTGGATTGATTTGATGCATATGTAAAACAGTGAGTTAATGTTGTTTTATTGAATATATTGGCAAGTGACTGAGTTTAAAATGTTATCAGATATAGTTGGCTAGCCATATGGTTTAAAGTGCACTACAAAAAGTCATCTTATGTGTGTCGAGGGGCTCCACCATGAGAACTGCAGCGGTTGAGGTGGATAAATGCTCTATTTTCTCCTGCTGGTGGATTTATACATCCAAACTGTAGAGGTGGGTAAATGTTCTGTTACTACGGTTTAAACCGTTAAGGTGGGCAAGTGTGACATTGCTCTTGTTGAGGTATGTATGTAAAGTGGTCGTAGTTGAGAAATTCGTGTATCCGATGTGTTTTATGAAATGAAAGCTTTTTGGTTTTGAGTCACTTGAAAGCCAATATACGAGATAATGTATCATGAGAAATGGATTATGTTTGTATAATGTGATTTATACATGTGGTACTCTTTAAGCTTGTTATAGAGATGTTGAGATATGAAGCTTAAATTGAGGTAGAGATTGAATCTATGATACATGTGTTGAAAATGATTTAAATGTGCATATTTGAGATGATTTGAGAAGCATGAGACACTTTGCCATGAGACAAATACATGTGATTTGAATTAAATGATTTTAAATGCATTGATGAGTGTTTTGTGATTCCTTCACTAAGCTTATAGCTTATGCTATCTTTTCCTCATCAATGCAAAGAAATATCTTTGTTGGACAGCGCGTGAGAAAGGAAGGATCCAAGGATCGATATATTTCAAAGTATGGTTTCATAAGTATTAAGTAGTAATAAGAGGCAATGTAACAGGGTTATTTTGGGAGATGTATTTTGGTTACTCCCTGTTTGTATAAGCTTGGACTAATGTTTTGGATTTGTATGATGCTTATACTGGACTTAAGGGGTTTTGGAAACAAGATGCATGCTTGGGTAGAAACCATGCTCATAGGAGAATGTTTGAATATGCCATGCCTAGTATAATCTCTTACTATGTTGCTTTGCTTGATGATTTGATGTATGTGATGTTTTATGATGATTAGAGGCTGAGTTGAAGGTGTTAGATTGATCCAAAGTGTCATGTGTTTGACCTAGAGGTCATTATAGGTATGTTCGTATCGGTACGGGTCCTCAGGGATTGGTACGCGAGGACTTGTCTGGGCTCAGATTGTTCAAAATTGCCTAGGCATGCCAATATGAACCATTTTGGTACGCATAGCTTAAATTGAAGGTTGGTTTTGGTACACGGGTTGCCGTACCAGTACAGTCTTTGGCTACTAAAATTCAAATTTTCAAAACATACAAGCCTGTATCGATACGCTTGAGGATCGTATCGGTGCGCCCTTATCTTTTAGCATCGTTGCGATACGATAGACACTTGTACCGGTACGCTAGCTGATAAGTGTGTAAAATTACTATTTTTCCTAACCTTTTTACTCACATTATTGTTAGACTTAAGCTCATTTTAGTTGCACTTGTAGTCATTTTTGCATAAGTTCATAGTTTCCTAGTTCAATGTGCTTAGCCATGCATTTTATTACATTTTGTAAAAAAAATGTTGCTCTTTTGCTTGTTTGTGTGCAGGATGACTTGACGAGCCAATTGCTGAAGTATGCCATGGCGTTGAAGGGATCAAAGCGGTTAGGATATTCAACCACCCAATTCAAATTTAAATGCAAAGGATAAATCCCCAATTTTGATTTATTTATCAGCCACATTATCTCATACATTTGAAATTTAAAATGGAAGCCTATCTCCACCAAATTCTCACCCAACAAACTCCCCTCCACACCTATTTAAAGGATTGAAACACATGAAGGAAGGGGAATCGTAATCAAATCGGATTGAGAGGGGATTGTCTTGGTTGTTTCATGTTTAGTTGCATTTGCATTTGCATTCATTTGTCTTTAGTTAGTGTCACTTGCCATGATAGTTTGCCTGACTAAACTTGTTAATAACCTGCTGTGATATCTGATGACGATTTATTTGCCACGGCATTAGGTTAAGAGAAATTTTGACTCTAGGCTTAGCAAGGAAAGTTTCTTAGGATTTCATTATGATGCAACTTTAATAAACACTATTGTGACTTGTTAATTTAGAAGAACGTAGTGAACCTTAGGTAAGGAAATATTAAAAAAATGCTAGAGGTGTCTGAAACTGGCTCTAGAAAAAAAATAATGAACAATCAACCTTAGATAGAGGTTTCTATCGGCTCTAGTCTTAGGGATCTTCAAATGCTAGAGGTGCCCAAAATTGGATCTAGTATAAAAATAAAAAGAAGAAGAATTGCTAGAGGTGCCCGAAACTGGCTCTAGTTAAATCGCTTGCATCGGCAAGTAAATAAAACTAAGGTTTTGCTTGGAACTCCTATGATTAACTTGTACATGACTACGCACACACTTCACTTACATCATACTGAATTTTGAGTAATCTTTCAATATTTTGCCTAAAGTCACAAGTGTAATTTATGTTAGTTGCCCCAGTTCTAAGGATTGAAGTCAGGCATGCAACGTGTTTGTGTTTGGTAAATGCCTTGGCAGGTGATGGTTAGTTTTGCATTGCTTGAGGACAAGCAATAGTTCGAGTTTAGGGTGTGATAAGTGTGTAAAAGTACTATTTTCCTACCTTTTTTACTCACATTATTGTTAGACGCAAGCTCATTTTAGTTGCATTTGTAGTCATTTATGCATAAGTTCATAGTTTCCTAGTTCAATGTGCTTGTCCATGCATTTTATTACGTTTTCTAGAAAAAAAATGCTACTATTTTGCTCATTTCTGTGCATGAGGAATTGCCGAGCCAATTGCCGAAGTATGCCATGGCGTTGAAGGGATCCAAGTGGTTAGGATCTTCAACCGCCTAATTCAAATTTAAATGCAATGGAAAAAATTCCCAATTTTGATTTATTTATCAACCACATTATCTCCTACATTTGAAATTTAAAATGGAAGCCTATCTCCACCAAATTCTCCCACAACAAACTCCCCTCCATGCCTATTTAAAGGATCGAAACACATGAAGGAATGGGAATCAGAATCGAATCGGATCGAGAGGGAGAGATCAAAGGATGCTGATCGTGGGAGTGATAGGATTGAAGAGTTCATCTCCCCTCTTCCTTCATTGTTGTAATCGCACAACACCCTTCATGTTGGGGAAATATTTCTTTGTATTTTCTTTTCACCCAACCATGAACTAAATTAGATGGTTTGGATTATTAGGTTTTGTATGGATGATTTAATTTTGGTTCAAGTTTAAATGCACAATGTTGATTCAATTCCTATTCTTGGAAATCAAGTACTTTAACGCTTGAGTGGAGAATCATTTGTTGAAACTCAAATCCCTAAATTGGTGACAGCACAAGGGAGAGCGAGATCAATGGTGATTCATGGGAAGGAATCACTCTAATAAAGTGATAGTCATTTGAGGTTCCTCAACCAAGTCGATTTCCAAACATTATGAGAGTTTATGGAGATCGACGGACTGAATTGAATCCGGGTTTCCTAACATTGCGAGAGCTTAAGGAAACCAATTCCGTAATACCCCAATATTTTCTTAGTGACTAAAATGTAAAGAGTTAAAGATTGGTGGTTTTAGTTTAGTGACTAAAATGTAAATTTTTAAAGTTTGGTGGCCAAAGTGAAAAGTTGTGAAAAGTTTAGGGACTAAAATGGTAATTTTCAAAAATATTATTTTTATGCCATAAATGAATAGTTTATTTCGGTATAAGAATTTTGGTTGGAATCGGATTTTTGATACGGAATTTGTGTGAAAAGCTATAAAAAGGATAAGTTTTGGTAATTAGTTCGAATGATTATTCGAATTCAAAAAATTATGAAAATTTTATGGAAGTCTTAGAAAGACTTGAAGAATGTGATATTGTAGTTTTTGAATCATTTTTATTCGATTTAAATTCGATTCTATGCAGTATTTGGTGTAGTAGATGAAAATGACATTTTTGAAGATAAGTTGATGCATTAAGGGCAAAATGGTCTTTTCATCCCTACTTTATGAATATTTTTATTATTAAGGATAAGAATATGCAAGTTTTGGTAGGTGATTGGTTATAATTCAAGGGCAAAATAGTCATTTGACTATTAAAAGGATTTTTAAATTAAATATGGTGGATCAATATGCCATTTGCAATATAATAAAGATATAAAAGTTTGGAAATTTTCTCATCTTTCTCTCCTTGCCGTGAACTCCATAGAAAAGGGTAAGAAATTTTTAATTCAATTTTCAAGCTTATTAGATTGGATTTAAGGTTTAGATATGAAATAAGAAGTTGATCTCCATTGAATTCTCTATCATTTGGTATAAGTTTTGCTTGGTTTCCATGTTCTTAAGTTGAGTTTGGTGATTAGGGTGGATGAAGGACATGTTGAAATCTTGTGTTTTAATGGTTGTTCATGTTAGAAATAAGGTTGTGATGTTGTTTCTATGGTTCAAATGATTAAACTTCCATGGAAAACTAGTTAGTGACCATTCAGCTGCTATGAATAAATTAGGGGAAATTATGGAAAATTTATTTTGATGATGGAAATGGTGAGAATGATGTTCTATAAGCTTGATTTTGTTATTTGGATGAAGAAATGATCATGTTCTTGAAAACTAAGAATTAAGGTTTATGTTAAAGTTTGGAATTTTGGAACATGATTGAAGGAAGATTGGTTGTATATGTTGATTTAAGGTGTTTGGAATGAAAATCCCTAATTAGATTGCATTGAGGATCAAAATGTAAACTTTGAAAAGTTTAGGGACTTGATGTTTGAGCTTGTATTTGAAGTATATTATGTTGCAAAATTAAGTTTAGTGATTTAAAAGTTGATTTTCAAGTTTAAATCAACATTTTGGGTTAAATTGAGTATTCGGCTACTTTAGGGACCAAAGTGTAAATTTTTAAAGTTTGGGTCCTAAAGTGTAAAGGACGAGAAATGTAAGGACTTGAATTGAAAATTTTGGTTGGAAGTTTAAAAGATTCCTTAGGGACTAAAATAGATATTTTGGGAAAAGTTGGAGATTTAAAGAAAAGTATGAGAATTTGTGATTCAAATATAGAAAGCTTTATCGGATCAATTTTCTATATAATGGATAGTTATTTTATTTACTTTCCATTATTGTATATGGTATGATTATGTGCTAACATATACTTGAAATGGTATATGTTATTTTTAAAGTAGATTCTGATATAAATAGAGGTCGTACCAAAAAACAAGGAAAAGCAAAAGTTTGAGAGTGATAATCGAAGTGAAGGAAACCACATTGCAAGGCTAAGGTGAGTGAATACATTTTTATAAGGAAATTTGTAATAAGTCAACTAAAGATGTAAATATTTTTTATAATATAACATGTTTTTGCATGATAAATTATTTTATTGATCTAAAGACTATGGCATATTTTTATGCTCATAAATAGATTATAGCATGATACAAATGACAAGTTCTTTTATACCGTTTTTAAATGGCATTCATAATGTGAATTGTATAGAACATATTAGAGTATGAACTACTCTAATGTGATATGTTTTACGTGATATAAATTGTATATGGGTTGCTTGCCATTTTGCAGGAATTGATTTTAAAGTTGCCCTTAGTAGTATAATATTGAGTTGGACAATATAGTTGTATACCATAAGAGTCACACTGTATCTGACACTTCATTGTGTCGATAGTATACGACGTCGATAGTTTGCAACATTTCATTGTGTTGATATGGCAACACTTTATTGTATTGATATGATCGCAATTCTTCATTGTGTTGATATGTTCTCGATACTTTATTGTGTCGATAGAAAGGATAGTACTAAAATGTACACGACTCGTATATTAGTCACTTGGGCTATATGATTTCACAGAATGATTATATATTTTTATATAGTACAGAATGATCACATTATGCTTTCTGGCATAGATATTCTTGTATTACAGATTATATGGTTTAAAGAATATCATGCTTTTGAAAAATATCATGCATTAGAAAATATTCTATATGTTACTCATCTTATGCCTCACTGAGTTATACTCAGCGTGTATTGTTGTTATATACGTAGGTAAAAGGAAGTAGGAGCAGAGCTTTTGCATCACCTTCTCTTTTGGAAGTACATAATCGACAGGTTAATTTCAGTACTTATGACATCCATGTTTTTGTGTTTAATAGTTGCATGTATTAGCTAAACCTGTCTTTCTGTTAAAATATTTCAATCGGATATGTAATAGTTTTATAAACCTTTTATAGATGTTAAAAGTATTTACTGCTTATTATTATTATTATTATATGTTTGGATATGAATATATTATTTACGTAAAAAGTTTTACTATCGGGTATTAAATTATTATTTTATTTATAAATTAGATAAAGTTAAGCGTGCTTGGAATAGAGAAATTTTAAGATGGGTGACCATCAGGGAAGTTACATAAAATATTTAAATTACCCCAGATTTTAGATTAAAAGATTTTTTTAAAAGCCTGTAACATCTTTGACTCGTGTTCGATGTACAGATACAGGGAGTGATACATTTATTGGTATCAAAGCTACAGGCTTAACTGGTTCTGGAGTTAATTTGAACTCAATAAAAGTGTTAAAGTGTGTACATGCCACTGGGATGATGTATTTACTTGAAAATGATACTTGTTTGATCGATGCAATTGCTTATTAGTTTAAGTGTATGTTATGAGTACAGATGTCGGAGGGAATTGGATCCCAACATGCTACTCAACAAGTGGGGCCTGAGAATGCTCCAGAAGTAGGGGAGGAAGTACAACAGCCTGTTCAATAAGAGGCTGGTACACTTGCACAAGAAATGCCGGTGCAAGACCGAGGCACATTTCTGCAAGCCCTGGACGCAATAATTAATAAACCTCCTCGAGTTTCTGTTCTAAAAGAGTTGAAGAAGCTGTAGGCTCCTGATTTTCGAGGCGACATTGATGGATGCCTGCGGATTTTTGGTTAAATGACATACAGACAATGTTGGCTTGGATTGGGTGTGATGATCAAGGAAAGCTGAAAGGAGTTGTCTCCTTATTGAGAGAGCAAGCATTAGTATGGTGGAACAATGTCACTGCTCATGTGCGAGAAGAAGTGAATTGGCAGTTTTTCCTCCAAGAGTTTAGGAGGAAATATATTGGAGATGTATTTATTCAGGAGATGAGACAGCGGTTCCTGGATCTTAAATAGAGGGAGATCGCTCGGTATATGAATACGAGTGCGAGTTCAATAGATTGAGTAGGTTTGCCTATGAATTGCTACCAGACGAGAGAGCATCACTAACAGCTTTATAAGTGGATTAGATACCAGATACCAAGAGGTGTTGGTGGCAATTATTCCCAGGGACTTTCAAGAAGCAGTTAATAGAGTTAAAGCAATGGAGATTGTCCTAGAGAAGGCTGAAAAAGAATCACAGAGTCAAAAAAGGAGTGCTAAAACATCTTTTGCTTCAACAAGGGTATATCACATCCATACGAAGGATGACAGAGATAGCAGAGAAGAACCTGACATTGTTACAGGTACTTTTCAACTCTATGGCCAACCTGTAATTGTTTTGATAGATACTGGGTCTACACATTCATATGTTAGTTCGAAGCTAGTTAGGGAAAGAGGAATTCCTTTAGAACTAACTCAAAGTGATGTGATAGCTATAAACCCTCTTGGCCAAAGTGCTAGGGTAAATAAAGTAAGTAGAAAATGTCTGCTAAAAGTTCAGGGAATTGAATTCCCAGCTGACTTGTTGGAGCTGCCATTTAGTGATCTTGAGATCATTTTGGTCATGGATTGGCTTCATGCCTATGATGCTACCGTAAGGTGTCATCAACAACAATTGATTTTAAACATTGCATATGGATCAGAGATTATAGTATTGGGTGAAGGGTCTCAATGTATAAAGAATATGATTACAGCTTTTAAAGCCAAGAAATTTTTGGAGCGAGGTTGTGAGGCTTTTCTAGCCCATGTAGTGGATACTAAGAAGATTAATAATGACCTCAGTGCGATTTCGACAGTTCGAGATTTTCCTGAGGTATTTTCGGAAGAGTTACCAGGATTACCTCCAGAAAGAGAAGTACAATTTGGAATTGAGGTTATTCCTAGTACTGGACCAGTATCCATGACTCCATATAGAATGGCACCTACAGAATTGAGGGATTTAAAATCACAGTTGCAGAAGTTATTAGATAGAGGATTTATATGTCCTAGTACATCACCATGGGGAGCTCTGGTGTTATTTGTCGAAAAGAAAGATGGTTCGCAGCAACTGTGCATTGATTATCGACAGCTGAACAAGGCGACCATAAAGAATAAGTATACATTGCCGAGAATAGAAGATTTATTCGACCAACTAAAAGGAGCAACGATATTCTCTAAGATCGATCTTCGGTCTGGATATTATCAATTGAAAGTCAAGGAGGAAGATATTCCAAAAACAACATTCCGAATGAGGTATGGGCATTATGAATTTGTAGTGATGCCATTTGGCCTTACAAATGCTCCAACAGCATTTATGGATTTAATGAACAGAGTATTTCAGCCGTATCTCGATATGTTTGTCATAGTCTTCATTGATGATATATTGGTGTACTCGAAGACTAAAGAAGATCATGATACGCATTTGAGAATAGTGCTACAGATTTTGAGAGAGAAGAATTTTTATGCTAAGCTCTCAAAATGCGAGTTCTGGTTATCTGAAGTGGCTTTCTTAGGTCACATTGCTTCAGCTGAAGGAATCAGAGTTGATCCTAAAAATATAAAATCTATTGTGGAGTGGAAGGTTCCCAAGAATATTACTAAAGTTCGTAGTTTCTTGGGACTTGCTGGATATTATCGAAGGTTTGTGAAAAACTTTTCGATGATAGCTGCTCCACTTACAAAGTTATTGAGAAAAGATGTTCCATTTGTTTGGACTGAAAAGTGTCAAGAAAGCTTTGATCAGTTAAAGAAAATTTTGACAGAAGCTCCAGTTTTAGTACAGCCATAATCGGG
Organism: Hibiscus mutabilis; assembly: GCA_019671005.1. Classification (NCBI taxonomy): domain Eukaryota; kingdom Viridiplantae; phylum Streptophyta; class Magnoliopsida; order Malvales; family Malvaceae; genus Hibiscus; species Hibiscus mutabilis. The sequence goes on from CM033746.1 coordinate 30,520,778, forward strand.
AAAGGAGTTTACTTTGTACAGTGATGCATCTCATAATGGATTGGGATGCGTATTAATTCAAGATGGAAAGGTGATTGCTTATGCTTCCTGGAAGTTAAAACCGCATGAAAGGAATTATTTGAATCAAGATTTAGAGCTGACAGCTGTAGTTTTTGCTCTAAAAGTGTGTCGACATTACCTTTATGGTGAACGTTGTCACATTTATATTGATCATAAAAGTTTAAAATATTTTATGTCGCAAAAAGAGTTGAATCTACGGCAACGAAGGTGGTTGGAACTGATAAAGGATTATGATCTTATCATTGACTACCACCCAAGCCGAGCAAATGTTGTAGCAGATGCCTTGAGTTGAAAAACACTCGCTACATTACGGGCTTTAAATGCACAGTTAAAAGGGAGACCTGACGGTTCGTTATTAGTGGAGCTGCAATTAAGGTCATCATTGCTAGACCGGATTAAAGAAAGTTAGCAACAAGATGAAGACTGTGTAGTCAAGAGGAAACAAGTGGAATTTGGTGAAAATAAAGATTTCGAGATTAAACCTGATGGGTGCCTCTATTACAAAGATAAAGTGTATATTCCTGAAGATGCTGAGTTAAAGTGAGATTTGCTCTTTGAAGCACACTACAGTCCTTTGGCTATGCATCCTGGGGGAAACAAGATATATCAAGATTTGAAGAGTCGATATTAGTGGCCTAGTATGAAAAGAATGATATCAGAGTTTGTTGCTAAATGCTTGATTTGTCAACAGGTCAAAGCTGAACATCAAAAATCATCAGGAAAGTGGCAACCTATTTTTATTCCGCAGTGGAAATGGGATAGAGTTACCATGGATTTTGTGATAGGACTACCATTGACCCCTAATAAGAAAGATTCTATATGGGTAATAGTGGACAAATTAACCAAATATGCTCACTTTATACCAGTTAGAATGGATTATCAAATAAGTAAGTATGCTGAGCTTTATATCAAGGAAATAGTTCGATTATATGGAGTGTCGATATCTATAGTATCAGACCGAGATCCAAAGTTTACATCAAGATTTTGGAAAGTGGTTGGAACTGATAAAGGATTATGATCTTATCATTGACTATGACCCAAGCCGAGCAAATGTTGTAGCATATGCCTTGAGTCGAAAAACATTCGCTATATTACGGGCTTTAAATGCACAGTTGAAAGGGATACCTGACGGTTTGTTGTTATTGGAGCTGCAATTAAGGTCATCATTGCTAGACCGGATTAAAGAAAGTCAGCAACAAGATGAAGACTGTGTAGTCAAGAGGAAACAAGTGGAATTCGGTGAAAATAAAGATTTTGAGATTAAACTTGATGGGTGCCTCTATTACAAAGATAAAGTGTATATTCCTGAAGATGCTGAGTTAAAGTGATATTTGCTCTTTGAAGCACACTACAGTCCTTTGACTATGCATCCTGGGGGGAAACAAGATGTATCAAGATTTGAAGAGTCGATATTAGTGGCCTGGTATGAAAAGAATGATATCAGAGTTTGTTGCTAAATGCTTGATTTGTCAACAGGTCAAAGCTGAACATCAAAAACCATCAGGAAAGTTGCAACCTATTTCTATTCCGCAGTGGAAATGGGATAGAGTTACCATGGATTTTGTGATAGGACTACCATTGACCCCTAGTAAGAAAGATTCTATCTGGGTAATAGTGGACAAATTAACCAAATCTGCTCACTTTATACCAGTTAGAATGGATTATCAAATAAGTAAGTATGTTGAGCTTTATATCAAGGAAATAGTTCGATTACATGGAGTGTTGATATCTATAGTATCAGACCGAGATCCAAAGTTTACATCAAGATTTTGGAAAGTATTACACAGAGTTTTGGGGACACAATTGAACTTCAATATTGCATTCCATCCTCAAGCAGATGGTCAATCAGAAAAGGACAATTCAGATATTGGAAGATATGTTAAGAGCTTGCATAATCGAATTCGAAGGATCATGGGAAAATATTTACTGCTAGCATAATTTGCTTACAACAACAGTTATCAAGCAAGTATACAAATGGCACCCTACAAAGCCCTCTATGGTCGAAAGTGTAGATCACCATTAAATTGGTTTGAATTACATGATTCCAAGCTGATTAAGCTCGATATATTACAAGAAATGGAGGAAAAAGTTAAGATTGTGCAAGACAATCTTAAAAAGGGCGTTGGTCGACAAAAGTCTTATGCAGACTTAAAAAGAAAAGACATCCAATTTAAGGTTGGAGACAAAGTATTTTTAAAGGTCTCTCCTTGGAAGAAAATAATGCGTTTCAGGCGTAAAGGTAAACTGAGTCCCAGGTATATTGGTCCATATGAAATTTTAAGAAAAGTTGGGCCTGTGGTATATCAGTTAGCTCTTCCACTGGAGATGAGTAAAATCCATGATGTTTTTCATGTTTCGATGCTCCGGAGATATAGATCAGATCCATCACATGTGATTGTACTGGAGGAAATTGAGTTGCAATCAGATTGACATATGAAGAAGAACCAGTAAAGATACTAGCGTATGGTGTCAAAGAATTAAGAAACAAGAAAATACCATTGGTGAAAGTCCTTTGGCGCAATCACAAGGTGGAAGAACCAATATGGGAAGCTAAGGATGCAATGGAAAAACAATATCCACACATTTTTAAAACATATACGTTTTGAAAATTTGAGGACAAATTTTCTTAAGGGGGAGAGACTTGTAATACCCCAATATTTTTAGTTACTAAAACGTAAAGAGTTAAAGATTGGTGGTTTTAGTTCAGTGACTAAAACGTAATTTTTTAAAGTTTGGTGGCTAAAGTGAAAAGTTAGGAAAAGTTTAGGGACTAAAATGGTAATTTTCCCAAATATTATTTTATTCTGTTATAAGAATTTTGGTGGGAATCAGATTTTTGATACGGAACTTGTGTGAAAAGCTATAAAAAGGATAAGTTTCGGTAATTAGTTCGAATGATTATTCGAATTCAGAAAATTATAAAATTTTTATGGAAGTCTTAGAAAGACTTGAAGAATATGATATTGTGGTTTTTGAATCGTACCCTTTGGTTTTACATCTGTGTATGACCAGGGCAAGACTATCCACTTGAACCTGAGATTGAACATGTACTCTGTAAGAAAAGAAGAGAACTACACACATTTATGGCAGATCCAATTGCCAATGGCAATCAAAATGCCACGGCAGAAGGCAATACAACCTTAGCGGATCAACCTGTTCGAGTACGAAACAGACCCATTCAAGATCACTTACTACTAGAGCTTGGTGATCTCAATCTAGGAATTGCTACTCCTGAGATTTAAGCCACAAACTTTGAATTGAAGCTCGCAATGTTCAATATGCTAAATTCAATTGGGTAATTTGGCGGCTCAGCAAACGAAGATGCCAGGCAACATCTTAGATCTTTCTTAGAGGTTTGCAATTCTTTCAAACAGCAAGGAGTCTGTAAGGATGTCCTTAGACTTAGACTTTTCCCCTATTCACTGAGGGATAGGGCAAGAACGTGGTTCAACAGCATATCACCAGGCACTCTAGAATCTTGGACGGATCTATGTTGAAGTTTCCTTACCAGGTACAATTCTACTAGCATGACAAATAAATTACGTAATGATATCACTTTTTCCGTCAAGCAAATGATGAATCTATGTACGAGGCTTGGGATCATTACAAAGAGCTTCTTTGCAAGTGTCCCATGCACGAATTCCAAGAATAGATGCAAGTAGTAATGTTCTACAATGGAGTCAACACACCAACGAGGATGATGCTATATGCCTCGACAAATGGAATACTCCTAATTCAATCACCAGAGGAAGCATTTGAGATTCTTGATAGGCTTGCTAACAATGACTATCAATTTCCAACCGCTACGAAGAGACAGGCAAGGCGATATGCCACGACAATTGAGCTTAATTCAATTGATGCCATCTTAGCACAATTGGCCGCATTAACCAATATGGTTAAAAATCTGCAGCGTCCCAACAATACACAGGAGGTAAAGGTAGTAAATTCATCTTGTGATTTTTGTAATGATAACCATGATTCTTTTGAGTCTCCATAAAACCCCAAAACCAGTTTTACGTTAGAAACTACAACAAAACAACAATCCATATACCAATACATATAATCCAGGATGGAAACAGCATCAAAACTTCTCATGGAATAATTAGAAAGGCTATAACAATACATCTCGACAGAATGCTGAAGCATCAAGATTCCAATAGAACATGCCACGACAACATAATCAATTACCACATCAACAATCAACAGCTAGTTCTTTGGAAAACACTCCCAATGCTTTTATGCTTAAAATTGAATCTTATATGGCTGAAACTAGCAATTTCATGCAAAAGACTGACTTTTTTATGAACAAAACAAAAATTCGGATATAGAGTCAAGAAGCAGCAATTAAGTCTTTAGAAAATCAGGTTGGACAGTTTGCCCAAGCCCTAAGCACGAGGCCACAAGGAACCTTGCCTAGAAATAACGAGGTTGCATGAGGTTCAAGCCATGAGCAATGTAAAGTGATCACCGCCATAAATGGAGCAAAGGTGGGAAATAAACCTACCTAACCCGAGGAGGATGAGCCATTGATCAATGGAAAACATCTGGAGGATGCCAAGGCAACTCCATCTACCACGGTAACCATACCACAGGCGATTGCCCTAACAAATTCATATATTGCGGCAAGTCCATCTATTACAGCCAATCCAGTCGAGATGAGTAAAGACAAAGAGAACAGACCGCCACCACCATTTCCACAGAGGTTCAAAAAGTAGAAGATTGAGTACCAGTTTAAGAAGTTCCTTGACATTCTTAAACAATTCCACATCAACTTACCACTGGTTGAGGCAATCAAGCAGATGCCGAATTACGCCAAGTTCCTTAAAAAATAGTATCAAAGCATAAGAGGTTGAGTGATTTTGAGACAGTTGTCTTGACAAAAAGATGTATGGCTTTGTTACACAACCAATTGCCCCCTAAGCTTAAAGATCCAGGTAGTTTCATAATATCGTGTTCTATTAGCGAGCATTACATCAGAAAAGCTCTATATGACCATGCAGCAAGCATAAATCTTATACCCAAATTCGTGTTTCAGCGATTAGGCATAGGCAAGGCAAGAGCCACCACAGTTATGCTACAGCTTGCTGGCAGATCATATGTGCATCCCAAGGGAAAAATCAATGACATTCTAGTAAGAGTTGATAAGTTTATTTTCCCGCTGATTTTATTGTTTTGGTTGTGAAGCAAATGAGTTTGCACCCATCATTCTTGGGAGACCATTCTTAGCAACAGAGAGGACTTTGATCGACATTGAAAGAGGAGAACTCACCATGAGGGTGAATGAGCAGCAAGTCACACTTAGAGTGTTCAAAACTTTCAAGGATGCCAATGATCCAGAAGAATGCCAAGCAATAAAAGGTACGTCAAAGTTCAACTTCGATGCAGAAACTCAGATTGTCGACTTCTTTCCCAGACTTGAAGGAAACAATGATGCAGATGACTTGGAGACCCATAACATGTTCCTAGTTGAATAATTGCTAATTTCCAAGGTAATTACCTGGTATGCTGATATAGTGAATTTTCTTGTAAGTGGTATTTTATCTCATGATCTTTCTTATCAGGGAAAGAAGTGGTTCCTACATAATGCTAAGCATTATTGTTGGGACGAGCCTCTGTTGTTTAAACAATGTGCAGACTAGGTTATGAGAAGATGTATTCCTGAGGAGGAGCAGAAAAATATACTCCAACAATACCACTCATCATCCTATAGAGGTCACTTTGGAGGAACTCGCACAGCAATAAAAGTCTTACAGTAAGGCTTTATTGGCGTACTCTCTACAAAGATGCACATGAGTTTTACAAGCAATGTGATCGATGCCAAAGAATCGAGAATATTTCAAGACGACATGAGATGCCATTGCAAAACATCCTTGAGGTGGATTTGTTTGACGTTTGGGGCATTGAATTTATGGGGCCCTTTCCATATCATATGGCAACCTTTACATTCTACTCAATGTGGACTATGTGTCCAAGTGGGTTGAAGCAGATGCAACCCCCAGAAATGATGCAAAGATTGTTCAAAGATTTCTACAAAAGAATATATTCTCATGGTTTGGAGTGCCAAAGGCAATTATCAGTGATGAGGGTAAGCATTTTGACAACAAACTCATTGCCAAGTTGTTGTTACGCTTTGGGGTTTCCCATAAAATTGCCACAGCATATCACCCGTAAACCAATGGGCAAGCTGAGATCTCTAATTGAGAATTGAAGATTATTTTGGAGAAAGCTATAAATCCTTCACGTAAGGATTGGTCTAAGAGGCTAAATGATGCTCTTTGGGCTTATCGAACCGCATATAAGACACCCTTGGGCACAACTCCATATAGACTCGTCTACGAAAAAACTTGCCACATTCCTATAGAGATCGAGCATAAAGCTTATTCGACCATCTCAACAATGAATATGGATTGGGAGAAAGCAGGACAGAGACGTTTGTTGGACCTGAATAAGATTGAAGAGTTTCGTACATCTGCGTATGACAATGCCAAACTGTACAGGGAGAAAACAAAACGCTGGCATGACAAAAAGATTTTGCCACGACAATTATTGCCAGGGCAAATGGTGCTTCTTTATAATTCACGCCTTAAAATTTTTCCAAGTAAACTTAAATCAAGATGGATTGGATCATTCGAGGTGGTTAAACCCTACTCCCATGGTGTTGTTGTGATTCGATCGATCAAGAATGGAACTGAGTTCAAGGTCAATAGCAAAGATTAAAGCACTATGTTGGAAGCCATATTGAGAGAGACAAGCTTACAATCTCCTTGGGAGATGAATGAAAATGCTCTCACTAAGGATTTTTCATTTTATTTTTTTAATTACTTTTGGACTTATTATTTTTTTATTTTAATTTGTTTTGGGATTTTTCTTATTTATTTTGGTTATTTAAATTTTTGGTTAGTTAGGCTGTTTTTGAATTTCAAATCGTGTTATCTCTTGTATTTCTTTTTGAATTTCAAATTTGAATTTTTTTATCTTTTTAATTATCCATTCTCTTATTTTTATTTTATTTTAATATTTTTCTTTTTTCTTTTTCTAAGGTTAAGAATTTGAATTGGAAAAGAATTCAAGAAGTGTTGGAAATTTTTTTCAAGAGAGATAAAGGGTCAAAGGGTAAACATAGGTTTAAATTCCTAAATTTGTTCAAACCCTAGATTTATTTCATCTTTTTCTCTACCCTAGCTGCACCACTCTTCTCCCTCTCATCATTTTATGCTTTTTCACGCATTGGTGAGATATCATTCACCCTTTCACCTTTCCATCACTTATCATTCACTTCATCATTACAACACCAACCTTTCATCTCTCCCATTCATTCACTCTCTTTTATTCACTTCATCTTGTTCCCAGTTCTTTTTCTCCATTTTTGAAATCTTGAGTTGTTTTTCTTTTCTTTTCTTCTTGAATCGACATGTTTACAAACCTCAAAACCATGGATGAAATTTGTCCCTCACGCACGCGACAACCACCTTACCGAAAGTTCACCATGGCGGCCGTGCAAAAGCAATTCAAAGAGAAGTTTGCAACAAGATGAGTTTGGGAGGAGCAAGGCTTTGCCTATGACATGCCACCCGAGTTTCGGTCCTGAGGAGTCAATATATGCCATGACGAGATTTATAAATAGCCAATATTCTGTGAACAACCGGCTGGAGTAAATGTCTCATGGGTAAGGGAATTTTACTCTCAGGTTTCTATTCCAGATAACCCAGTTGTATTTGTACGTGGCAGGGCCATTCTTCTCGATGCTACTATCATCAACGCCTATTATGGCTTGTTCTTCAAAGAAGATGAACATGCAAAGTTTTTGGAGAATGTGACTCGTAAGAAAATGGACCAAGTTGTGAAGGATCTTACCTTGGAAGGAATGGAACAAGGGAGAACTCAAGGGAACGGTAAACTGCATTATGCTAAAACCTGAAGCTAAGTTGTGGATTAAATTTATTAAGACTCATTTAATGCCTACCATACACAACACCATTGTTTCATTGTCTCGATTATTATTGTTGTACTCTATTCTTCACAAGCGTGTTATCAATGTTGGGCAAATAATTGTGGATGAAATTTATGCATGCAATAAAAAGGACATAGGAGCCTTATATTTTCCCAATTTAATAACTATCGTGTGTGAGAAAGAAAAAGTACTAATCGACCCAACCGATGAACGGATGCCAAAGCGGAATGGGTGGACAAAGGCACAGTACATGCGAGTGATGCAAGAAGGAATGCCACAACCAAAACCAACTGTCCCAGTTACCCCCACAAGTGCACATGCCACGGCAAATGACACTGCACCAAAAGAGTTTGACATTGAAATTAAGGACATGAAAGGAACAGAAAATCAAGTGGCCGATCACTTATCACGCTTAGAACGTAATAGGAAGGAGGACGCGGATTTAGAGATATGTGATGCATTCCCGGATGAGCAACTGTTAGTTCCCTCGGCAACCATGGATGCGCACGCCTCGTCAACCCCTGACACCTTAGAAACCATGGATGCGCAAGACTCGGCAACCCTCGATGATTCAGCAACTCTCGACGCGCACGCCATGGCAACCACTGATACGCACCCCTCGGCAACCATGGACGCGCACACCTCAGCAACCCCTAATGCCTCGGCATCCACTGATGCACAATCCTTGGCAACCCTGACGCGCATGCCGCGGCAACTCTAGACGCGCACGCCTTGGCAACCATGGAAGCAGTTTCCACGGCAACACATGCCTCGGCAATACCCTGGTACGCGGATTTAGTTAATTTCCTTGTTTGTGGTATTTTACCTTAGGGCCTTACTTACCAAGGGAAAAAGCGGTTCCGCCATGATGCTAAGCATTACTTTTGGGACAAGCCTCTTTTGTTTAAACAATGTGCAGATCAGGTTATACGCCGATGTGTCCCTGAAGAGGAGTAGCAGAACGTACTCCGGCAATGCCATTCTTCGCCCTATAGAGGACATTTTGGAGGAACGCATACCGCGGCCAAAGTTTTGCAATCCGGTTTGTATTGGCCAACACTGTACAAAGATGCCCAAGAGTTTTACAAGCAATGTAATTGTTGCCAGAGGATGGGCAATATCTCTAGACGACATGAGATGCCGCTCCAAAACATCATCGAGGTGGAATTGTTCGATGTATGGGGGATTTATTTTATGGGACCTTTCTCATCTTCATTCGGCAACCTCTACATTCTACTTGCCGTTGGCTACGTCTCTAAATGGGTTGAGGCAGCTTCAGTTCCCACCAACGATTCCAAGATCGTGCAACGATTCTTGCAGAAAAATATATTTACACGGTTTGGGATGTCGAGAGCAATTATCAGTGATGAAGGCAAGCACTTCGACAACAAACTCATCGCCAAGATATTACAACTCTTTGGTGTATCTCACAAGATTGCGACTGCATATCACCCACAAACCAATGGGCAAGCAGAAATTTCCAACCGGGAATTGAAGGGTATACTCGAGAAAGTTGTAAATCCCTCTAGGAAGGATTGGTCAGTAAGACTAGATGACGCACTTTGGGCATATCGCACTGCATTCAAAACACCCTTAGGTATGTCTCCCTTCCGACTTGTCTATGGCAAAACATGCCATCTACCGGTGGAAATCAAACACAAGGCATATTGGGCAATGAAGACCGTTAATATGGATTGGGAAAGTGCCGGACAAAAGCGTTTGTTGGATCTCAACCAGATAGAAGAATTACATGCACTCGCCTATAACAATGCACGAATCTACAAGGAGAAAACAAAGCAATGGCATGACAAGAAACTATTGTCGCGGCAATTCATGCCAGGGCAACTAGTTCTCTTATTCAATTCTCGGCTAAAACTTTTCCCGGGAAAACTGAAATCAAGATGGTCGGGACCATTCGAAGTTGTCAAACCATTCTCCGATGGTGCCGTGATAATCAAGTCCATCACTGACGAACATGAATTCAAAGTTAACGGACAAAGATTGAAGCACTACAATGGTGCCCATGTGGAACGTAACAAAGAAGTGGTCACCTTAGGAGAAGCATGAGCACGCTCACCTTTCGATATTTTCTTTTTCTTTTTCTTTTTATTTTTTTGAACTATTTTTTTTATTTTCGTTCTTTTTCTTTATTTATTTTTTGAATTTTTAGGAGATATTTTATTTTATTTTTCTTCATTATCTTTAGTTTCCAGGTTTTCTTTGTTTTCTTTTCTCTTCCACAACAAGACTCACAACCACCATGCTAAGGAAATTCATTATCGACTACTTGCCACGGCAACCGCAACAAATAATGCCCCGGCAACTACCTCAGCAGTTGCAACGACAATAGAAACTAGCGATGCCCAGGCAACAAAAATGGCTTCGGCAACTACAATGCCCAGGTAAGTGAACCTTCCTCGGAAAACATGGATCAAATCAAAGCAATGCTATTCACGCGGTACCAGCCACAAGCATTCAACCACCCATCAAAAAATGAATCAAGAAAACGGTACGAAGGAAACTTATCACTCGAGGTGAAGACCTCTCCGACTAACTCATTTCATTTAGTTTCTTTTAAATTTTGTTTCACTTTTACATGCATTGAGGACAATGCTTCTCTCGAGTTTGGGGGGTGTTGGATTCTAGTTAGTTTCATGTTTAGTTGCATTCATCTTTAGCAATCACATATAGGTTGCATATGTTACTTGCCATGACTTTGATTGGATTTAATTAAGACTTGTTGAATATCCAATGATGAATTTTTGCCACTGCACTTAATTGAAAGAACCTTTAATTTTAGAATTGCATGAAAAGAACTTAAAATTTTATTATGACGCTTTTTTTTACACGGTTGTGGCTTGTTGATTGAAAGAAACTTAGTGAACTTAGGTTGCTTAAAATTTGGGTAAATTTAAAATTGAAAATTAAAAGTTAAATTCTTGCTAGAGGTGCCCGAAACTGGCTCTAGTAGTAATTGCACTTTCTTGCTAGAGGTGCCCGAAACTAGCTCTAGTAGTTAATGCACATTAAAGAATCGCTAGAGGTGCCCGAAATTGGCTCTAGTCGACTAAAATAAAATGAGAAATTGCTTACTTTGCTAGAGGTGCCCGAAATTGGCTCTAGTGAAAATAAAAATAAATGCCCCAGTAATTAAATTGATAAAAGCCTATTGTTCACATAGAATCTTGAAAATCAGCTTGTACACAACTACGCACACACATTGTCACAAGCATTATAGTTTGATTCTGGGTAATTTTTGTGCTATTCAAAAAATTAAAAGGTGATCATGCTTTGTGCCACGGTTCTGAGGGTTGAATTCAAGTTTGAAGCATGTATTTGATGATTAAAGTCTTGGTAGGTAATTGTTAGTTTGCATTGCTTGAGGACAAGCAATAGTTCGAGTTTGGGGGTGTGATAAGTGTTCAAAAGTACTATTTTTATTACCCTTTTTACTCATATTATTGTTAGACTTAGGTTCATATTAGTTGCATAATTAGTCATTCATGCATTAATTCATGTTTCTTTCCACCGTTGAGCTTGATTACATAACTTGGTGATTTTTGTGGAAAAAGATGCTGCTTTGGTGTGCTTTTGTGTGTGTGTAGAATCACTTGCCTAAACAAGGCTGGAACTAGTTGCCAGGGCAGTGCATGAAGGAGATGCCGACGCAGTTGCCAGGGCAATGCATGAAGGAGATGCTGAGCTAGTTGCCAAGGCAATTTTTGACAATGAATAAGATGATATGGTAGTTGAAATTGATGACTAGATAAGCCCAAGATGACGTGGAGCAAAGCTAAATCCCAAAGGAGTTTGATTTCCATGAAGAGGTTAAAGAGACATTAAATCCCAAGAAAATAGGGGAAGTTCTAGAAGGAATTTAAATATAATAAAGAATTATATTCTTTAAATATAATTTAATTCCAACTTAACTTCCTCCTCAAAAAAGACTTTGACGTAGCCCTATAAATTAAAGACCATGCCGTCAACTCCAAGGGGGAGAGAGGAGAGAATTTTTGACAAAGAGCAAGGGAGATTTCGACAAGGCTTTGGAGAGATTTCGACAAGGCTTCAACCATTCTTCATCTTTTTTCTTTCTTGTTCAATTAGGTTTATGCTAGGAATTCTTTGTCTTGTGTTTCTTTGGAATCTAGCCATGAACTAAATCTATTTGGCTAAGGTTATTGTGTCTTGTGGTTGTGAGAAACAATTGGATTTTGTTTAGGTAATAAGAGTTTGCACTTTCAATTCAAGGTTTACTCATTCTTGGTTCTTATTCTTGTTTGCGAGTCAATTGGGAGAGGATCTCGTAACTTCATCTATTTATCTAATATCGGGAGAGTTAGATTCAAGAAACGAATGAGTATGGTCTTTATTCAATCTATTGATGGTGAAGATTAATCCGGCTTAGGGATAAGTTAAGGATTCAACGGCTAAGAAGAGCGCAAGATTGGTTGTTGTTCACCCTTGATTCACGCAGGGATGTATTATCAAGGCATGCACAAATAGCTAGAGTTTCGACTTATGGATAAGAAGAAACCATTGAAGAACGCTCCGCCGAACCTTGAAGTTGCTGCCCAGCCGCCCAAGTAGTTGCCCAGCTAGTCGCCCAGGCATCCATCGATTAGTTGCCAAGGCAACCCCTCGGTGCAAGTTGCCACGGCAATTGAGTTGCCCTTGCACTCTTTTACCAAGACGATCCAATCGGCTATCACACCTCAACTCACGATAACATGGCCTATTCTCTCTCATTTAATTACATCTTCTTTTACTTATTTGCTTTTTAGTTTAGTTGTTAGTTAAAACTCCTACAATCTTCTACTTGTGTTCTTTTACTTTTTACAGTGCAAGAGATTAGATTCCTGAAGTGGCACCAATCCCTGTGGAGACGATATCTATTATACTATAACTTGCAACGTGTACACTTGCACAATTGCGGAGCACTTATTACGCGCAACAGAAAGCAAGGAGGACATGTTAAAACAGTTCCCTCATCTTTGTCCGCCAAGTAAATTTTGAGGACGAAATTTCTTAAGAGGGGGAGAGTTGTAACGCCCTAAAATTGGGCCTAGATGTAGACCGGATTGGGTAGGTGATTCGAAAAAATCGGTTTAGGTAATTCTAATAGTTTTAGGAATTAAATTTTATAAAATTGATTTTGGTGAAATAAAATATGGAAAAATGATAGAAATTACTTAATTAATATTTTAAGTAATTTGGTAAATTCAATTTGAAGTACTTAAATCTGATTTTTGGTATATTTTGGTCTAGTGATTAAAAGGTAATTACTATTTTTGGTGACTAAATCGTAAAAGGGTCAAAACTTAAAATCTTTAGAGAACTATTTGACCAATCTTTTTCATCAGATTTCTCTCTTAATTTAGGCTATTTTAAGGTGTTTTTAAAAGGTTTTATAATTAAATAGAAGAAGATTTATTAAAAGGATTTTTAATTTGTAAAGTCACTTTCTTACGTAATTACTTTTCTTCCAACCTTTTTCTCTCAACTTTCTCAGAAACCAACTAAGATTTCTACTCCAAAATTCTCAGGAATCAATTTCTATTGATTTCCTTTTACTTTTCTAATTGATTCCTTTAATTCTTATTGCAAAATCTCTTTGGATTTCAATCAGGCTTTGCCAATTAAGGGAGAAATTAGCAATTAGAGGTGATTTTCATTTCTCTCCTCTAATTAAAGGTTCTTTAATAAAATTCCCAAGTTCTTGATCCTTTGTTATTGATTTATGTTAAGGAATTGTGATTTTAATATGGATTTGATGATTAAATTGAGTTTTCTTGGAAAATTGTTGGAAATTGATTTGGATATATTTTGGTGATGAATCTAATTGGTGTAAATCTTTATTTAGATGTATAATAATGTGGAAAGAAGTTTTTAATAAATGAAATCCCAAAACTATATGGATTGCTAGTTTTCTAGGTTGTTTATAGTTGTTTTTTTGGTGTGATCTTGTTGTTGTAGAGTTGCTAGAGGTACAAGGAAGTGATTAAGATGTTTTTGGATGTTAATTGATGTTGTTAAGGTGTTAGAATCTGTAGGTTTTGGCTGGGATTTGTTTACATAAGGTTTGGTGGTGTTCTTGATAGATTTAGAGAGGTGTTTGATGGATTCTTGTGAGACGAAGTTGTGTTTGTTTGTTGCTGGATGTTTGTGATGTAGAGATGTATTTTAATCCTGTATTTTTGATTGGGTAAAGCAGGGGTGCTGAATCCTTTAGCTTTTGGACTTGATTCGCGCATTGGCAAGCAAGCGTTGGTTGGTTGGTGAGTGGAAAAGTGTTTTACTGCTATAAAAGGTTTGAAAGAAGTTGTGGGAGTTTAGATAAAGTTTGAAACACTTACCTAAGCTCGGAAGTAAGTATCGGTTGAGGTTTCTCTCTATTTTTGTTTTGCAAAATGAAATCTCATGCACATGTTTATGGTTTTGATTACTCACTGTATTATGCATGTTTTAGAGATTAAAGTTGATGCAAATGAATATAGATGATGACTTTTGAAAATAGCATATGGTTTGTGAAAGTATTTTTGAGAATACTAAAATGTGAGGTTTAATGTATTTGAGTTGGATTGTTTGATGCATATGTAAAACAGAGAGGTAATGTTGTTTTATTGAATATACTGGCAAGTGGCTGAATTTAAAATATTATCGAATATAGTTGGCTAGCCATAGAGTTTAAAGTGCACTATAAAAAGTCACCTCATGTGTGTCGAGGGGTTGTAAGTGTACCGTATTCTCCACCATGAGAACCGCAGCGGTTGAGGTGGATAAATGTTATGTTTTCTCCCATTGGTGGATTTATACATCCAAACCGTAGAGGTGGGTAAATGTTCTATTACTCTGTTTAAATCGTTAAGGTGGACAAGTGTGTCGTTGCTCCGATTGAGGTATGTATGTGAAGTGGTCGTAGGAACCACTTGAGAAATCTGTGTATCCGATGTGTTTAATGAAATGAAAGGTTGCTGGTTTTGAGTCACTTGAAATCTAATATATGAGATAATGTATCATGAGAAAAGGATTATGTTTTTATAATGTGATTAATACATGTGGTGCTCTTTAAGCTTGTTATAGAGATATTGAGATATGAAGCTTAAATTGAGGTAGAGATTGAATTCATGATACATGTGTTGAAAATGATTTAAATGTGCATATCTGAGATGATTTGAGAAGCATGAGATGTTTTGCCATGAGACAAATACATGTGATTTGAATTAAATGATTTTAAATTTACTGATGAGTGTTTTGTGATTCCCTCACTAAGCTTATAGCTTACGTTCTCTGTTCCTCATCAATGCAGAGAAATAGGCTTCTCAGAGAGCTCGTGAGCAAGGGAGGATCCAAGGATCGATATATTTCAAAGTATTGTTTCATAAATATTAAGTAGTAATAAGAGTCAATGTGACTGGGTTATTTTGGGAGATGTATTTTGGTTACTCCTTGTTTGTATAAGCTTGGATTAATGTTTTGGATTTGTATGATGCTTATACTTGACTTGAGGCGTTTTGGAAACAAGATGCATTATTGGGTAAAAACCATGCTCATGGAAGAATGCTTGAATATGCAATGCCTAGTATAATCTCTTACTATGTTGCTATGCTTGAGGATTTGATGTATGTGATGTTATATGATGATTAGAGGCAGAGTTGAAGGTGTTAGATTGAGCCAAAGTGTCATTTGTTGGACCTAGAGGTCATTACAGGTCTGTTCGTACTAGTACGCATCCTCAGGGATCGATACGCGAGGACATGTCTCAGCTCAAATTGTTCAAAATTGCCTAGCTGTACCGATACGCCTGGTAACTATTTTGGTACGTATAGCTTAAATTGAAGGTTGGTTTCGATACACATGTTATCGTACCGGTACAGTCTTTGGCTACTGGAATTAGGATTTTCAAAACACACAAGCCTTTACCGATACGCTTGAGGACCTTAACGGTACGCCCTTGTGTTTTAGCACCGTTGCGATATGGTAGACACCTTTACTAGTGCGCTAGCCGTTAAATCGGCTATGATGCCTTCTGATGTTTGAAATATTTGAGTTTTGGTCTCTGTTTCTTAATTATGCAATTAAATGAGTTTGGATGGTTATTTTGAGTTGAGGTTTAACCTGAAGGCATGAAATATGACTAATTGAAGATTGGTAACTTTAATTTTATAAAATTCCTTACAAATTGTAAAAATTACATTTTAGTCCCTATAATGCAAATTTGGGCAATTGGATGTCGAATTGATGCCCTATTGACTTATAAATTTAACTCTAATCAGTATGATCACCTTAGGACTTAAATAAAATCTAGATAAGATAAAAGAAATAAAGGATTGTTTCTAATGTAATTCTATAGCTCTCTCAGTTTAGTCTTGCGACTAGACCGAGTCAAGGGGGTTACAATCTCTTTGGTTTACCCATGAAAAGTTCGGATGCTACTTCCACCCTACATTATAAGTATTAGAGTGTGATTTATTATTGTAGATGTAATTGCCAAAAAAATATACCGATTCTAGGTTTGCTAGGCATTCTTCCACATTATGATCATCTCCACAAATAGTGCATAATAGTTCCAATGCCTTCACTTTTTGGTCTTTAGCTGGCTTTTGCATTGCCTTCGCTATATTAGTGAGGTTGACAATTTGAGCATTGATCAACGATAATGCATCAAACTCCAACTTTCCAGCTACTTTCGTCCTGGTTCCCAATCAGGCGGTAGGGTATTGAAGGTCATTGGTGGCAATCATTTTAAGGATGTCATAAGCCTTAGTGTAATTCTTATCTAGCAGCGAATTGTTTGCTAAAGCAACTACTACAGTCTTGGCATAAGCATTGAGTCCGTTACAAAAGATCTCAATCTAGGTCCAAGCAGAAAATCCAAGCATATGGCATCTTCTAAACAAGTCCTTGAATCGCTCCCAGGCATCACACAGAGTCCCATCATCAGCTTGTCTAAATGTAAAGATTTCACTATGTAGCTTGGCATTATGTTTAGGTAGCTAGAATCTCAAAAGAAACTTTTTGCATAAATCTGCCCACGAAGTAACTAAGCCAGGTGGCAAAGAGTCAACCCACGATTTTGCTCTTTCTCTCTCTTAAAGAGAATAAAATAGCATCAGCTTTACTTTCTCTTTTGTCACACCAGATTGTTAGAATATTAGGTGATCTATTGAATTGCTTTAAATGTCGTATTAGGTCTCTAGTAGGTGATCTATCGAATTGACCTACATTTATTAGTGTCTGATTCATTACGGGTTTAAGCTCAAAGTTAGCCATAATTACCTTTGGACCAATTAGTCCTGGCAGCAAATTATACAGGGTTGGTGCCAAGTATTCTCTGATAGGTCATTCTTTAGGTATTTGAGTAGCAATAGTAGGAGCGGATGGTATCCTATCGTGCATTTTCGGATTCTCTTAGTTGTTGTCATTATTTATGATACCTCTATTATGATTCATTTCTCAACTTTCTCTTCTTAACCTATGTAGCGTTCTTTCAATTTTTGAATCGTATTTCAAATCTTCCTTCGTAGTGCGACTATTGGTCATACACCAAATGAAATGTAGTGAGTAAAACCCCAAAAAATAAAAACAAGTAAAAATCAAAATAATTAATCCCATTGTAATCCCCAACAACGGCGCCAAAAACTTGTCGATGAAATAATGCTTGGCAAAAGATTAAGTATTATGTGTGTCAATTCAGGAAATAATATGACACCCCATTCCCGATCTGGTAGGAATCTGGGTTGGAAAGCGTTACCAATGAACGATACAGTGAACGATTTACTTATTTCGATGACTTGGACTACAAACAGTGAATTAACAATATTTATACTATGCCATGCTTGACTATTGTCAATGCAAACTCATTCAAATTATAATCTGGGACCAGTTAATGACTTATACACTTTAAGGACTAAATTAATTTTGAGGATTATCTCGAATTAAGATTTCCCGTATGAAATCATGTTACTCTTACCTCGTATTTAGAATTCACACAATTTGGACTTCATTTACACTTTCAATTGACCCCTATTCAAAATAGTGACCATTTTGCAAATTTCCAAACTAGTTAACTAACTTACCTGTATCGGTACCGCTACTCAAGAGGCCATACCAATATGCACCCTTAATATTTTTCTTTCGAATCTAAATATTGTATCGGTATTCATTATACAGTACCAGTACACATATTTCGGTACCCTCATATCGATACGGGTCCATTACCATACCGATACGCAATCCCTAATTTCCAAATTGAAATGTGAATGGTATCAGTACGCCATCACCCATATCGGTACCTGTGCAACAGTAAAATTCTGGTGTTGATTTGGTGTACCGATACTCCTGTAGCAGTACCAGTACTCCTTAAGACTTATACCATTTCTTGCAAGCCTGTACCGGTACAGCATCCCCGTACTGGTACGCACAGATCAAATATTGCCCAATTTAGCTTATCATTACATGTACGACATCACCCGTACCGGTACGCCTATACCTGTAATGTCATATTTTATCTGGTTTTAATTCAATTTGAAGGCCTTTTACATGTCCAAAGTCTACCAAATTTTACCAGCAAGCCTAAAAACATCAATTCTACTTACATGTCAAATTTTACCTCAAAACGAATTCATTTACCCGATTTTCCCTTATTAGTGCAATTATAGCCATTTTACCAAATTTTATCAACTATAAACATACCATTCTTTATGCTTTAACTCATTCAGCATAGTGGACCATACATACATACAAAATGAGGCTAAACTAACTTGTCTAGACCCTATGCCACCTTCCTAGGAGTTTAAGGACAAATTTTACATTACATATAACTTGGTGACTTGCTTCAAAAACGTCCTTGATCTAACAAACCTTTAACCTGAAAATGCATGGAAATGAGATGCATTAGGCTTACTTAGCCTAGTGAGTTAGTCAATAACAATAATATAAAATTTAATGATAACAATGACATGTATAGCAATGTAAGTGCATCTCAAGTCAAGTTTTATCAATACTTGCAATTCTTATTTATTTTCCTTGGATCGACATGTAATATGGATACGCGAATTCCCAACCAACATTGCCAACAATAAATGGTCAATATCCTCCAACATTGCCAAAAAGACCAATATCAACACATCCCGCCAACATCACCAAATAGAGCCTTAGCTCAAGGATCATAGTCCACTCCGTACCAACGAGCTTATGAATTCTATGGCATGCCAATTGTATCCCATGTCCATTCACGTCCAAGGATTCAATACTTACCAATATCAATAACAATAGCAACAATAATGTAGCAATGACAATACTATATAGCATACTCAATATAATCTTCCTCAATGTCTCAATGATATCAATAACGATGCAATGCTTCAATGCACCAATCGAATCCCCCAAGCCCAAGCGAAAAGCCAATGAAATTGATGAAGATGACGATGAGGACAACCCCGTACGAGGATCGATTCCACCATCGGCAACAAGGAAGCAACCACCGCATTCAAGAAAAAGAATCAAGACACTAACCAAAAGGAAACTAATCATCCACGATTACAAACTCTTAGAGTAAGTCCTCGTTTGCATTTTACTTTTCTTTATTTTTATTTTTCTTTGTTGCATGCATTGAAGACAATGCCTGACTCGAGTTTGGGAGGGATTGTTATTAGTTAGTTACCATGTTTAGTTGCATTCATCTAAAGTATTGCATTTAGGATACATAAATTGCTTACCATGCCTTTAGTTGGAACAATAATTGCCTAGATTTGATGAATATCTGATGATGACTTTGCCAATGTACTTAATTGATACAACTTTTTATTCTAGGATAAACATGGAAACACTTAGAATTGTACTATGATGCTAAACTTGATGAAACACTGTGTGGCTTGATTGATTTAAGGAATTCTAGCGAACTTAGGTTGATAGTTAAAAAATTGGGGGATTAGAATAAAAGTTGAATGAATATAAGAGGTGCCTGAAATTGGCTCTAGTATGTGCTAAAAAATTGATCGCTAGAGGTGCCCGAAATTGGCTCTAGTATGTGCTAAAAATTGATTGCTAGAGGTGCCCGAAACCGGCTCTAGTTAAAACATGTTAAAAGAACCCAATGAAGTAATTTGAAAACCTCTTGTTTGCATAGAATCCAAAAAATCAACTTGCACACAACTCCGCACACACTCACAAGCATTATAGTTTGATTCCGAGTAACTCCTAAGTTTTTCGAAAAATGAAAAGCCAATCATACTTTGTGCCGCGGTTCTAAGAATTGAAATCAAGTTCAAAGTAAGTTTGTGAAAATTGAAGTCTTGGTGGGTGATTATTAGTTTGCATTGCTTGAGGACAAGCAATAGTTCGAGTTTGGGGTGTGTTAAGTGTTCAAAAGTACAATTTTTATTACCTTTTTATTCATATTATTGCTAGACTTAGGCTCATATTAGTTGCATTATTATCCATTCATGCATGTTTGTATTGTTTCCTTGGTTGACAAGCTTGATTTCATATTTTGCTTAATTTTGTGGAAAAAGATACTGCTTTGGTGTGTTTTTGTGTGTATGCAGAATCACTTTCCAAAGCAAGGCTTGAACCAGTTGCTAGGGCAATGCATGAAGGAGATGCCGAGCTAGTTGCCAGGGCAATGCATGAAGGAGATGCTGAGCTAGTTGCCAGGGCAATTTTCGATCAGGGATAAGATGATATGGTAGTCAAAATTGATAACTAGATAAGCCCAAGATGACGTGGAGCAAAGTTAAATCCCAAAGGAGTTTGATTTCCATGAAAAGGTCAAAGAGAAATTAAATCCCAAAAAGATAGGAGAAGATCTAGAAATAATTTAAATATAA
This sequence comes from Hibiscus mutabilis, assembly GCA_019671005.1. Lineage (NCBI taxonomy): Eukaryota > Viridiplantae > Streptophyta > Magnoliopsida > Malvales > Malvaceae > Hibiscus > Hibiscus mutabilis. The sequence continues at coordinate 30,541,619 of CM033746.1, forward strand.
TAAAGAATTATATTCTTTTAAAGTATTTAATTCCAACTTAATTTCCTCCTCAAGAAGGATTTTGACCTAGCCATCTCCTATTTAAAGTATACCAAGCCGTCAAACTCAAAGGGGAGCAATGAGAGATTTCGACAAGGAAGAGATTTCGACAAGAGCAATGAGAGATTTTGACAAATGAGAGATTTCGACAAGAGCAATGAAAGATTTCGACAAGGCTTCAACCATTCTTCATCTTTTTCTTTCTTGTTCAATTAGGTTTATGTTAGGAATTCTTTGTTTTGTGTTTCTTTGGAACCTAGCCATGAACTAAATCTATTTGGCTAAGGTTATTGTGTTTTGTGGTTGTGAGACACAATTGGATTTTGTTTAGGTAATAAGAGTTTTCACTTTTAATTCAAGGTTTACTCATTCTTGGTTTTTATTCTTGTTTGCGAGTGAATTGGGAGATGATCTCGTAACTTCATCTATTTATCTAATATCGGGAGAGTTAGATTCAAGAAACGAATGAGTATGGTCTTTATTCAATCTATTGATGGTGAAGATTAATCCAGCTTAGGAATAAGTTAAGGATTTCAACGGCTAAGAAGAGCGTAAGATTGGTTGTTGTTCACCCTTGATTCACGCAGGAATGTATTGTCAAGGCATGCAAAATTAGCTAGAGTTTTGACTTAGGGATAAGAAGAAACCATTGAAGAATGCTCCGCCAAACCTTGAAGTTGCTGCCCAGCCACCCAAGTAGTTTCCCAGCTAGCTGCCTAGGCAACCGTCGATTAGTTGTCAAGGCAACCCCGCTGCGCAAGTTGCCACGGCAACTGAGTTGCCCTTGCACTCTTTTACCAAGACGATCCAATCGGCTATCACACCTCAACTCACGATAACCTGGCCTATTCTCTCTCATTTTATTACATCTTCTTTTACTTATTTTCTTTCTAGTTTAGTTGTTAGTTAAACTCCTTCAATCTTCTACTTATGTTCTTTTACTTTTTATAGTGCAAGAGATTAGATTCTTGAAGTGGCACCAATCCCTGTGGAGACGATATCTTTTATACTATAACTTGCGACGTGTACACTTGCACAATTGCGGAGCACTTATTACGTGTAATATTAGTATTGCCTCTGTCGATGGCGATACCCTAAGTTAACTACTTTTAACACCTATATGTCTATAGTGAGTTTTCAAACAATTAACATGGTAAAGATTCAATCTATACTCCTAAGGGGCAGATTCACTTCAGGTGTAAGTTTCATCTACTTGAATATCTTCTATCGAAGTTGCTCTCTTTAGTATTTAGCAATTAATCCTTATCTCATAAGTCTGTTAAGATATTAGGGGATGATAAGCATTCAATGCCAACCGTCGTATGGCATAAAATATATAAAACGTAAACACATACAAAATAGACAATAATGTCAAAGCATTCAATTATTAAAATCTAAAAATACTAAGCGTTTATCGCAAACACCCCTAGCCAATTTAAAAGATTAGTTTATGGCTGGGGAAACCAACAACAAATCATAATTTTGATTCATTATCACAAAAATAGAATTAAATCAAGAGAAATGAAACAAAAGAAGGAGATCTTTCGATGCAACCCTTCAATGAATGTAAAGCTCTCGGCAAAACTGCCCAGGTTCCCTTTACGCTTCTCTTCTCCTCGCGGCTCAAGCTTTGCTTTGGCTCATTCTTTAATTCCTTTATATAGGATTAGGCAAATCCCTAATTACGGTTAGGTTTAAGTCTCAATTTTTTGGTGACGTACTCTTTGGACTCGGTATCCACGCATTATAGTAACTAGGGCTGACGTAGCTCTAACTTAGTGCAATTTTTTCGGCATCGTCTTTCTTTTTCCAACCAAGCTTGGCATTCTTCTCCTTACTTTTGCCAACCAAGCTTGGCATTCTTATTCCTTCTTTTGCCAACCACACTCGGCATTCTGGCAATAAAAACTATATATTCCTCAACTCCTAGATGTAAATGCATGAAACTACTGGCAAAATAGACTAATATGCACCTAAAGTCAAGCAATACCATAGCAATATATGCATGAAAAGTACATCTTTTGAGGAGTTATCACATTCCCTCATGAGTTGCTTGCATAAATTGTTGAATTGTGGGATGTAAAGGTGGTGTCCTCGTGTGTACAACAAGTCTTCCTCGATCCAAAATCATTAGAATTTGCACTCCTTGGCAAAGTCAATCAAAGCCTTGGCAGTAGAGTCTTGGGACAGACCCACTTTGATACTTTCTAGAAATTCCCCCTCAGATTGGCTGATGGTTGCAAACATTGACTTTCGGCTTAGTGCTTCTGCTACGGTGTTAGCCTTTCTTGGTTTGTGCTCTATGGAAAAGTTTAACTCAGCTAAGAACTTCTGCCATCTAGCTTGTTTGAGAGACAATTTCTTTTGGGTTAGAAAACAACTTGTTGTAATGTTATCGGTAAAGACAACAAACCTAGAACCCCACACAACTGCCTCTATGTACACAAGCAATGTACTATGACGGTTATCTCCTTTTCTTGGACGGTGTAGTGCCCTAGGTCTCATTTAGCTTTCTAATCTCATAAGCAACTAGATGTTCTTCTTCCATCGGTAAATATCTGATGCAAAGTTGGATGCCTCTGTGTGAGATTTGAATAATTTGGTATGGTCTAAAGCACTAACTTTGGCTCACTTGTCTTGGCTTGTTTTACTTCTCCAAACTCTGATAGTTTCTTTCGATGAAGAGCTTTAGCTGGTGGCTCGATATTCGGATAAGGTATGATTTTGTGGTCTATCTCACTCTTTGGTGGCAACACTTTCGGCAAATCGGAAGGCATCATGTCTTGGTATTCTTCCAAGACTTGTCTCATTGTCTCAGGGACTTCTATGGTCACTATGGTCTCGCCATCTTCGGATGTCTCCTTCTCGTGCACCCCCTTGAAGAACTGGATTGTTGACAATGCCTTGGCCTCTTTGCTTACCTTACAGCTTATCAGTATGATGTATTATCGGTGTTGTTTGAGGATACACAAAACATCGACATATGGAAAGACAAATGTGTTAATCTGATCAAGAAATGATAATCCAATAATAAAATCATAATCATCAAAGGGTATTACCTTATGGATGTTTTACCATTTCAATCTCTAAGTTGAAAATCTACTCACTTTGTGATCCTCGCAATTAGCTCTTCTTTGGAATTAACTGTTTTAATCCATTCACTTACCTTCTCTACTCAAAGGTTAAGTCTCTTGGCAGCTAGCTCGGACACGAACAACTTGGATGCACTAGTGTCGACTAGTGCACTAAGCTTCTTGCTGTCAACTACCACGTCCACAAACATAAGTCACTTCTTCTTGAGGCCACTCTTGGCTTGAAGAGAACTTATAATTTAACCAAGTTGGATGAACTCCTCTTCTGCTCTTTTGTCTCCTCAGATGGCAGAAAGCTTGGCCTTCATCGGATAATCTTTGATGTAGTGCGGTCTAGCGCAATAGAATTACTTTACTAGTCTGTGATTCTCCCATGGCTTTGTGAACTTGTTGGATTTGTCGTTTGATGGCTTACCACTACAATTCGAAGACTTCTCATTTCCAACTTTGTTCATCCTCTCTTAATCCCTCAACCATTGTCGTTGGAATTTGGCTTTGACTTGGATGACTCAATCCGCTGGTGTAATATCCCAATTTTTGTCTAGTGACCAAAATGTAAATTTTAAAAGTTTTGTGGCTAAAGTATAAACTTAGGAAAAGTTTAGAGACTAAATTGTAATTTTCTAAAGTTATGTATTTTAGTCCCGTAAATGAATAGTTTACCCCCAAGAATGATGTTTTCGTGTTACTCAGATTTTTGGTACAGAAATTGTGTTAAAAGCTATAAAAGGGTTAGTTTTGAGAAAAATTCAGATAATCGGATCGAATCGAATATCCAGGATATTTTGAAAGAGGATAAGACAAGGTTAATTATGTTATTTTACATGTCTAAGATATTTTCTTTGTGTTGGAAGAATATGAACCATTGGATTTAAGTCGATTTTTCATGTTAAATATGAGTCATTAGATTAATAATGGCAAGATTGTACTTTTGGAAAATCACAAAGGCAAAATTGGTAACTACTAACTTATTGGTTTATTTATGACGATTAGTTGAATATTTTGACAAGTGGCATGGTTTGGAGCTTTGGATTCAAGGGTAAAATGGTTATATCATAAATTAAAAAAAAATGAAGAAATATCTTCATTTTTCTTCATGCTTCACGTCAAGAAGAAGAGAACAAGAAGGAAAGCAAGGTAAGTTTAGGGTTTTGCATTTTTAATCCCTAAATACTAGAATTTAGGGTTTGCTTATGGAATATGAAGTTGTTCTTCATGAAATTCTTTTTCAATTGGTATAAAAATTTCATGGAATTGTTGAAGGATACTCTTGAATTTTAAAGAGTGATAATTTAGGGTTTATGGATCCAAATGAATTAGGATTGAATTATGGAAGATTACGTGATGTTCTATTATTTCCATGCTTGATTGAAGTTGAAATTGATGTATTCTTGATGGAATGTCATTTGGTTAATTAGGGTTTAATTTAGGGTTATTGGATTCAAGTTGAATTTGGAGTTTGTCATGAAAGGAAAATTTTGGAATAATGTAATTGAAGGTTAATTTGAAGTGTTGGAATGGTGAAAGGATGTTAAAGATCAAATTTATGAATCTGCTCAGAAATTTTAGTATGTGACAGTGAGTTTGGAAATTCACCATAAATTCTATAAAAATAATTAGAAATTGATCCTTATACCATTGTATTCCTGGTCCTGTCTAGTTTCTTTTAAAACAAACGGTGGCTGATTTCGATTTGTATATCAAAAGATATGAATTTTTAAGTGACGAAAGGTCAGAAAACAGAATACCAGTCTGCTCCGAAATTTAGCACTGGAATTCAACTTTGAAAATTCGTCATAAATCGTATGAGTTGAATTTGGGCTATTAGTTTATATGGTTGAAAAGATTATCGAATCTAGTTTCTTTTAGAGCAAACGAATCAAATTCTGAGTTGTAGATTGTTTTATAGAAATAAATCTTTGAAGGTAGCGCAAGCTGTCAGAAAATGGAATTTGAAACATTTTGTATTTAAATGTTAGTCAGCAAGCTCGAAAGAATTAATGGAAGTTCAAATTGGTCACTAAGGACCATAATGAGTTTTTGAACAGTACAAGGAAGAAAGGAAAATATTTGGAAATTTTATATTAGAATGATTATACTAGACAACATGTTTAAGGTATTGTTAGATTTGAATCTAACAAATATTTTATTTTATTCATGTGATTAACGAAGTCAAGTCCGAATCAAAGAAGGTTCTAGGTACTATGAAAGAAAGGATCGAACTAGGACTTAGTGAGGCATTGTGTTAAGTGGCCAAGGTGAGTGCAATTGCATACATATCATAATACATTGATATATTATACATTATTGGGATGGCTTGCGATGAGCCTACATGAATGCTTATTGTCATTATATTTATGTCATTGAGCATATGATTGACATAATATAAATATGTCAAGATTTGGAATATAAATGCATTGATCATTTGTTTACTTACATAGGTAAGTTTGAAATGTTATTTCGGGTATGAACTGCCCAATGTTGATATATATACTGATATACATTACCATGTATGAAATATTTGATGATATAAAGACCAAGTATGATATAGAGATTCAAAGGTATAATTAGATAGCCATAAAGTCATAAACAGCTATATAAATATTCTATGCACTACGATGCAATATTCATATATACTCAAGGAAGGTTGGGTATATGTATACTCAAGGAAGGTTGGGTATACGGAAGTATTTCGGTACATATTAAAGCATTTCGGTGCAAAATTCATATATACTCAAGGAAGTTTGGGTATTTGTATACTCAAGGAAGGTTGGGTATAAAGGGATGACTCGTGTACTTAGATTATCTTATTTAATACTTTGGGCTAAATAAATTGAAAAAAACAAGATAGTAAGCTTGAGAGCTTGTTGATACAAATGGCAACGGTATTGGTAAGAATTAAACTTACTACTTTGATGTGCGTTAGTACATGTGATGTTACTTATGTTAACATGCATGAAAATGGTAAGTAAGTTAAGCTTGAAAGCTTAACATTAATGGTAAATACTGATATGGTGTTAAAGGAATTGAACTAGCATATTCATTAGCTTGTATCATGGTGTGTGTGTATATATATATATATATATATATATATATATATATATATATATATATTCATTCATTGATGCATATATGACAAATGGACAAGCATGAAAGTTTGATGGCATTGGCATGTAGTAAATCATTACCAATGCAATCTAAAGGCTAGTATATTGGCATATGGCATGTTATATATATATATATATAGATAGATATATAGATATATGCAGCCTTGAGGTTTAATAAGTCATGAAATTGAATATAAGCCTATTTAGTTGTTTTTAATCGTGATTATTGCCTCACTAACTTCATACTTAGCGTGTGTTTGATTGTGCACACATAGGTGGTTCGAGATATTGGAGTAAGCAAGGCGTTGCATCAAGTTCAGAGAATTTCATCAAGCTACCACAGTAATGACATCCTATTTGAGGTTTTTAATTTATTTTAGTGGCATGTATAAATGGGATTAATTTGTCTATTTTAGTTCAACATCCAAATTTTTTTAACATTCAAATTTATTTTTTTAAAGTAAAGGATCTCCGATTTTGTGTATTAGTCGATATAAATATTTTCAAAGGTTTTAAATTTATGATTTTTTTGAATAAAAATCATGTTATTGTTCTGTGAAATCTTTGACTCATATTTGGTAATCGAATACGTGAATGAGGTGTTACAAATGGTGCTCAGGTAAAGACTCGGCAATAGCTATCGCCTTGGAGAGCTCATTCACTTTTCTCCGTTGTAATTCAGTCTTGGCCCAGGGTTTTAACCCATCAAGGAATGCAAATAGCACAAACTTGTCGCCCATCTCAGGAATTTGGAGTTGTAGCTTGTTGAACTCCCGCACATAGTCTCGAATATTTCCTATATGCTTAAGTTCTCTCAGTTTGGATTGGGTTTCATCCTCTGAGTATCAGGGTAAAACTGCACCTTGAACTCAACTTAGAACTCTTTCCAAGTTCGGATCGCAGTGCCACCTCGCTTTTCATCTGTGCACCTATGTCCCCACCATAAAAGAGCAATGCTAGTTAAATAAATTAACACAGTGTTTACCTTTTTGGTATCCTCCACGATACCCACAGCTTTAAAGTACTACTCTAATCCCCACATGAAGTACTCGACATCCCAGGAATTTCTTTTCCCTTTGAACTCTTTTGATTTTGGGACTTCAACTCGACTCTTTGGAGCACTAGTGATCATGCCACTAGTCAATCTTGCCTATACATAAGCAGCTCTCACTTGAACTCTTCAATCTCTTTCTTTAGTGTTGTTACATCGACTTGATAAGTTGTTACCTCAGCTTTATGAACAAGTTCCTCCATGATCTTTTTAAGTGCGATTACCTTTTCTTTGAGAGAACTGTCTTGTTGATAGAAATGCTTCACAGTCTCATTGAGCGTCACTTGGAATTCCTCTTGAGTTTGTCACCCTTCGTGTCCAGTTCCTCTAATCGGACATCAACCATGTCGAGCCTCTCCCTCGAGTATTTCATGGCATCTACAAGGTAGGTAACCTTGTCCTCAAGTGTTGTGAGTCGATCCTTCAAGCTTTCTCTTTTTGCCTTGTCTGTTTTTCATGTCATACGATGGCCCTTGTACTCGGTGTCAGATCCGTTGTTGCCTGCCATCTCTACTTGGTTGTGTGTAAAATTAGGCTCTGATGCCACTTGTCACGAGCTAGAGTCTAACTAGCATAACCGTGTGGTCTTAGTCGATGATCTTTAATTAAAGACAAAGTCGTCCTCTAAAAACTAAGGAAATTATTAAGAAAAGGCAGAAGCTAATGGCAAGGAAAACAAGAAGAATATGGAGAGTGAAAGAATTCTCTACTGCTAAAGAAAAGATTGAATAAAAAATAGGTGAGGGTGTGTAGCGATGTCCTCTCTCTACCTTCGCTAAAAAATGGGGTTTCGAAGTGTTTGTTGTCTTTCATATATAAAAATGTTTTATTCTGTGTGGTTTTAAAAAAAAACGTATTTTATTTTGAAATTGGAGTCGCCACCGGCCACTTAGGTAGGCCGGACAATATAAAGCCAGAGATTTGAAAACTTGTTGGGTTCAGGAGTTGGTTACGGATGGGGAAGGATTAGCACCCCCACACCGCCCAAAATTGGTATTTTAATAATTACCGCTTTATTAATATTAAACTTTCCGGATTAAAGTGACGATTAAATTAAAATTTGGTTATAAGTGCGAGTATATTTTAAAGGCCCCATTATCCGAGAGTAAACGCCTAACCACCATCACTACGTCTGATACTGGCCCAGTTTACGCTCGGATAAAAGGGCACCGCATTGACAATTTATATTCCATTATGCAATCTTAAAAAGCAAAATATAAAACATACAAATTACATCGACATGATATTAAAAACCTAAAATATGAGTATTACAAAATAAAGAAAAATAATTAAACACATAGACATAACATATCACAAAACATGCACATAATCATGAAAAAAACATGCTTTCAAAATTAATTAACTAAATATGAAATACTTGAACTTAAAAACAAATGCAAAACATGAATGACATAATTAACTAGGACGATAAACTAATAAATTAAAGCAACATACTAGCGTAAAAAAACTAGCACTTGACACTTTATCATATGACACCAAATATGCATATATTAAAAAGGGCATTAACATCAACAAACAATGTCACACTATCATATAAACCTAAAATGGAAAGAGGATTAAAAAAAGTCATGTAAACTTACAAGCATAACATACAAATTAAACTAAACATAACATACGAGACAAACGCATATACAACACGAACAAATGAAATAAAACATGGAAACATGATATGACACGTGATATTAAAACTGATGAATAAAACCACAATATCGATATGCATTTTATGACATAAAACAAACATGATATTAACATGAATAAAATGCACAAATTAAGACATAACATAATGTACAAAACAAACATAAGAACTAACATATAAGCATAATATGTAAAAAAAAATAGACTAAGGCATAACATGTAAAATGGACATACATAATAATCAAACAAATTAAAATAAAAACATGATACCATACCTCAAGAAAATAAAAGTAAATATCACATAAGCAAAACATATGTAAATAAAATAAGCAACATGAACATACTAGAAAAAACAATTAAATAAGATAAAGACTAAAAGCATAAGCATTTAAAGCATTAGAAGGGTCAAAATAAAATAAAAACAAAATCTGGAAGCCGAAATTAAATAATCAAAAGGCCTATTTGAGGACTTAATTAAAAAATGGAACAAACTGGAAAGGACTCATCGTGCAATATTACCAAGGGGCAAGCTTGAAATGCAAAAAACCAAAATGCGGAAGGATTAAAAGGGAGATTTTACCACTTTGAAACTGCTCTGGTCAATTTTAGGGGGGGAATTGAACAATCTTAATAGCCAAGGGGGACTGAGGTTGCAAATAACCCAAGGGGCATGCCCGAAATGAAAAGACGCTAAGGACAGAAGTCCTTAATAAGCAATTAAACCAAAAGTTTTTATTGTTTTTGTCTATAAAACCATTTGACAGGCTCTCATTCCCCCTCTCTGTCATTTTTTACCCTTGAGAGAAAAAGCTCTCACTTTCTCTTTGATTTCCAGAACGGCTAACCCTCAAAACCAAAACCTTGCCTTGCATCGCCGTTCCCAACCGGTCTCAGGCGAGCCTCGGCTGTAACGGTCGCCTCTAACCTTCCCTGACCAGAGCTTCGGCAACCAAAACCAACCGTAAAACCCTAAAAAAACTTTGGAAATCCCTTTTTTAAACTGTAAACCTTTGTTTTGAAACCCACAATAAAACCCCTCTCTTTTGAACACCGAATCCTACTCTGGTTCACTCGTGGAGGAGATTATTACCGGAAAGGAAGTCGAGCCACTCAGGTAAAAAGCCTTCTCTTTGTTGTTGTTTTTTTATTTTTACATGCATGTATGTAAGAAAGAAAGACAAGAAGTTTACCGCTGGAAATTTCTTTGTTTTTTTTTCAAACTAATAACTTGTTAACTGAGTGTTCTTACAACTTTTTCATACATATATCCTTTGTTATCTGATTTTTTGGTAGATATGAAACATAAAAATACATATTTCTGTAATTCGGTACTGACATATCTATTTTTTTGTGTTTTTGGTGATGCGTCTGGTGTGGTGGTTGGTACGACGGCATGGGGATGAGGCATGGCGGTGATGTTCTCTGCTAGAGGCATTCTCAGCCGTTAGATTAGATCTGATCCAACGGCTGAGATGACTTGAAGAAAAGACGATTCAGATTAAATCTTGAACGGACGGGACTGCACCAGATCGTGCCACGCGTCTTCTTGGTATCTGAAGGGTCAGCGCGAGCATGCCACGCGCGCGTGGAAGTTCAGCAGCCCCGGGAGTGAGCCACACGCGCCAACTGGATGATCTATCTCATTCAATCATTACCGTTGGATCAAGATATGATCCAATGGCCCAGGGACAGCTGCGCAATAAGAGAGATGTAATTAGGATTCTATTATCTGATGTGGATTAGGTTTTTAGTTAGATTGGGCTGACAAATTGGGCCTTTGTAATATTTTAATACTTGGGTTTTTATTTGTAACTTGGATTGGACATTTAATAATAACTTGTATGGGTTTTTATATTATGACCTGATCTGTTTTTTTAATTTAAACCCAATAGTAATAGTAATAATAATAATAATAATACTATAATAACAATACAATAACATATACACATATATAATTTATGTACATACAATCATACATGCAAATTAACATATATATATCATATAACATTCAAACACAGCACACATATACACATATTTGTTCACACACCTAATTAATATAAGTATACACACATTTTACATACAAACAATTAAGGCATACGTAATACGCAGACATACACACGACACACACATACCACATACACATTATTCACACGTACATAATACACACCCAATAATATTATATATATATATATACATGCAATAATAATATCCTTTAATTATTATATTAATCTATTAACACAATATTTACAAACCGGATAAAAATGAGTGATTACAATTCCCCATCTTTGCTTGTTCTTGTGAAACGAGAACAAAGCAAAAACCAAAAGCACTCATTTTTATCCGACTTCCCTGCTCACGACTTCAGAATCATGTGTTCTTCTGGAACTCTCCGCTTTTCCTTGGCCGAATCTTCAGGCTCGTAAGTTCTCCCTATATAGAACTTCTTCACCTTTGGTTCTTCTTTGAGATTCTAGAATTAGGGCTCTTCCTATATGGAGCCTTTCACTGGGGGCTCGAAAACGTAGGCTTCTCCTTTATATAACCTTTATCTTCGATTTTTTCTTTTTTTTCTTTTTTCCTTTCTTTTTTTTTCTTTTTCCCTCTTTTTTTGCTCCTTTTTTTCTTTTTTCTTTCTCTCTTATTTTCCTTCTTTTTCTCTTCTCTCTTTTTTCCTTCTCTCTCTCTTTTTTACAAGGCTGTTGATATCTTTGGACTCACGCTACTAAGGCTACCGCATCATGCCCGAAGGACTTATTGATGGCCCGAAGGACTTATCACCATGCTCGAAAGACTTGCTGGTGGCCCGAAGGTCTTATCATCATGCTTGAAGGACTGACTTATGGCCCGAAGGACTTAACATCTGGCTTCACGCTACTCTAGCTACCTTCATCTGGCCTTATGCTACTATGGCTGCCGCATCATGCCCGAAGGACTTACTGATGGCCCGAATGACTTATCACCATGCTCGAAAGACTTAATGGTGGCCGAAGGACTTAACACCATGCCCGAAGGACTTACCGATGACCCAAAGGATTTAACATCTGACTTCACGCTACTATGGCTACCGTCGTCTGGCCTCACGCTACTATAGTTGTCGCATCATGCCCGAAGGACTTACTAATGGCCCGAAGGACTTATCACCATGCTCGAAAGACTTAATGGTGGCCCGAAGGACTTAACACCATGCCTGAAGGACTTATCGATGACCCGAAGGATTTAACATCTGGCTTTACGCTACTATGGCTACCGTTGTCTAGCCTTATGCTACTATAGTTGTTGTATCATGCCCGAAGGACTTACTGATGGCCCGAAGGACTTATCACCATGCTCGAAAGACTTAATGGTGGCCCGAAAGACTTAACACCGTGCTTGAAGGACTTACCGATGACCCAAAGGATTTAACATCTAGCCTCACGCTACTATGGCTGCTGATCTTTTCTTTCTCTAGTAAATTCTTTGATAATTCTTCAAATACCTGTCTAAAAACAAGCAAAAATTGACATGCCTCTATCTATATGATGCATGCAATGTCGTGCTTTCTTTTTCTTTTTTTCTCTAATTTTTCTTCTCTTTTTTCTCTCTTTTACCTCTTTCTTCTTCTTCTCTTTTTATCATCATTTTTCTCTCACTCTCTTTTCTTTCTTTTTCTTATTTTATCTTTTTTCTTCTCTTTTTCTATTCTAAAGTCTTACGCTCTGGAAGGTGATTTCTCAGATTTCCTTTATTCTCTTCTGTTGTAGTATGCCCTTTGATCAGTTATTTATCTGATTCATGTCTTTTAACCATTTTGCGATATAATTCTTTCTCTTTTTCTTTCTCTTTTTTCTTTTTTTCTTTCTCTTTCTCTTTTTCTTTTTATTTGTAGACATGTTTTAAAATCCTATGCCCTGAAAAGTCATTCTTCAGATTTCTCCGTTTCCTTTCTTTTTTGCAATATGCTCAGTTTTGGTCTTCATTTCTGTCAATTTTTGTTAAACGAGTACCCGCTCTTGTTCTTTTGTACAAGCACTTGCCTTTCTTCTTTGGGGTCTCTGCCAGCTTCACAAACAAACTCTATATCATGCATGTTCAGAGATTCTTACCATTCTTCTTGTTCTGCATTACCCCACTCGATCATGAGCTCGGCTACCTTCCAACTCCTTTGACCCAACATTCTGAGTATTTGTTAGTTTCGTCATCGGGGTGAGCAAAATGCTTCTATGTTCTGAACTTAATCTCAACTTCTTGCTACCTCTTGACGGGAACCATTTCTCGATCCCTGTGCTTTAATTCTTTGGAGACTCAATGTTTACCTCTTACCGTCCCCCGTATTTTGTAATCTCATTCTCGTCCTGGTTCGTCCTTCATTTTCTTGAACCAACCAAGACATCATGGCTGAAACCCACTTCTTGTTCTTGAGCTGTCTGACACATATGCTCTTGTCATCATCTTCATCCTATACATTGTGGGGTCATTTCTGGTTAGGTGCTCCAATAATATCCGCAACCGTGTGTTCTGGATCTTATCTCTGAAATAATACATGGAAATCTTTATTGCTTTAACTTGTCAATTTGTTGATTGGCATTCCACTGAAGGGTATCATTTAGATTAACATACAGGATCTTGAAATCACAGAATATGAGCTCTGGATATCAAGTGCAAGAGCGTCTTAGATTCAACCATTCAGTAATTCAAGGCTGTGAAATCTTCCCAGGTGACTCGGTTCATCCTCATGATTACCACGTTGCTGCAGAATACTACTCTTTCTCAATTCTCATTATCTGCTCTGCCCCCAAAAAGGGTGGGCTTGTATGACCACTCGAGCACAGAAATATTACTCTAAGAATAGAGTTCTAGGTGGTGCGAGTTTTAATTTTACCTATGCTATCATTTATTTTTCTCTTTTTTTCTCTTCCTTTCTCCTTCTTTTTCTTTTTCCCCTTTTTCTTCCTTTTCTCTTTTTCTTTTCTTCTTTTTTCTCTTTTTTCTCTTTTTTTTTCTTTCTTTTTTAACGCTTTTATCATTATTTGAGGAAATCAATTCGTCACAGTCCTTTGTCTTGAGGACAACAATGGAGCAAACAACATTGCCCCAAGTTACTCGGCATAGTCACGATTTAAAAATATTACCATCACTCATGAAGCTAAGGTTTCTTGAATTGGATGGTGTATTGCCACCTTATCGCTTCAGTGGAGTGCCCCAAAAATCCCACACTCTTATCTGAACAAGCCTATTACCAGGTTTCGAACATAGGAGTGCTTTTTAATATTCTTTTCTCTTTCTTTTTTTCTTTGTTTCTTTTTCTTCCTTTTTTTCTCTTCTTTTTTCCCTTCAATTCTTCCTTTTTTTCTTATTTTTTTTAATTCTTTACTAGTTAGAAGGTTATGCCTAGAGTTTCAATTTCAAGCAACTCTACATGGTTGACATTTGGAGCTTTTTCGTCCTTGAACATCATCGAAAGAGTAGTATTCTTGCTTTGCTGACCAGAGTCTGGTAGGAAAGATCACACCTCATCGTTGTCACAACATCCATCTAATATCACATCTTGCAATTGATATCTAGTGTCCTACAACGGCGAGAAAATATACATCTATGTGCTTTCAAGAACATTGTATGTTAAGCGAAACGTGTTCTTCATTGGAATAAAAATCAACAAACATGCCCCTTCACAAAAGATCTTTACCACATGTGGGCCACTAGTAGTAAAGTTGATTCCTTGTATTACTTCAGGAAAGTCTTTTAATGTAGAAACATCCCTGGCTTCCTCAGCACTATGCAGACTTGCCCCTCATCCTTGGTCCTCCACTGCTGGATCAGCTCTTGTGTCAAGGTCCCATCATTAATCAGCTTCTTTATCTCCTCTAATAAAGGTCTACATTTTCTGGTGGGATACCCCGGTGCCCCCATATGGAATTCGCATGTGCTACTCGATTCAAAACTATGGGCAGATGGATCAGGTGCAATCTTCATCGGTCTAGGAGCAAGATAGTGACCCCCTACCAGATGAGGCCATATGTCTAAGATGGATGCTCCAAACACTTTCAAATTTGTGCTCGTCTGAGGAATTTTCCTTGATGACCCGAGGTGTCAGTCTGTCTTCTTCTTTTACGGCCATGCGAACCCTGGAGATGACACTCATTTACCTCTATGTCTTTATCTATCTTATCTTCGATTCGGTCCTTGGACTTAGACCCCAATTTTCCTTCTTTGATTGCGTATTATATCCTCTCTCCAATCGTCATGAAATCTTCGAATTTGTTTCTCAATTTCTCCAACATCATATCGAAGGAAGGAGAGGGAAGCGTTGCATATAACAGGGGAGTCAACTCTTCTTCCGCTATAGGAGGCTGTACTTGGGTCGCCAAACATCGCCACCTTAGTGCATATTCCCTGAAGCTTTCATTTGGTCTCATTTTCTCATTCTGAAGAAACTGACGACAGGGCGCTAAATCTAAAGCATATATGTATTGACTCAAGAAGGCATTAGCAAGGTTACCCCATGACCTAACTTGGTTTCTGTTCAAACAGTTATACCATGCTGCTGCAGGTCCCGTCAGGCTATCGTGGAAGTGGTGGATCAACAACTCTTCATTCTTCATGTATCCCTCTATTTTTCTACAAAACATGGTCAAGTGAATCTTCGGGCAGCTGGTTCCATCATACTGCGCAAATCTGGGAATTTTTGGAATTCGAAGGAACGACCAAATCAGGGTTCAAACAGAGCTTTCTTGCATCAAAGGCATCAAACTTCTTTTTTCTCTCTCTTTTTCTCTCGAGTTCATCTTCTAACTGCTCGAATCTTGATTTTTGAGTGTGTTCAATTCTTTTATTCACGATAAAACTCTAATTGTTCTTTGGATTACCCCCAAAAATTTTATGCAAGGTAATGATAATGTTATGTAAAATATGCCATGACTGTACAATGTAATGCAATTGCAAATCCTAAAATATAAACATGAATGTAGTAAGGTATTGATTCCAAAAGTGATCCCCATGGAACGACGTTCATTGAGGCCAAAAGGTTTCATTATATCAGATATTAGATATTTACAGTTACTAATAAGCTTCAGTGCCTACTTTCTTAACTTCATCCAGTAGTCCGGTCAGCTTGCCTTCATGGTCCAATACTTGGTCCATGTTCTGACTAAGCCTGCCACCTTGTTGAGCCGTCTTACCTGCTCGGGTAATGTCGATCTTTGGGTCTTCATCTATCCCCTGCTTAGATTTTCGCAGCTTGGAAGTTGTCCCTACAACATTTCCAGCAGCAACCTGTTTGTTAACTTCTACACGAACCTCGTATTCACGCAAAGAAGTCTCGAGCTATTCCACTTACTCCTTAATTTCCAACTGAAGAGTGTTGGATTGTCATTGCTCTGTCGCAAACTTGTTTCCTAAACTCTTGTTAATGGCTAAGTTATTCTGTAGCTTATCTTTAGAGAATGTCGTACCTATTCCCAATTTCCTCAAACTTACCTGATAACAGCCTGACTTGATTCTCGCTTGACTAGTTTCTCTTCTTCCAATATTATGAGTCGTCCTTCAACTGAACAACACCGTTCATCTATTCTTTAAAGGTGACCCAATCTTATATTCTTAAACACTCAGTAAAGCTTCTGGTGATCATTCTGCAAATTCAATTTTATCCAAGTTATCTCTCTCGTGTCTGAGTTCGCTGAACTCAAAAGAATATCCCTTTCCTAGGATGTCCCTATCTCTGATCTTCAAATTTAACTCGTTTGAGTGACCCACTTCGGTATTACTCAAACTTTGTCCTGGATATCGATTCTTCATCGACTTTGCCCCTTGGGTGATTGTTAGCTCACTATAGAATTGGGGGAACTCTGTCTTCGAAACCCAAAATTGTCATCGCGATAAGATCTTGAACTTGTTCCTCAAGGCCCCGCAATCCTCAATATTGTGACCCCAACTTCCTAAACGATAACTGCCTCTAGCACGTGTGTCGTAATCTCTCAGATAAGACGGTCTCTTCGCTAGAGACTTCACCGAGGTAATAAGGCTCTTCTCGATGAACATTAAGAGTAGTTCTGTGTACCTCACAGGAATTGAGATGTACTTCTTTTCATTACTTGCTTCTCGGGTTTCTTCTGGACCGAGCTCTACTTTTTGAAAGCCCGACTCAAACATACCTTCCGCCTGTTTATTGATGCGGATCACAAAAGGGTTTAATTTGTCGTATTTGGCTGGCTTGGAGGTAGAATTCGGACTATCCCGCTCTCTATTCTGATCCTTAATCGATTCTTCTTTCAGTTCGATGGATCACTTACCTTTCGTCAAAGTATTCATCTGATTCATCACTTTTTCCCTCTGCTTCTTTCAACTCTTGCAGTTTACCTTGCTCATTACCAGTACCGTGTCTCCTTACCGTGTCTGACCTGAAGTCTTTAGATGGTTCCTCTTCTATTGTCTTTGATCTTGTTCTGGGATAAAACCCTGGATCTGTGACCTCTAATATCTGACCAACGACCCTTTGCCAATTATGAACAATTTCTGAGATTTGAGAAACCACTTCGGGAATCAATACCCTATAAATGCGAGAATACATGTAAATGCGGTGTTGATTCTCGAACAGTCTTTAAAAAACTTTCAATAGAGAAAATGTATGTTTGCAAGAAATTAATAATGAATTACAGGTAACAGTTGGATTTATTCTGGAGACCTTGACTTCAGAAAGCAAAACCTATGCTCCACGTCTCGACGTCATCTTCAGGATGATGGATGACTTCGTCTTCCCCTCTTATTCTATTCCATAGACTCGTGACGTCATGATCTTTATTTTTGTGGCTTCTGAAAAGGACATCAACAAGTGCATGCATAATGCGGACAAGATCTTTTCTTTTGTAGATCTGGGTCCAAACGAATAATACGTCTAAACAGGGATGGATTTCTATCGATCCTAGGGGAGTACTTTAAAACTTTTGGGGTTTAAATTAAAATTCTCAATGATCATTTGGTTTTAAAATTTCCCCTTTTTTATTATCAAAAAGTTTAAACTTACTTAAAAAATAAAACTTTTAGGTTTCTTTTTGTTATTATTATTATTCTGAATGTTTTAGGAGGGAAAAAGATTCAAAGCAAAATAATAATATTTTCAATTTTTTTTAAAGGAGTTAAATTAAAATCTTTGAGATTTTTACAAAAGGGTTAAATGTGAAGATTTAAAATTGGGGTTCTGTGGCCCTGACTGAATCTTCTGCGTCGCACGTGCCTTACTATCTATCGTCTTCTTTCTCGATTAGTCTTTGCTCGGCCTAACTTGATACTGTAATATTATCGTTTCCGGCAAAGCAGACTTTTTTCTATTTTGAAAGCCTTTTAATGAACTGTTATTGAATCAACACCATGTCATGATATGCAACATGAATGCAAATAAAGGCGTTGATTCCACTGGTAATCACCTTTTCGAACGACTTTCATGGGAACTAAAGGGTCCAGATTACAAAAAGGGTCAACATTACAAAAGGAGTCCCTATTACAAAAAGTCTTAATTACAAAACAAAGTTCTACACATAAGCCCTAGCTCTACCTCCTAGCTCCTCGATATCTCTGAGCAACTTGATAAAACGTGGTGCTTCTTCCATGTCCGGGGTTACGAAAGGTCGAAGAGCCGCGTCTTCGGTAGCTAAGTCATTCACACGCCTTGCAACTCGTTGTATGTCCACCATCAGGGTCTCATGTGTACTTTGGTCTTGCTCGGCAAATTGTTACCTCGGATCTGTTGATTAATCTCTAACCAATGTCGCACGACTGGATCGATGTCGTCCTTCTTAAGACACCTTTTTTCCATTATGAAAGATTTTCTAATCGGACAAACCACTTGAATCAACGCCTCTATGTAATGTGGATGCAATGATAATGCAACAAAAGTATGTGTAAAATAAAAATAAAAATACAACACAAAAATAAATGAGTTAGTACCGGATAAAAATAATAAATACATAAATAAAAGGACAACTTAAATAAGGTAAACAAACAAAACAACCCTATTTATCCCGTCTAAAACACCTAAGGTTATCCACATGGCTCTAAAGGGGTGGATTTCTATATGTTCTCTACATGCAGTGTTGGTGCTAAGAGGTACCCGAACTGTCCTTGTTGTCCCCTACTAAGGGTAGTAAGGCCCCCGATCATCACCCATTATAGGCTCCTTTCAACCGGTTTCACTTCAGGGGGACCCATTCGCTTATGCCTGCACGAAGGAACAATATCCTTACGAAAGCATAAGGTACTCGAGCCCCGAAGGTACTTGCTAGGCCTACATGGGAGAACGATATCTCCACGAAAGCATTAGCATTTCCCCCCACTTAAAAAACGGGTTTATATTCCATATTTTAAATGCGTCAAAATAAACGCGCAATCATAACCGAATGTTAGTTTAATAGTCACTTTAATCCAGAATTTCTAATATTAATAAAGTGGCAATTATTTAAAAAGCTCGACTCACTTTATTTTGTTTGAAAAAACAAAAAAATGTCTCCAGCGGAGTCGCCATCTATAGCGATGTCATCTCTCTACCTTCGCTAAAAAATGGGGTTTCGAAGTGTTTGTTGTCTTTCGGATATAAAAATGTTTATTCTGTGGAGTTTTAAAAAAACCGTATTTTATTTTGAAATTGGAGTCGCCACCGGCCACTTAGGTAGGCCGGACACCATAAAACCAGAGATTTGAAAACTTGTTGGGTTCAGGAGTCGGTTACGGATGGGGAAGGATTAGCACCCTTACACCGTCCAAAATTGGTACTTTAATAATTACCGTTTTATTAATATTAAACTTTCCGGATTAAAGTGACGATTAAATTAAAATTTGGTTATAAGTGCGAGTATATTTTTAAGGCCCCATTATCCGAGAGTAAACGCCCAACCACCATCACTACGCCTGATACTGGCCCCGTTTACGCTCGGATAAAAGGGCACCGCATTGACAATCTATATTCCATTATGCAATCTTAAAAAGAAAAATATAAAACATACAAATTACATCGACGTGATATTAAAAACCTAAAATATGAATATTATAAAATAAAGAAAAATAATTAAACACATGGACATAACATATCACAAAACATGCACATAATCATGAAAAAAACATGCTTTCAAAATTAATTAACTAAATATGACATACTTGAACTTAAAAACAAATGCAAAACATGCATGACATAATTAACTAGGACGATAAACTAATAAATTAAAGCAACATACTAGCGTAAAAAAAACTAGCACTTGACATTTTATCATATGACACCAAATATGCATATATTAAAAAGGACATTAACATCAACAAACAATGTCACACTATCTTATAAACCTAAAATGCAAAGAGGATTAAAAAAATCATGTAAACTTACAAGCATAACATACAAATTAAACTAAACATAACATACGAGACAAACGCATATACAACACGAACAAATGAAATAAAACATAGAAACATGATATGACACGTGATATTAAAATTGATGAATAAAACCACAATATCGATATGCATTTTACGACATTAAAAAACATGACAAACATGATATTAATATGAATAAAATGCACAAATTAACACATAACATAATGTACAAAACAAACATAAGAACTAACATATAAGCATAATATGTAAAAAAAAAAAGTAGACTAAGCATAACATGTAAAATGGACATACATAATAATCAAACAAATTAAAATAAAAACATGATACCATACCTCAAGAAAATAAAAGTAAATATCACATAAGCGAAACGTATGTAAATAAAATAAGCAACATGAACATGCTAGAAAAAACAATTAAATAAGATAAAGACTAAAGGCATAAGCATTTAAAGCATCAGAAGGGTCAAAATAAAATAAAAACAAAATCTGGAAGCCGAAATTAAATAATCAAAAGGCCTATTTGAGGACTTAATTAAAAAACGAAACAAACTGGAAAGGACTCATCGTGCAATATTACCAAGGGGCAAGCTTGAAATGCAAAAAACCAAAGCGCGGAAGGACTAAAGGGGAGATTTTACCACTTTGAAACTGCTCTGGTCAATTTTAGGGGGGAATTGAACAATCTTAATAGCCAAGGAGGACTATGGTTGCAAATAACCCAAGGGGCTCGCCCGGAATGAAAAGGCGCTAAGGACAGAAGTCCTTAATGAGCAATTAAACCAAAAGTTTTTATTTTTTTGTCTATAAAACCATTTGACCGGCTCCCATTCCCCCTCTTTTTCATTTTTTTACCCTTGAGAGAGAAAGCTCTCACTTTCTCTTTGATTTCCAGAATGGCTAACCTTCAAAACCAAAACCTTGCCTTGCACCGCCGTGCCCAACCGGTCTCAGGCAAGGCTCGGCAGTAACAGCCGCCTCTAGCCTTCCCTGACCAGAGCTCCGACAACCAAAACCAACCGTAAAACCCTAAAAAAACTTTGGAAACCCCATTTTTAAACTATAAACCTTTGTTTCGAAACCCACAATAAAACCCCTCTCTTTTGAACACCGGATCCTACTCCGATTCACTCGTGGAGGAGATTATTACCGGAGAGGAAGCCGAGCCACTCAGGTAAAAAGCCTTCTCTTTGTTCTTTTTTTTATTTTTACATGCATGTATGTAAGAAAGAAATACAAGAAGTTTACCGCTGGAAATTTCTTTGTTTTTTTTAACTAATAACTTGTTAACTGAGTGTTCTTACAACTTTTTCATACATATATCCTCTGTTATCTAATTTTTTGGTAGATATGAAACATAAAAATACATATTTCTATGATTCGGTACTGACAGATATGCTTTTTAAGTTTTTCGTGATGCGTCTAGTGTGGTGGTTGGTACGGCGGCATGGTGGTGATGTTCTCTGCCAGAGGCGTTCTCGGCCATTGGATCAGATCTGATCCAACGGCTGAGATGACTTGAAGAATAGACAGTTCAGATGAAATCTTGAACGGACGGGACTGCACCAGATCGTGCCACATGTCTTCTTGGTATCTGAAAGGTTAGCGCGTGCACGCCACGCGTGCGTGGAAGTTCAGCAGCCCCGAGAGTGAGCCACACATGCCAGCTGGATGATCTCTCGCATTCAATCATTGTCGTTGGATCAAGATCTGATCCAACGGCCTAGGGACAGCTGCGCAATAAGAGAGATGTAATTAGGATTCTATTATCTGATGTGGATTAGGGTTTTTAGTTAGATTGGGCTGACAAATTGGGCCTTTGTAATATTTTAATACTTGGGTTTTTATTTGTAACTTGGACTGGACATTTAACAATAACTTATATGGGTTTTTATATTATGACCTGATCTATTTTTTTTAATTTAAACCCAATAGTAATAGTAATAATAATAATAATAATACTATAATAACAATATAATAACATATACATATATATAATTTATGTACATACAATCATACATGCAAATTAACATATATATCATATAACATTCAAACACAGCACACATATACACATATTTGTTCACACACCTAATTAATATAAGTATACACACATTATACATACAAACAATTAAGGCATACGTAATATGCAGACATACACACGACACACACATACCACATACACATTAGTCACACGTACATAATACACACCCAATAATATTATATATGTATACATGCAACAATAATATCCTTTAATTATTATATTAATCTATTAACACAATATTTACAAACCGGATAAAAATGAGTGATTACAGGGTGAGCCTCTATTAATATGCTAACCCTCTTACAACTAACGGTCTAGAATGAAACGATCCAAGGGCTAAGGATTATCCCTAGATTCATGTTCTCTATCTAAGGAAACTATATCCTTATCTTACAAGGTTGCCTAAAATGTTAGGGAAGAATCACTCCCCAATCATATCCATTCTAACATGATTGTTGCTTACATGCTGGCAAGGATACTTTCCATAGGTGTCTTGGTCAACAAGATGAGCTTCATCCAAGTGGTGGACTTCTTTGGGCGAAATGGCATTGGGCAGGCCCAACAACTTGGCTAAAAACTAATGGGCAACATAGAGGGTGCTGGTTTGGGCCCCATGATCTTGGGTAGCATGGAGGGTGCTCATCTAGGCCCCATGGTGCGCGTGGATGGTGTTGGACAACATGTGGTGTGCTTATTTTGGCCCCTTGGTGTGCGCCCATTTCGGTCGTGGGCTGGCTGTCTGTGACAAAAACATTATGGTGAATCCAACAAGAATCATATATAAATAAGGCTTAATGCACAATTTAACCCCTAATGTTTACCCTTTTTTCTCATCTTAGTACCTAAAGTATTGTCCCTTACCTAAAGTAACCAATGTGATGATTTTTTTTGCAAGTGTCTGGGTTTGTTGGAAAGTATGTTTACCCTTTTTATGAATGTATGTTGCTGGAAATGGTAGATAACTATTAGTGTTCAATATGACTTCATAGGTTCTCAAAATTAGCATAAGTTGCATGGAGTAAATAAACGGATCTACTTGATGTTTTAATTTGGTCATTTTGTGCATTTAATTGTACTCTTTTTGCTCATGAAGTGTTATAAACATGTTTAGGATGTTTGAGGGTAAATTTGGATTGATATAGGACTTAAATATGCATTTTCTCCAGTTGGTATCGATAGCGGATGAACGGGTACCAATATCAGTTGATGCTAGTACTTGTATTAATCAGTGAGTACCGATATTGATCATCAGAACCGGTTTTGATATTAGCTTCGATATTTTAAATAAAAATAGACTTTGCATTCTTTTTGTTTTAGTTTTGAAACTTCAAATTACAATTAAATGAGTTTTAAATATCTGTTTGAGTTGAAATTTAGACAATATGTTTGGAATACGTTTAATTTCATGTTGATATTAGTTTTTCGTTTTTTGTTCCATGACTCTCCTAATTACACCATATTCCTTGCGTTGTTTACTTCACGCCAAGCTCTAAGGCTCTGCTTGGTACAGTAGAAAAATAGAAAGAAATGGGAGAGAGAAAGAAAAATGGAAAGATAATAAAAATTGATGGTGCTTGGTAGAACAGAAAATCAGAAAGAAAGAAAGAAAATCGGAGAAACAACCTTTTCTTCACTTGTGTGTAAATGAAATCCGTCCAAAATTAGACGGAAGTGAGGAAAGAAAAAAAGGCTAAACCAAAAAACTGATGCTCAAACTATGTTTCTTTTTATAATAAGTGTTTAAAGTATTTTTTGTTTGAAATAGGTGTTTAAACTTTTATTTTGGCTATTTCAGCAAAAAAAATACTTTAGGCACCTATTACAAAAAAGATGTATAGTTTGGATACTTATTTTATAGTTAAGCCAAAAAAACGGTACATGGTTTTTAAAGTGAATAGACAAACTTACCCTTATTTAAATTTAAAATTTTCAGTTTCTTGACTTGAAATCCCTAAACTCACATTTGAAAAATCAAACTCAGAAATATAAAATTCTTGATCTCTCTGTCTTCCCGTTCAAATCTCTAAACTCAAAAAAAATCAAATTGAAGAATCTGAAATTCATCTCTTCACATACTTGACCAGGTTCAGCTCAATGAAGTTTCCTCGTGTTATTCTCATCGCAGGAGCATCACCTTACTAAAGAAAAAAAAAGTAATATCGACATTCTCAAAAGTTTCCCGAGATAATCTCTTTTTCCTCACTTCGATTTAATTTTTTATCTCTTTTGTTCTTATCCTATCTATAAATTATGTGTTTCATTAGTTGGGTGCTTGGAAAAAATGATTTTACAGTTATCCTTTTTCGGGAATTACTTGATATTTAGTTGAGAAATCATATTTACTTGATTTTATGTTTGGGTGCTTAGAAAAAAATGATTTTATAGTTCTATTAAGTTCTCATTCAATTGTAGATTTGATGCCTTTGTTTTCATGACCTTCTGAGATGATTTTTGGATCTATTTTGCTATTATTTAAGGAACTCTGTTGGTTCCAGATGATTTAACAATTTCATCTATGCAGATATACAGGGAGCATAAAGCATCTGGTATTTTAAGGCATATATTTTATGCATCTCCTTGTTCACCGAAAGTTCAGGTTGAATCTAAGAGAAAACGGTAGCTACATGTTACTTTCTGCTAGGATTTTCTTAAAATACAAATTCTAATTAGTTGTATTTAGACTATGTAACAATTTATGGTTATCTTCTAACTGGTAAAATGTTTTGAGCTACACTAAGTTTGGGTATTTATGTAGAATTTACTTATCTATTCTGTTTTTTAACTAAGCTGCCCTGGCAAGAACCTATAAGTCTCTTTGGGTAAAACCAATGTATAGGGGACCCTAACCTTAGAGACGTCTTTCCGACTTGTAAACATATTAAGTGATCTTTGCAAGAATGCAGTAAGTCCTATGACAATTAACTTAGTGCAGCTTTGGAGATGATTGGGATGTTTCATTTGAGAATAAAATTACATATTTATATATTTTCCTAAAATTAATATTAATCATTATAAAAAAAAATTTATAATGATAGTATATAAATTTTAAAGTATGTACAAATTAAATAAATATTATAGAAATATAAATTTTAAATTTTATAAATTAAATAAATATTTTATATTCTACAAAGTTAGTATATATAAAATTTAAATTTTATATTTTTATAATATTTATTTAATTTGTAAATAATTTAAAATTTATATTTCATTATAAATAAATGTTATGAACTTAATTTTTATAATAATATAATATTAATTTTATACGAATATATTGAAAAAAACCATTGATCTAACTAAGAATTTATATTTATTTAATATTTTTATAAATTTATTTTTTAATTATTTAATATTAATTTTATAAAAATATATAAATGTTTATTTAAATATCTAATTTTATTCTCAAATAAAGAGAGGAAATAACTTTAGCTTATATTTAGTTTAGCAATAAATAAAGTAAATAAAAATGTTGGTGGAATTTATATAAACTCTTGGTTAGCTGTGTGGCTTACTATGTCATGTTTGAGACTTTGAGTAGAAAGTCCCATGTTTAAATCTTTGTGAAAGGATTTTAAATTTTGGTGGGAACATTATATAAGTTAAATATAGGGAAAATTACGCTAGTGGTCACCAAACTATGACCCTTTTCCTGTTTTGCTCACCCAAGTAATTTTTTATAAAAATCGTCTCTCTCGTTAGATGCCTTTCCTATTATGGTCCCCTCCGTTAAAAAATTAACAGAATTGCTGATATATAATTTTTTTAATATTTTTATTTTCCACATGAACATTTTCTTTCCTTGTCATCATATTATAGTATTTTTATTATTTCAATCGACCAACCAGGAGGTGACATGTGTCCCTTCCAAATTTTAAACAAATCAAAGGAGAAAAAATATTCCTCAAGTGCATGAGGGCGGAATCTAACCAGGAATACCCTGCATAAGGGGTCCAACGCTTAACCATTGAGCTAAGCTTGAGATTTGGTTAAATTTTAACCAAACAAATATTTAGGTTATTGTTAGGATTTATGTTTTGATATAATAATTGAAAAATAGTTTTGGACTAAATTGAAATGATTTCAAAAATATTTTTAAGTCCAAACAACTTGAAAATAAGTTTGAAAAGTTTTTGAGAGGTTTTGGAAATGTTTTGAATGTTTTAAAGTAGCCAAACTAACGTTTTCAACATACCCGTACCAATACGGTATATCCTGTATCGATATAGATGAGGGTTTGAGCTACAATATTTTTTCAGTAACCAAAAACCGTATCGATACGTGTAGGATCATTTCGTTACACTTTTAGGCGTATCGATCCTTGTTTTAACCACCCTAAAGGTTATTTCCCGATGACTATTTGAATTGTAGGTCATATCGATACGGTCCTTGGCATTCCGATGCGGCATACCGAAACGGACCAAGGCGTACCGATACGCGTAGCCAGAAATTAGCATAACGGCTAGTAGCAGTACCGATACGCCTGCTCGCGTATCGATACGGAAGGCTGCAAAACTGTATTTATTGCGGGAAAAATAAGCTCCAATGGCTCCAATTCAATCCCAACGGTCTACAACGGTTAGAAACTCATTTGGGAGTATAAAAGGGACATTCAAGCTTCAGCAACAACTAATGATTCAATTGTCAACAACATTATGATGCCAAAATTGTCTTAGTGCTTAATTCTTTCATTCTTTGTATAGACAACACTTGTGAGCTTAAATTGTCAATGTATGCTCAAGTGTTTTAGGTTTTGGATGAGAACATTAGTGTGCAAACAAATACCTTATAGAGGGATTTCAGTTTGCTTAAGAATTCTCTTGTTTGATAGTGTTCCCAAAGCTCGGTTTGTGTGTTTTGGATGCTAGACTTGGTGAGTGAGTCTAGGATTGTAAGGGTTGCCTCCCAAGCCTAAAAAGGGAAGAATTCTTAGTGAATTGGTTGAAATCCTTAGTGGGGAGCTAAGGTAGTGGATGTAGAGCGTATGAGAAGCTTGAACCACTATAAATCCTTGTGCATATTTTCTATTTTTTATCCTCCACCAAATTCACCCAAATTACAACTTTTCCACCACTTGGCAAGCATATCGGTTGAAGGAATTCGAGCCCAACAATTGGTATTAGAGCAAGGCTCAATTGAGAAGGTCTAACCACCTATTGAGACGATTCGAAAGCTCGATCAATCAATTATCAACCGGTAAAATGGCTAGCGGTTCCACATTTGTCTAATTCGAAGAAGGCCGCTCAATCACGTGTCCTCCACTCTTCAAAGGAGATTTCTACTTCCAATGGAACCACCAAATGAAGTATTTCATCAAAGCTCTCGACTTTGATCTTTAGGAAATTATTAAAGATGGATTTGTGGAAGTTCCTAAGAAGAAGAAGAATAAAAGTTCAAATGACACGAGAAAAGCCAAGTTAAATGCCAAGGCGATGCACACTCTTTTTTGTGGACTAAATGAAGAGGTTTCCAAGGAAGTCTCCACATGCAAAAGTGCCAAAGAGATATGGGAGAAACTTGAGAAGCTCTACAAGAAGGAAAAGATGAAATGTGCAAAAGTGGATGATAAAATGGCTCATGTAGAGCCTAAGGTATCTTCTAATTCATCACCTTCAATTTCATATTCATTTGATGAATTGCAAGATACTTATGATAGGTTGGTTTTAGCATTTAAAATCACATTTTGAAAAACAAGAAAACGATTTCATCTTTCAAAATTCAAAATGATTTGATTTCTAAAACCAAGGATGAACTTGAAGCAAAACTCAAGGAGTTTGAACAAAATAATTTTAATTTACAAAATTTGCTTCAAAGTTTAGAAAAATATCATAAAAAAGAAGTGGATGATCTTAAGAAAAAATATTTAATTTCCAAGGAATTAGTAAAGAAAAACAATTTGGAAAAATCAATTTTTTATCAAAGACAATTTAGTGCCCCTGTATTTTTAAATGAAAAATGTTTTAGAAGTATTTGGGTCCCAAAAGGACTAATTACTTCAACTAAAAATGATAAAATTAAAAAATGGATTCCTAAGGGGACTAAATTATGTGCTACTAATGCCTATGGATCCAAAGCAATTTGGATACCAAAATATTTGTGATTGTCTTTGAAGGTGTGATGGAGCATTGATCATCATGTGACAAACTTAAGAGGAGCTCTATACACACAGGGAAGAACACTTGAAGAATAAAGGCTTCACATCCTCCCTTTTGGTTCAAGTGTGGTAAAAATTAGTTGAATTTCTTTTTGCTTATTTGATTTATTTATTTTAATTCAACTAGTTTATCATAATTGTTGGACTAACATTTGTTTAATGCTTGAGTAAGGGGGAGCTAGTTTTAAAACAAAACTTATTTTTGTCAATTTTTTTCTCTCCATTGTTATTGGACTTTAAAGTTTAAATCATTTTTGATATAACAAAAAGGGGAAGAATGTTTTGAAATTTTGTTTTTTCAAATAAATAAGGGGGAGCCTATAAGACTTTCAACAATTGATCTCTTATTCAAATTTTACTTTTACTAAGGGGGAGAATCTCAAAAACAATCTTTCAAGTTGGTTTTATTATATCAAAAAGGGGGAGATTATTAGGATTTATGATTTGATATAATAATTGAAAAATAGTTTTGGACTAAATTGAAAAATTTTCAAAAATGTTTTTAAGTCCAAACAACTTGAAAATAAGTTTGAAAAGTTTTTGAGAGGTTTTGGAAATGTTTTGAATGTTTTAAAGTCGTCAAACTAACGTTTTCAACATACTCGTACCGATACGGTATACCTCATACCGATACAGATAAGGGTTTGAGCTATACTATTTTTCCAGTAACCAAAAATCGTACCGATACGCCCCTAGGCATACTAATACGTGTAGGATCGTTTCGATACGCTTTCAGGCATACCGATCATTGTTTTAACCACCCCAACGGCTATTTCCCAACGGCTATTTGAATTGCAGGTTGTACCGATACGGTCTCTGGCGTTCCGATACGGTATACCAAAACGAACCAAGGCGTACCGATACGCGTATACAGAAATGAGCATAATGGCTAATAGTAGTACCGATACACCTACCCGCGTATCGATACGGAAGGCTGCAAAACTGCATTTATTGCGAGAAACATAAGCCCCAATGGCTCCAATTCAATCCCAATGGTCTACAACGGCTAGAAAACTCATTTGGGAGTATAAAAGGGACATTCAAGCTTCAGCAACAACTAATGATTCAATTGTCAACAACATTATGATGTCAAAATTGTCTTAGTGCTTAATTCTTTCATTATTTGTATAGACAACACTTGTGAGTTTAAATTGTCAATGTATGTTCAAGTGTTTTAGGTTTTGGGTGAGAGCATTAGAGTGCAAACAAACACCTTATAGAGGGATTTCAGTTTGCTTAAGAATTCTCTTGTTTGAGAATGTTCCCAAAGCTCGGTTTGTGAGCTTTGGATGCTAGACTTCGTGAGTGAGTCTAGGATTGTAAGGGTTCCTCCTAAGCCTAGAAAAGGGGAAGAATTCTTAGTGAATTGGTTGAAATCCTTAGTGGGGAGCTAAGGTAGTGGATGTAGAGCTTGTTAGAAGCTTGAACCACTATAAATCTTTGTGCATATTTTTTTATCTTTTAGCCTCCACCAAATTCACCCAAATTACAACTTCTCCACCACTTGGCAAGCATATCAGTTGAAGGAATTCGAGCCCAACAGTTATGCTCTCTCAACCTCAAAAATAAGAAAAATTGCCTCTATCGTGATTTGAACTAGGAACACATTGCACCAAAAATAAGGTGTTTAACCACCAAGTTAAATAGAGAACTTAGTATATATCCCCAAATTTTAATATTTAATTTAAAATATATCATCACCTCAAAATTAAATCAAATTGCTACTAAAATCAAAATTATTTTTTCAATTCGTTTGGGAATAAAAAAATTAATTAATTATTTTTATACAAATGTATTAGATCATTTTAAAAATTAATTAAATGTAAAATAATTTGTTCGTATACATGTCAACGGATTAAATGTTATTTAAAAATTATATTTTATCTTAAATAAATATTATAAATTTAATTTTTAGAATTTTAATATTAGTTTTATAAAATAAATAAATAAATATTTAATTATTGTTTTTATTTCAAAACAAAGTGAAAAATAATTCTAGTTTGATCTTCAATTTTAATTACATTTCAAGCTAATTTTTTTTTAAAAAAAATTAAAATAATAATTTTAAATTTAAATTCAAAATTTATATTTAAAATTTTTAAAATGATCTAATACATTTTAAAAATAATAATTAATTATTTTTTATTCCAAAAGAATTGGACAAATAATTTTAGTAATATTTTGATTTATTTTTTGGGTGATAATAAATCTTAAATTAAATATTAAATTTTGTGGATATATAATAAACTCTTAACCTAGTGTAGTGGTTAAGCATAAAGCTTTTAGTTCAAAGTGGTCTTGGTTCTACCCTCCATAGATGTAGTTTTGTTTATTTTTTAGGTTGGAAGAGTATAAGTTAAATATTAGTTTGGATAAACTCTACACAAATCTTAAGTTTGGCCTAGTGGTTAGGCGTCGATTCTGTCCACATGCACTTGAAGAGTATTTTTTTCTCCTTTGATTTGTTTAAAATTTGGAGGTGACATGTGTTACCTCCTGGTTGGTCGATTGAAATAATACAAAATACTATATAATATGTTGATAAGGAAAGAGAATGCTTACGTGGAAAATAAAAAAAATTATTTTGTGACACGTGTCACCATCTCATTGGTTGAATCCCATTAGGCACAATTCTATCAAACCTTTTATTTTATTCAATTTAATGGGATTGTGACACGTATCACCATCTCATTGGTTGAAAAATATTATTAAAAAATAGTCTAAGAGAAAAAATAATAAAAAATGTCACATTATCTTAGTCGTTAATTTTAAACGACAGAAGTATCAATTTAAAAACGAAACATAATATTAAGTATTATTTTGTCAAAATAAAAAAAATAAAACAGGAACCCACCGGTACTAAATATGCAGTTTTTTTAAGTATTTAGTACCGATGGGTTTCTGTTTTAGTTTTTTAGTTTTTTTTTTGACAAAATAATACTTAATATTATGTTTTGTTTTTAAAAGTACTCTTAAGAGAAAAAATAATTAAAAATGTCACATTATCTTAGTCGTTTATTTTAAACAACATAAGTATCAATTTAAAAATGAAACATAATATTAAGTATTATTTTATCAAAAAAATTAAAACCATCTCATTGGTCGAAAAAAATTATTATAAAAATACTCTAAGAGAAAAAATAATTAAAAATGTCACATTATCTTAGTTGTTAATTTTAAATGACAGAAGTATCAATTTAAAAACGAAACATAATATTAAGTATTATTTTATAAAAAAAAATAAAAAACTAAAACAGAAACCCACCGGTACTAAATATGTAGTTTTTTTAATTATTTAGTACCGGTGGGTTCTTGCTTTAGTTTTTTAGTTTTTTTTGACAAAATAATACTTAATATTATGTTTCGTTTTTAAAAATACTCTAAGAGAAAAAATAATTAAAAATATCACATTATCTTAATCGTTAATTTTAAACAACAGAAGTATCAATTTAAAAACGACATAATATTAAGTATTATTTTATCAAAAAAAAATTAAACCCCACCCCCAAATATTATTCTATTCTACAGACATCAAATGGGCTGGAAATGGTAAAAACTTGATGAATAAATGGACTTTAACTTACCGGTCTAGACGGGAGAAAAATGTAATTCGGCTTTACAAAGCTACCCTTGGACCGCCATTTCTCATCGATGTAATCCTCGCCAAAAAGTGGGAGAAAAACGTAATTGACTCCCCATGAAATCTTGCTGTCGTCTTGGCTCTTCACTGACCGAGTCACTCACTCTCCCAAGCAGTTACCCATTTCTCTTCATCTTCTCCGCCAAGCAGCGAAAAGTCTCTCAGCCATTGAAATTCCAAGAATGGTATATTTCGTTTCCCATAAATAAATTATTATTTTTATTTAATATCTGATTATTTTCCATTATTTTTCTATTCATTTATTGATTATTATTAGGTTAGGGTTTTGAGTTCCTGTTATTGAGTCTGCTCTGTTGTAATCTATTTCTCTAAACAAGAAATGTGAAATGGAGCCATTGTTTTGATCGCTAAATGCTGACAAATTCTTGGAATGTGAATCTGAGTATTAGATTCAAATGCTAAAATTATGTGGAAACTAACCAGTTTACACGATCTGTTTCTTATTTCGGTTTGTTAATGTAGTTAGAATTTAACGGTCGGCGAAACTGTTAAATGTAGTCGTGGGTTTAATTATTTTTGTGTTGCAGTGGCATTTAATTTAAAGTTAAACCAGTCTGATTAGAATTTTTGGGTCTAATCGAGTTGATAATTCTATATTTTTTTGACTCCTTATTTTCTTGAAGTGCCCGTGTCGGACACAGATTGAGACAAGGCATTTGACTCTCCACAAATCCATGGAGAAACTTGAAAAAGAAATTGAACATAATTGTATCAGGCACGTAAAATGGTTGTCTTCAGGCCCGAGTCCAAGTATCATGGGTCGATATTCCTTCATCAGTTTTAGGCTTGAACTTATGCATGGAAGAAACTTTTGCTTCCTTCAGAAAATATCACGTGTTTTTATTTTTACGGTGGCAAATATTGACATTCTTGTTAGCATTATGTGTTTTTTATCTTTTATTTTGCAGGATGGGAATGGTTCTGAAGAGACAAGAAAATGCGGATATGGCAGCTTTCGTAAGTTACTTTTCAAGTTCCCGACACTTAAGATTGTTTCCTTCTATGGTTATTAGAGCAGACAAATTATGGTGTATTCTGAACACTGCACTCAAATTAAATTGGTCGTTTTTGACCATCTTATGTTTTTATGAAATAGTGAAAAACATGGAGATTTCGTTATGTTTAGTTTCATAGATTTTTCATTGTTATGGTTATATGGTTTAATGAATTGCCATCTAGATTATACTGAAATAGTTATATCATTTTTCAGGTCCAGAATCTACATGAACAGATGGTAAGTTCTTGTTTTGAACTGATTTGAGATTCTTTATGGAATTAATAAATAATAAATTTTTAGTAGATGTAGCTAAGTTTTCTCTGTTATTATATATTACTAGGTTCCAAACAATGTCCGACTCCATCATTACGAAGAATATCCTTTTTCTTATTATCTAGTTACTTCAACCTGAGGAGATGGTTTTCTTCATCAGTTTCTACATAGCATCAGAGATTTACTGGGTTGGTTTTATATATATATAATTTTTGCTTACCTGTTTTGGTGATTTTGTGGTCGTTTGGCAGAGGTTGTTAAGGATTTCTTTTTGCATTAACAAAATGAAAACTTCTTTAGGTGTTGTTGGTTTTTAGTTGTTTTTGTTAGGGAAAGTATGGGGGGTTTCCAAATTTCATTTCATTTCACTTAACCTTGTCCTTTAGGTGATTCTAAAGCCAAAATGAAGCAATATAATCTTAATGGGATGCACATATATCCATGCTTTAAATTTCACTTGATTTCCTTGACTTTAATGCACTTGACGGGATGGGCAGTAGGATAGATGAGCTAGAGCAAAGCATCAATGATCTCCGAACAGATATGGATTCAGACAAGTCCCCTTCTCCTTCTGGGCCAAAGGACGATTCCAAGCCACCCAAAGATCCCTAATGGTGTAAATTCGCCGTTCACCGCATGGTATTTCTAGACCCTGTATTTCTTTTGGTGCCTATATTTTCTCGTATGGAAACAAAGTGACAGACACATATACCTTATATTTGTACCTAATGCCTCTAATTTTTATCTACATATAATATGGTTAACCCTATCTAAAAATTCTTCACATCTGTCGTTTAACTCCATGACTGTACATTTCAATGTATATTTTATGATTGCCATGAGCTGTTTAAGTACAAATATGAATTGATTTATATATAAAAAATACTAGTTTGGTAGATGATTTCGTGCTTTTGGAATCTCATTATGTGTCAGTCATGCTACTCACTAAGCAATTAGATTAATCAAGTATTTGATTTTGCTTATAATATCTAAGCATAAAAAAATAGTGCAAAGGTGGTCCTAAAATTCTTGGTGCTAACCTTTGTGGATAGTTATTTGGTTTTGCTTTCTCCTCTCATATGTATATGCCAGACATTTGAGATGCTACGTTGTTCGGACTCTGAATCAGTGTTAGATGTGCGTATGTGGCCGGTACGAATAAATGAGACATTTGTCACCGTTATTTAATGAAGTTTTAATTGTTTGAAGAATCATACCAATTGGCTATGTTTGAATTTGTATTGAACATAGGTGTCGGAATACAAATAATTTTTGATGTGTGAATTTATTGTCCAGCAAAATACAGGTGTGAGATGCTAATTACAGTTGGATTTCTCTTTTCTTTGCTTTGGCTTATCTGTTTGGAAAAGGAATTAGATGCCATTTAAAAGCCTTGCATTTGTATTTAACATGAACCGCCCTTATCACTAGCCGCAATTGTTGGGTCAATATTATTATGGGTTACACAACCTTTTTTAAAACTTAAACCTAAAATTTAAAGCCTTAAATTTTAAATCTTAATCTCTAATCATAAATCTTAAATTTTAGACCTTATTATCTAAACTTTAAACTAAATCTTAATATTATTATGGGTCACTACTTGCCGACACAGCAAATATTATAACTAAATTTCTCATAAAAAATTATGTACTTCAAAATGCAACATAAATAAATTAGATAGTATAATTACAATATTTCATTAGCAACACAAATAAGTATAACCCCCTATTACATTCATCCAACAATCTTTATTTCTTATGGCTGATAAAATTTTGAAAATGAAAAATCCAACAACATTGCACAAAACTATTTATAAATTAAAAATAGGAAGAAGAATTACAAGAAAATATTACACTTAAAATTATATAGAGAGAAGGGCAACAAATTTATTTATTTTATAATAATAAAAGGACATAAAAATTAATTTAACGCCGACAGCGCGTAATTCTACTGCACCCGCGTGAATAAGGGTTCGCCTGAGCTCCCGGTCGGCAGTTATAATACGACGCGCCACGTCGTGAGCATGGCACCGTGTTCCTCCTCAGCGCACCATAGCTAATGTATCGGGTCGTCGCTAAAATGCGCCTGCTGATCTCGGAACCCATGGCGAACTCGGCGTCGAAGTCCAACGATTCCTCGCCGCTTCCCATCAGGCACTCCGCCACGGATCCGCTACACTCCGATTTAATCGGGAGGAAAAGGTCGCCGCCTAAATCGAGAATGGGAGACGAAGCAGAATACACCACGTGGACGGCAAGTATCGCGCAAATCGCAAGGAAACTGAGGGAGCCCATTTCCCGAGTTTTTTCTTTGTGGTTTTCGAAGGGAGTGGAAAGGGATTATAAATTATTGTTGTTAAAAGAAAGCCACCGTGGTTTGATTTTATTTGCGATTATGCCAACTTTAACATGTCACGGGTTTACTTGTAATTTACTTGGTAAAATTAAATGAATATTTTTTTTCTGGAATTATTTAGAAAAATAACTCTTATAATAAAAAATTATGTAAATTTTTTTTCAGCCCACGTAAGGTGAGTTTATGTTTAGCTAAATACGAGTTTTAAATTCGTATTTAATTAAAAGTGAATTTTATGTAAAAAATTTGGTAAATTAAATTTTTTATTTCTTATGTATCCACTCAATATAATACTCGGTTTAGTTAAAAATTGTAATCACCCATTTTTATCCGATGTATAAACATCGCGTTAATTTACATTAGTTTAATAATTTACATATTACTATTGCATGTATACGTAATATATTGTATGTATGATTAATGCAAGTAAAGTGTGTGTGATGTGTTATGTATGCATTAGTAATTATTATGTGCATGTTTATATATGTTTGCATGTGTGTATTATTAAAGTCATTATTATTATTGAATGTATACGAATGAGTATTGCATGAATTGTATGTATTATTATTAAGTGTGGTCGTGTGCGAATGTGATTTGTCATAATTGTATGTATGTGTACGTAAGTATGTATGTGTATGCTATATACGTATGTGTGTCCATGTACGTGTGTGCTTGCATGTATGTATATATATACGTATTATTATTATAAACAGATAAAGTATCAAAACCCAAAAAAATTAATTAGATATCCAGTCTAAATTACATGAAACCCAAAAATTTTACTCCAAGCCCGAACCGGCCAGCCCAAAACCTGAAAACCCTAATTACATGTCTAAACCCCAACCCTTTTCTCTTGTGCGCAGCCGATCCTAGACCATTAGATTGGATCTAAATCCAACGATTGGGATCGAAGCGGTGTGTCCTTCCAGCTGGTCGCATGGATGCACGCGCGAGCCATTCATCTCCCAATGCTCGCGTGCATCACACGCACATAACTCCTCAGCTGCCACGTGTCGTGATCTGGTGCAGTCCCGCCCGCTCAAGCTTTCATCCAAGCCGTCCAAACTTCAGAAAACCCTAGTCGTTGGATCAGATCTGATCCAACGGCCAGGGATGCGTCTGCCAAGGGATCACCTCCACCATGCCTTTGCCGCACCACCAGCCCCAACCACCGTACTCAGATGTACCAGAAAACACAAGAAACAAAGGCTATGTTAGTATCATTTAAAATAAAAAAATATGTATTTTTATAGTACTTTCTACCAAATGATCAGAGTAGGATATATGTATGAAAAAGTTATTAGAACACGGGTTATCAAGTTACCAGTTTCATTAGTCTTTCCAGAAATATAAAAAAATAGAGCTTCCATTGGTAATTTTTTCTCTCTCATTTTTATGCATACATGTAAGTAATAAGACAAAAAGAAAAAAAGATAGAGTTTACCCGGAGAAAACCCTTCCCTGCCGGCGATAAACTCTGAGGAGTGAGCCACAAAAAGGGGTTTTCTTCTTTGTTTTTGTCTCTAAACGTCAGGGTTCTAGGCTTAGCAGTCTCAAAATATGAGGATTTTGGTTCGGTCTTTTCAAAAGCAGAGGTTTTTTTTTGTTTTTAAGGGGTGTCTAGGTTGGGTTTTGGGACGCTTCGAGCGTTGAAGGCGGTGGCTGGAGTAGCCGGACCACCGCCGACCTCTATAACCGCGGCGGCTGAAGGGTTTAGGGGTTGCATTTTTGGGAAAGGAGAGAGCTCTCTCTTTAGGTAAAAAAATGAAGGAAAAGTGAATAAAGGGGGCCAGGTATGGGTTTTATAGAGGAGAAATAAAAAGAAAATGGGTAAATCTCGTCATAAATCCACCGCATTCTTGAATTTTTCAGTTCTGTCTTGTCGCATGGGATATTTGCAATCACGGTCCTTACAGCTTTTCAAAACATTTCAATCTAGCCCTCAAATAAACCGAATTCAGATTTTAAATGGTGAAATTACCTCCCCAGTCCCACCGCGTTTTTGAAATTTTCACTCCGAGCTCGCCCCTTGGTTCAATTACATGTTTAGTCCTTTTAAGTTTCGTCTGATTTGTAATTTCGTCCCTAAATCACGTCTTTATTGCTCCAATTTCTGTCATGTATGTTTCATTTTATCTCATTTTAGTCCTCTGTTGTAATCATTTATGTCTCTTGTTTTTGTTATCTTATTGTTTTAGGTCCTTCTTGATATTTATTTTGTTCATCACCTTAATATAGGTTTTTATATCATCTTTGTTTTTGTTTTTAGAGGTGTTGTTTTTTATGTTTTAATTTGTTCATCCATATGATACATATATGTTCGTTTTAAATAGTTTGTTTTAGTTTGATTATCATGTTAGACCTATGCCATGTTTTTATGTGTATAAGTATGTCCTTTATGTATTTGATTGATCTTGAAGCATGATAGGAAATTAAGTACCTTATTTACATGTTTGATTTAGTTTCTTGTAAAATTATGGTGTCTAGATTTTAGCTTTTATTTGATGTTTTTGATTCTAGTATCATATCTAGGTTTGTTGCCTTATTCCGTTAGTTTAACATTGCATCTCATCCATGTCATGTATGTGATATAGTTGTGGATCACTTTAATATGTTTAAGCATGATAGGGTTATTTTCTTAGTTAAAAGCTTTATTTCTTTTTTTCTTGTTCATATATTTTATTAGTATTGTTTAATTTTGTGATGTTCCTTGTATGTTTTAAAACCATGTTGATGTATGCGTATGTTTTAAAATTATTTGCTAAGATTGCATAAGAAATATATTATTATCAATGCGGTGCCCTTTTATCCGAGCGTAAACGGCGCCAGTATCAGGCGTAGTGATAGTGGTTGGGCGTTTACTCTCGGATAACGGGGCCTTTAAAATCTACTCGCACTTATAACCAAATGATAATTAAACCGTCACTTTAATCCGGAAAATTTAATATTAATAAAGTGGTAATTATTAAAGTACCAATTTTGGGCGGTGTGGGGTGCTAATCCTTCCTCATCCGTAACCGACTCCTGAACCCAACATTTTTCAAATCTCTGGTTTTATGGTGCCCGACCTACTTAAGTGGCCAATGGCGACTCCAATTTCTTAAATAAAATACGGTTTTTACAAAACCCCACAGAAGACATTATTTTTTAAACAAAATAAATAGATAAAACTCGTCTTTTAGCGTAAAAGGGACATTGCTACAGATGGCACTCCACTGGGAACAATTTTGTTTTTTCAAAAACAAAAAAAGAGAGTCAAGCTTTTTCAAATAATTACTGCTTTAATAATATTAGAAGTTCCGGATTAAAGTGACTATTAAATTAATATTCGATTATAATTGCACGTTTATTTTAACACATGTAAAATACGGCATATAAACCCGTCTTTTAAGTGGGGGAAAATGCTAATGCTTTCGTGGAGATATCGTTCTCCCGTGTAGGCCTAGCAAGTACCTTCGGGGCTCGAGTACCTTATGCTTTCGTAAGGATATCATTCCTTCGTGTAGGCATATGCGAATGGGTCCCTCTGAGTTGAACCCGGTTGAAAGAAGCCTATATTGGGTGATGATCGGGGGCCTTGCTACCCTTAGTAGGGGACAACAAGGACAATTCGGGTACCTCCTAGCACCAACACTGCATGTAGAGAACACATAGAAACCCACCCTTTTAGATCCATGTAGATAACCTTAGGTGTTTTAGACGGGATAAATAGGGTTGTTTTGTGTGTTTATCCTATTTAATTTGTCCTTTTATTTATATATTTTTTATTAATTTTATCCGGTACTAACTTGTTTTCTTTTTTGCTTTTGCTTTTTTGCATACATCATTGCATCTGCATTACATAAAGGTACTAGATCAAGTGGTTTACCCGATCAGAAAGTCTTTCACCATGGAAAAAAGGTATCTTAAGAAAGAAGAGCTTAACTTGTCAGTCAGGCATTGGTCAGAGGTCAATCAGAAAACCCAAGGGGACAGTTTGCCAAGCGAGCGCATAGTAGCATGGTACACATACGTGAGTCTTCAACAGAACGACTTATGGGATCTTCAGAGCATCTGGGAAGGATGGGACCGAAGACTACAAGACATGTTCTGTGATAGTTATGGCAACATTGCACAGCTGTTATACGTTCGAGTCAATCAGCCCTTACTCCGAGCTATTTTTCAGTTCTGGAATCCCGCTTTTTGCAACTTCACCTTCAATGGACAGGATATGATGCCTACAGTAGAATAATACACTGCATTGCTTAATCAGAAGAACGTTCAGGAAGATTGGATCTATGCAAAACCACTGAGGAATCAGAATTACACTTCAAAGCTCAAAACCTTTGCCGGGATGAGTGACGATTGGGTTAATGGCCTAATTCGACTTTGAGGAGATAGTACAGTCTTTGCATGGGAGAGTATTCGAGACATCATACCCGCACATCTAGATGAGGGGAAGAAGATAGACCTATTTGCCTTGGGAATATATGGTTTGGTAATCTTTCCGAGAACTCTTGGAAACATTGATGTAGCCATTCTAGATCTGTTTGAGCGTATAAAATAGAGGGCGAACCCAGTACCAGTAATCTTGGCCAAGACCTTCATTTCTTTAAATGCAGTCGAAAGCACGAAGAATGACGTTTTTGAGGATGTGTACAGCTAGGTATAGATTCAGAGCCACATGTGGAAGACACCAACGAGGGTCCTACCGAGGATATCCTTTCAAGGCTTTTCTCCCTTACAAGAGTACTTAGCAAAAGAGTGACGAGAAAACTTGAAGACGAAGAAATGGTTCAGTTTCTTCA
This sequence comes from Hibiscus mutabilis, assembly GCA_019671005.1. Lineage (NCBI taxonomy): Eukaryota > Viridiplantae > Streptophyta > Magnoliopsida > Malvales > Malvaceae > Hibiscus > Hibiscus mutabilis. Next base: position 30,582,171 of record CM033746.1, read on the forward strand.
GGAACATTCAGGATGAAGACATAGTATGGAGAGTTCGTGGCTCGGTAGAGTTAATTACTTCTTGTACAGTTGCGGTGATTATGAATGGTTGATGATGCTAGGGCTGCATGGTGGGATTGCTTGTGCTCCGCTCCTGGTGTCCCGACAGTTCGGATCACGACAGTTTGTTCCCAATATCGCCGGATTGAGCCGAAGTGAATTTCCTTTCAAAGGTGAGTTCAAGGAAAAAGTTTAGACTATCATGAGGGCTTGGGACCATTGTTACCGGATCAGAGTGGAAGGAGACACCGAACGTATGATCACCCCGAACTATGATCTTTGAGGACGTTTGAGGATTAATGATAAGATTCCAGAACCCGATTAGGGACCATATGTGTCACTTGAGGAGCTTATGAGAGTAGTACCGTCTGAAGCTGATATTTTACGAAATGAACTCGAAGAAATCAAGAGGAAGATGGAAGCCCAACAGACTCAGCATGCGGGTGAGCTTTATAAAGCGAGTTTAGAGGTCGACGAGCAGGACGGGATCATCAGGCAATTGAAAAAACTGAATGCGGATTTGAGCGAGAAGAACACTCTTTACCAGAAGAATACCCTCATACTCCAAGCGAAAGTACAGAAGGCCAGCCGAAGTCAGTTCATAGCCATGGAAAAAGAAATGATGAATGGTGTTCGTTTGGTAGAAGAAGAACGAAGGATAGGCAAGCGAGCGATCAAGAAAGAGATAGAAAGCTGCAGGTTAGCTATCGAGGAGGAAAGACGGTCTTTTAAGGAGGCCATCGACCAAGCGAAGGGGAGGACTAGGCAAGAGATCAGCAAAGGAAAACAAGCAGTCAGCTACGAAAAAGAGAACACCGCCGCTTGGAAAAGAAGGTCCATGGGTAACAGGAATAGACTGTTAGAGATGTAAAGGTTGTACGATGACACCATCCAAAGCCTGAATTAGAGCCAAAGTTAGAATGTCGAGTTAAAGGGAAGGTTGACGGGATTAGAACACTCATTTCAAACTTACCGTCAGAGGAATGGCTTCATCGAACTACAGGAAAGGGAGCGTGAAGTTGGCACATTGTGAGCCCGGATTGAGCCGCTTGAAACAATTGTTCAGGATTATAGGGAAGGAATCAGAGTATTCGAAGAAGCTGCAGCCGGAGGAGACAATTATTGGCAAAGAAGACTGCGTGATGCTGCCCAGATGGTGCAGGATAGAGACCAGTATTACGCGAACCTAATGGTGGACATACAGCGAGTCGCAAGGCATGTGAGTGACTTAGCTGCCAAAGCCGAAACTCTCCGACCTTTTGTAGCCCAGGCATGTAAGAAGCACCCATGTTCATCAAGCTGCTCAGGGCTATTGGAAAGTTAGGGGATAGAGCTAGGGCTTATCTGTAGGACTCCATGTTGTAATTAGGACTCTTTTGTATTAGGCACCCTCATTTTGTAATGAGAACTCTATTGTAATCTAGATCCTTTAATTCCCGTGAAAGTAGTTCAAAAGGGTGATTACCAGTGGAATCAGTACCTTTATTTGCATACATTCCTGCATTGCATCATGACATTTGCATCATTATACATGCATTTATTTCCTTTGCAATCATATTAATATTGTAAATATTGTGGCAGTGTGAAATTAGAAGTTAAGCCGCAATCATTCATCATCCATACCTCACCCGACTACAAAGCAAGCTCATGGAGGATAGGATAATCAGTCTAGAGAAAGGACAGAGAGATCTGGAGCAAGATTTGATGAGGCCCAGAGAAGCCTCAGTGACCAGATTGCTCAGTCACAAGCGTCGATAGTGTCCGACATAACTGCATTGTTGGCTAAGAGCCTCGGAAAAAGAGTCAAAGGTGAAGTCGCTCAAGAGTCGGAAGGTACCCCAGCTCATAGTAAGGTTCAACCGGCTACACCAAATATGGCCAGAATGGTATATATTGACCCTGCTGGGATGTCTACTAATCTTCAGGTAGGGGCATCTGAGAATCAACCCATCGACACAGATGCACTCTATGAGGAGGAGGTGCCAGACCTGAACTTGGTCGAAAGGATCAGGACAGAGGTAGAAAAGAAATGGGAGGAGAGGTTTCGCCTCATGGAAGAAAGATTTAAAGCCTTGCAAACTACAGAAAAATTGGGAAGCGATGCCAATGACTTAAGTCTGGTATCCGACCTTGTCCTGCCACTAAAATTTAAAACACCGGAGTTCGACAAATACGATAGAACCACATGTCCTTCCGCACACGTGACAATTTATTGCCGGAACATGGGGGCCTACCTTAAGGATGAGAAACTTTTAATTCATTGTTTCCAGGATAGCTTGACTGGGCGGCGCTGCGGTGGTATACCCAGTTGAGCCGAGTAAACATTAAAACCTGGAAAGATCTTTCAAGAGCATTCATCGAGCAATACAAGCACGTGATGGACATGACGCCCAACAGAATTATGCTAGAAAATATGGGGCAGAAATCCAACAAAAGTCTGCGACAGTATGCCTAGAGGTGGCGAGAAAATATGGGGCAGAAATCCATGTCATGTATGTGATATAGTTATGGACCACTTTAATATGTTTAAGCATGATAAGGTTATTTTTTAGTTAAAAGCTTTATTTCTTTTTTTTCTTGTTCATATATTTTATTAGTATTGTTTAATTTTGTGATGTTCATTGTATGTTTTAAAACCATGTTGATGTTTGCGTATGTTTTAAAATTATTTGCTAAGATTGCATAAGAAATATATTATTGTCACAGCGGTGCCCTTTTATCCGAGCGTAAACGGGGCCAATATCAGGCGTAGTGATAGTGGTTGAGCGTTTACTCTCGGATAACGGGGCCTTTAAAATCTACTCGCACTTATAATCAAATGATAATTAAATCGTCACTTTAATCCGGAAAATTTAATATTAATAAAGCGGTAATTATTCAAGTACCAATTTCGGGCGGTGTGGGGGTGCTAATCCTTCCCCATCCGTAACCGACTCCCGAACCCAACAGTTTTCAAATTTCTGGTTTTATGGTGTCTGGCCTACCTAAGTGGCTGGTGGCGACTCCAATTTCTTAAATAAAATACGGTTTTTACAAAACCCCATGGAAGACATTATTTTTTAAACAAAATAAATAGATAAAACTCGTTTTTTAGCGTAAAAGAGACATCACAAAAAAATGAATTTAATTTTTGCTTTAAATTAAAAGAGAATTTTATTTTACGTGAGTTGAAAAAAATGTACATAATCTTATTGTTTTTCTTAGATAATTTCTAAATAAATATATTCACTTAATTTTATATGTAATTTAAAGTGTGCCAAACACCTGGTTCACATCCACCGATTATCTTTTGACTTTTGCTTCTTCTTCTTCTTCTTTTCCACATTTGTTATAAAAAAATAATAATGCATATAAAAAATTAATAAAGAAAAAGTGCAACTATTTAGTTTGTGACTATTTTATTGGCTAAACTATAAAATAAGTGCCCAAATTATGTATTTTTTTGTAATAAGTGCCCAAAGTATTATTTATTTGAAATATGTACCTAAACTTTTATGTTGGCTGAAATAGGTGCCTAAACTATTTTTTGGTTGAAATAGGTGCCTAAACTTTCATTTTTGGCTTGTTTTAAAGTCAATTTTGGCACCTACTTGGGCACCTATTTCAACCAAAAATGAAAGTTTAAGCACCTATTTCAACTAAAATAATACTTTAGGCACTTATTTTAGCCAAAAATGAAATTTTAGGCACCTATTTCAGCCAAAAAAATACTTTATGAACCTATTGCAAAAAAGAGGCATAGTTTGGGAACTTATTTTGTAGTTAAGCCTATTTTATTAAATTATTTTGGGATGAATGCCCAACTCATTCAAATATTTTATGTTGCGTTTTATCATTATTTTAATTTGTTGATTCTCAAAAAACATAAACTTATTTTTGATAAAATGTATTTATTTTTATTCAAATATAAATGAAATTAAAGGTGCGTTTAAAATGTCAAGTGGTAATTGAATTTAAGTATAATTAGCTGTAATTGTACAATTGTACTGTGTTTCAATTATAAATGCCCTTCGAATTGAGTGTGATCAATTACAATCATTAATACTTAAGGGTACTAAGAATTGGTCTGGTTACACTCTTTAATTGTATAATTAATACTATTTAAAATTTGAACTTATGTAACTGTATAATTACAATTTGTACTACTAAACATAACACAATGAATTAAGACGTAATCACACTCTACCAGTCAAACATATTTCAGGAATTGAAATTTTTTTTAATTACATTTACTGTAATTATTGAGGTTATAATTATATTTTTTAGACAATTACACCATAGTGTCCAAACATAAAAAAATGATATATACTTTAAATTAATAAAATAAAGTGAACGAAAACGTATAATTATAAAGGAGAAAATATTTGACACAAACCACGCAAAATTTAAACTTCATAACCTTCGTATTTCAACCATAAATTTTAAACCCTAAGACCTTAAATCTTAAACCCTAAAATATATGTCATTAAAATAAGTAAAATTATGCAGACTAAATTTTACACAGCCTATATATCAAGTATTTTTTTATTATAAATTTAGTATTAAGCTGTGTAGTGTCAAATTATTCTTTAATCCTTATTGTTTATAATAAATGGATATCTATATGTTTTCCCTTATCTATATAACCTAAAAAAGCTAATATGATTTTATTTTTAATTTCGAGATTAGTAGGACGACACATGTTTTATGGGCTTCATTCAACTTTAGTGACAAATGATACATAGTATACACCTAGCAAAACAAACATTACCAATATATAAATATTAACAAGGCTGATCGGAGTCACACTTGTAATGGTATATTAAATTGGTAGGATTTTAGTTTTAATCCCTCTTAAAAATTATTAATAATTTATTTTTTAAATCCCTCTTTACATGACACATTCAATAACAAATAAAATTCGTCTATCAAAATCTACCAGTTTCTTTAATAATCTTAAGGTACAAGGTAATATCTGTTCATATTTTTTCTTAACATTTAATAAGGCGTACTCACCTTACAGATAAAGATATTTGAATCTCAGTCTCTTAAGATTAACATTATCTTCTTTTCTAGTGTGATCACTCGTTGAGTTTACCGAAAATTACTAATAAATGTATCAAAGTAAATCTTTATTTGATTTAATTTTATGATTGTTTATTCAAAACGTGATACGATGGGCGTAGATTTGTAATTAAAATTTGTAAGTTCACATCGAGTGAGATTAGATCGAACCGGTTGTTTCTATAGTTATTTAGATATATATTTTTTGTTTAACCACTGATATTCTATCCATTGGTCGATTAATCTGGATCGAGTTTTGTAGAAGTACAACATAGAGCAACCCTCTTAACCTATTTTCTCCATTTACAACGTTAGGATTTAAACCTCTGACATTGATTAAGTGATTTAATGCCTCATCCTGCTATACCAATTGGTTGTTGGTTATATAGATATTTTTTTGAAACAAGAACCGGATTTCATTAATTAAAGATGACATATAATGCCAAAAAATACCTCTAACTTTTCTAAGGGCGGATCCAGAAATTTAAACTTGGTGGTTCACCAGCTAACAATAAATACAATCGCATGTAAATCGAAAGTATATTAAATCAATTATTAAAAGTTACATTTGAAAATCATAAAAAAATTTAAATTACAAATTAATAGGACATAATAATTACTACAAATAAACTTAATTTTTGAAAAATAAACCAAAAATAAGATGATAATAATAATAATAATAAATAAATAAGTGTAAATTTTTGACGCACATGCTCTGTAAAATTTATTTTACACAAGCCTCCATATGTACACTATAAAACTTAGCTAAATCCTAAATTCCAAACTTTAAACCGTACAAAACTAAACCATATACTCTAAACTCTACACCCTAAATTCTAAGCACTAACCTTAATTTCTATATTCTAAAACCTAAACCCTAAACTAAACCCATAACCCCTACAAACTTAAACCATATACTCTAAATCCTATACCTTAAATTCTAAACACAAACCTTAAATTCTATATTCTAAAACATAAACCCTAAACTAAACCCCTAACCCTACAACTAAAAGACTTGTATAAACTTTGTATCAAAGTTTTTTTGAATAAATAAATAATAAAATAATAGTAATAGAAAAATAATCTATATGGTAATGAAAGTGATAATAATAAAAATAATCACAATAAATATAATAAAATAGAGGAGAAAATATATTGTACAATTATTATAATAAAAATATATATTAACTACCGAAAAATGATAGTGGTATTTTATAATAATAAAATAAAAAGTGAATAACAATAAATATACAATGTAATAAATAAATAATGAAAACCAACAATTAGTTGATCAAGTGGGATGATGCACTAGATCCTTTAAGTAAGGCCATGATTCGAATCTTGACATTGTGAATGAAGAAAACTGGGTTGAGAGAGTCACCCCATAATGAGCCTTTGCAATACCTGGTTCAGATTAGTCTCCATATGTACACTATAAAACTTAGCTAAATCCTAAATTCCAAACTTTAAACCGTACAAAACTAAACCATATACTCTAAACTCTACACCCTAAATTCTAAGCACTAACCTTAATTTCTATATTCTAAAACCTAAACCCTAAACTAAACCCATAACCCCTACAAACTTAAACCATATACTCTAAATCCTATACCTTAAATTCTAAACACAAACCTTAAATTCTATATTCTAAAACATAAACCCTAAACTAAACCCCTAACCCCTACAACTAAAAGACTTGTATAAACTTTGTATCAAATTTTTTTTGAATAAATAAATAATAAAATAATAGTAATAGAAAAATAATCTATATGGTAATGAAAGTGATAATAATAAAAATAATCACAATAAATATAATAAAATAGAGGAGAAAATATATTGTACAATTATTATAATAAAAATATATATTAACTACCGAAAAATGATAGTGGTATTTTATAATAATAAAATAAAAAGTGAATAACAATAAATATACAATGTAATAAATAAATAATGAAAACCAACAATTAGTTGATCAAGTGGGATGATGCACTAGATCCTTTAAGTAAGGCCAGGATTCGAATCTTGACATTGTGAATGAAGAAAACTGGGTTGAGAGAGTCACCCCATAATGAGCCTTTGCAATACCTGGTTCAGATTAGTCAGCCAATGGGTTGGATGCTAGTGGTTAAACAAAAAAATAATGAAAATAAAGATAAACATAATAAGGGATCAATTTGAAAGAAAAAAAACTTGAAAGGGTCAAAATAACAAATAGTTTTGTGAAATTATATTAAAATAAATCACAAATAAAATTGAAAGGACCAACATATAAATTAACCCCCAAAAGAATAAATATAACCATTCTAAAACAACACTATGCATAATAATGATTTTTTCTTTTTTAATGGTGGGTCAGGTGACCTACCATGCACCACATTGGGTACGTCCCTGAACGTTTCAATGATTAATTATTTTGGCTCATATTTTTTGGTTCACTTTCACCTCTAACATTTTATTTTGGGTCAAAATGACCCTCATAAATAGAAATCGTTAGTTGATTAACGGTTAACGCAAGACGTTGATATGACATGCTGACTTGGTTTGGGATACTGCCATGGCAAAGTGCCACGTCAACAAATTTTTTTTAAAGTATTTTAATTTTTTAAAAAATAAATAATAAATAATAATAATTTTTTATTTTTATTTTTAAAAAATAATAAATTATTTGATTTGTTTTTTAAAAATAAAAAATATTATTTATTAAATAATAATAGTTAAATAAAATATTATTTATTATTTTAAAAATAATAATAAATTAGTTAATTTATTAATTTTTAATCTTTTCTAAAATTATTTGATTTATCATTTTTAATTAATATTTTTAAAATATAAATAATAATTCAAATAAATCATTATTAATTATTTTTATAAAAATTTAAAAATATATTTTTAAAAAAAATTACTGATGTGGTAAAGTGCAATTCAGAGTCCCATAAGCCAGGTCAACATGCCACATCAGCATACGTGTTGACAGTGTCAACTAACAATTTCCATCCATGGGGGGACATTTAGACCAAAATGAAACGTTAGGGGTGAAAGTGAACAAAAAAACTATTCAATAAAATGTTAGGGATATTTTTTGGCATTATGTCATTAAAATACGAAAAGGTACAACAAAACAGACCCTAAACATAAACAGAAACTCGCAGACTATGTTCACCAAGAACTTATGCATAAAGAAAAATAAAACTTGAAAACCCAAAGGATGTGAAGAAAAACAAAACATTCCCTTGAACACGACCTTCAATCTTCTTAGAAATCCAACAAATACCATCAAAATCTCCTTGTCTCTATCTAACTAGACGCTTATATAATGATGTAGGAGAGGTGATTGACATTATCAATCTTACATATTCGTTCCGTTAATAGTTTTGATTAAGTCGGCGAACAATCACAAAGGGGATCTAAACATATTAAATTGTCGACCTTCCCTGATTAGGGCCATGCACTATAATTGTAGCGACCCGATTTTCAGGTTAGCGAATCGAGTCTTGGACCTGGGTTGTGGGCCAACAGTTGAGAGCCCAACCAAAGGTGTTTTGGCTTAGACCTTGTGATTTATTAAATGGTTGGATAAATAAATAGGTAAATAAAAGAAAAAAAGAATAAGGTGAGTTATTTTGAATTAAAGTGGGCTGATGGAGAAAAAAAAGAGAAAAAAGAAAAAAAGTAGAGGAGAGAGAAAAGAGAAAAGAGAGAAAAGTAGAGGAGATTTTCAAACTCTGATCTATGGAGATCCAACCGTCTGATCGCAATACCACCACCACCATTGGTTTCATCTTGCTGAGGCGAGTTCGCCGGTACCAATAGCACTACTGTCAGAGCTACCGTCAGAAGGGATAAGAGAGAAAAGTTTCAGGTTGTCATATTAAAGGGTTAGGGGGCTCAAATCAGAAAATAGAGGCCTCCACCGTGTTCAAAAGGTCGAGAGAGTTGGGGTAGTTGTTCGCCGTCGCCGACCGACCACCAGAGCCTTCCTCACGCGCCCTTAAGCATCACTGTCGCGCATAGGCGTGGTTCTGCACCAGGAGACCGAGTCTCGAGTAGACTCGATTGAGTTGGGTCGAGTCAGGCCGAACTGTCTCAGGTCGAGTTAACCCAGCCCGAGCTGAGCCAAACTGGTCTAGCCGAGCTGCTGTCGCGCCATCAGTCGCCGTGCTGCCATTGCCAATCGTCGCTATTGACTGTCACTGCGGCCAGCCACCGTCGTTATCATTGCACCGTCGTTGATCGTTGACCGACATTGACTTTTTCTAGAGGACCTCACCTAGGGGTTTCTCGACGTTCTGGATCCATTGGTGCAGTCCATTTTGATAAATTCAAACTTGGTAAGCTATTTTTACCGTTTAATCTCATAAATTAGTTAGTGAATATGTTTAAGTGTTGATTTTGGCATTCGTATATTTATAAAGAATGTTCGGGATCGAATATTAAATCAAGTGGAATATTAGGTAATATCAGATGAGGATTTTAGCGATATCAACTTAAGGTTAGTACAACTCGAACTCTTATTGCTTCATGAGCATCATAAGTTTGGCTGCTTTGCATGTTAGTATTTGCAAAATAGGTAGACGATAAATAAAAAAGAGTAGAGACCGGTATTATGAGACTCAATATTTATGTGATGCATGATGATGATGATGTGAATATATTCAAGACTTTTATGAATGCTTTAGAGACCGTTTAGGGTCATTTGAGATGCTCATATGATTATTTGATGATCGTTTGACTGATTGAGATAATTGTGATGGTTTGTAAGCTTATTCGAATAAACTGCTAAGATTTGATGGGAATTGTACTAAATGGACTAATAATTGGTAATATTCGATTGAATGATCATAAATTTAGGAATTAATATAAAATGATTGAATGCGGTAGAAAACCAACCCTAATGAATTTTATAAGCTTTAGGGATCGAGTAATCATTGTAAAATCATAATTTAAGAAAATGGTGTGAACCCATGTTTAGGGTATCGGTACGAGCTGTGGCTGTACTCTAATGCTAATAAAAAAATATAATTGACGTGGGACATTAATGAGATAATATAGACTAATAGAAATGATTTATGTACACTTTGATAATGAGAAATAACTTGGTAAATAATGGGTAAATTGTTTGTGTTAGTAAACCATAAGGATCCTTGGTGGATCATTTGATGATGTGTGGTATTGAAGGTTATTGTTGTGTGCTGATGGACACCTATGTAGTTGAGTCAATTCTTGTTTATCAGGATTCAAATACCTAGTGAAAGAGTGATACAACACAAGAAGACGCTCGATGTGAGATTTCGAGCAATGATAATAGATGTAAGATTTCGAGTAATGATGCTCGACGTAAGATTCTGAGCTTGGATGTAGGATTATGATGCTACGTGGATACGAGCCTTATCTCTACGAGTGTAGGATCTTGACACTGTGTGGATGCGGGCCTCACTCAAAGTGTAGGATCCCGATGTTGTATGAACATAGGCTTCACTCAGAGTATACGATCTCGATGCTGTATAGACGCGGGCATCACTCCAAGTTTATGGTGTGACTTGTTTGTTTTAGCTCGGATGATCTGGTGAGATCCCGAGTATGATTGGGCCTTGTAAGCCATGTATGATGATTTACTTGAGGAGAACATGTGTTTAGGCGACTAGTGGTAGCGCCACATGTTTATTTATCTCTCCTTATTGCTCGTACTAGGTTACCTATTTTTATGATTAGCATGAAGTATAGTAGAGTAGATGTGTACCACTGAGCTTTGTAAGCTTAGCGCTTGAAATCATTGTTTCTGTGTGTAGGTTTATCGATGGATTACAGGATCAATGAGTACTATCCGTAACGAGATTTCCAGCACGTGAAGGTTTTCAAAGTATGGTACTTGTGTTTAGTGGGCTATGTATTCATAGGACCTTACATGTTGAGTCTGTAATTCTTATTTTTGATAATTGTATTAATCAAGTTAGTTGTTTAAATGTTTTAATCTAATTAAAGCTCATTTGTAACGTTTTAATCATTTATATAATTATTTTTTTTTAAAATCGTTGGCTTTAAATATTTTTAAAAGCATTTTATTAGGCTAAACCAAGTTGAGAAATTTATGGTTTTGAGTTGGGCTTGAGGCCCAAATGTGACATCCGGGTTGAGGGTGTTACATTTAGTAGTATCATAGCCTAGGTTTAGCCAATTCTAGGAAAACCTGGAGTGGTGTAGGTGTTTTAGTAAGGTGTCTCGTGAATGCAAGCCCTTAAATTAAGTTCTTACTCCTTAAGATTGGAATCCTGATGGTGCGTCCAATGTTGTAACGATAAAATGGTTATGATTATGGTAGAGAGGGCCGAGTTAAGTGTTAAGCTGCTCATGAGAGCATTTTTTAGGGCGATATTGGCCTAGATATTAGAGATACGAGTTAGTTGAACAATGCTAGAGTCAAAAATATGTCATTCTTTCTCCACCTGAAGGGTGTCTTAAGTGAGTGTTGTAGTAACTTTGAAGCCTTTGAATACGTCATAAGAGTTATAGTTAAGGATCTTCACCGTTATGTGTGAATAATATTTGTATTGAGGGTATGGATAACCTACTTTCGAAATCAATCAGTGGATGCACGTTAGGTGTTAGACCCTTTGTTTGATTTAAGAGGAGTCTCGTTGATACTTGAGAAGTATCATTATCCTTTTTGAAGGCATTTCTTAGAGATAGTGGATTTGAGATCCACTATCGTCAAAGTATGATCGAAGTTAGACGTTTTACGGGTTGGGAGAGAGCTACCCTCTTAGGAGTTATTGTACCTTGGAAATTGTTTTGGTTAATTAAGAGTGATGCTAGCCGGTATTGTTGGGAGTGGACTCGAGGCTTCGAGGGAACCTATTCTTTGGTAAAGAGAATGTTGAACCGTTGCCCTTTCACCGTAATCTCTATAATGGTTATTTAGAGAATGCACATCAGGGCTATGAGATATGTTTGACCATTCGTTAGATGCAAATGTGTGTAGTTCAATGCTCAAGAGCTTTTGGATTATCAGAGTGTTTGTTTGTGCTTCTTGAAGGAGTTGTTAGGACTTTCTCTATCAAGAACATATGTAGATGTTAAGGTAGGATCAAGTTGGATACTGGTGCCAATCGTCATTGTTAGAGGATATCGACCAGTTATAAAATTAGAGATTCAATTATAGAGGTGCAACTCAAACGAAGTTTTTTTTCTTGAGTGTTTTGCTAGAGGAAGATTCAGGTTTGTTCGTTAGTGAAGAGTTGATTCGCTAGAGTGATGCTTGAACCATTGGTATCTTGTTAAGTGATACTGAAGGACCATTAATTGTCTCTTAGGGTGGATGACTCATTAGTGTGGAGTTGATTTAAAATAAAGATTTCCCTCTTTAAGTGAATCGTGGTAGCGGGTGATGTTCCGATGACATTGAGGTGTTTCGTTGATGATAAGGTAGAAGCCACAATGTTGTTTCTTGAATACAAGTTTGAGGCTTTGCTTGAAACGTGTGAATATATAAAAATAGGACAATGGGAATGTCGTCGAAATAATGATCTTCTGTGTGTGAGAAGGGTCGGTTACCGTGTAATCAGATAAAAAGGTAAGCGATTATAAGACTTTGTAATTTTTTTTGATTATTTTATCACTTCCTAGAGAATGGTCGAGAAAACTTGGTAGAGATTCGAGCTTCGTAAGACCTTTTTGTTGTGGCAATGATGATGATTCGATTAAAGTAGGGTAAGATTTTGAGATCTTTGAGGATGTTTTGTTGTATAGACGAGGCTGTAATTTTGTGCTCGAAAGGGGAAGGTTGTGTTCTCCCAAACAATTTGAAATTTTAGGGTACTTGATTTTTAAGGAAGTTTAGAATTTGGACAACGACATGAGCCGAAGTAAGTGAGAGCCATGGATCATATGGTTGATCACCATCTAAGTAAAGTGAGTAATGGGTCATACTGAGCAAGTTTAGGTGGATATATCATGCTGCTGTATAGGGCTATCACATGTAAGGGAATACTGATACTACCTTTGAGTTAAGAATCAATTTGCTTGGAAAGCCGTGAGAAGTAGCATCTGATTGTATTTAGGAGGATACAATATTATGATTGAATTTGGGTTCGATGGTTTCTGATGAACTTTGAGATCTTGTTGTGGGCGATTTATAGAGGATATATCAAGACAAGCGATTCTTCATATATAGTACAGTGGTCAGGTGTTTGACTTCCCATCAGCTAAGAGTTGAGCATTTAGTTCCTTAAAGTCGTTTGGGGTGCTTTGATATTTCCTCAGTATGAAGTAAATAGACGATCGTAGACCGTGTAATGGTTTTGGGAATACGCAATTTCGTTGGAATTACGTTGAGTAATGGTTTTGTCCTTGGTTGGTACCGTTTGATATTTTTGGCAAATGTAGGACCCATATAAGAAGTATGTTTGGATTGGTAGTGAAGTAGGCAGTACAACACTGCAATGTATGCATATTACCTTTTGGTATGAGTTTTGAGATAAGGCCTTATCCTTTGATGGGATTTTTACATGAAGGCAGATCTGAGTAGTGGTGCAGATGGCGTGTTTTCCAAATGCGTTACAGGTTAAAGTTCAAGGCTCTTGTGGGGACCGAATAAAAAAGCTACTTGGGTTGTTAATATGAGATGTAGTACTGAGTTTAAGGCAATTTCTTGAGACGAGGTAGGACGTTGTTCTGATGTTTCACTTCGAACAAGCAATGTTTTAGTTATAAGATGCCATTAGAGTTAAAGTCTCATTTAGGGAGTCACCACGAGAAGAGTTGTTTTGTTTTGGATGCAAAGACTGTTTAACCTCATGTTCTTTTTAGATTGTATGTGGCTGTGGAAGAATTCTTCGTGCAGCAATCTTTGGGTTCTACAGTGTAAGTTAAGTTTCTTTTGTTATGTAATCGTGGGACAGTCTTGCCAAGATACCGTTGGGTTTGCTTGTCACTTGTATTATACCAAGCGAATGTGTAATCCTTCTAAGAGAAAGAATTAGTTGATATTTTGTTTGTACCGTTAGGAAACAACGGTCGTTTTTGATAAGTGTTGTGAGAGATCAGAGTAGTACAACAAAAAATCTTGAGAACGTCAAAGAGTTGTTATGATTCGACATTTTCTCTAGTTTATGAATGCAAATTTTGAAGATGAAATTTCTTTTAAGGAGGAAAGAGTTGTAACGACCTGATTTTTAGGTTAACAAATCGGGTCTTGGACCCGGGTTATGGGCTAACGGTTGAGAGCCCAACTAAGGGTGTTTGGGCTTGGGCCTTGTGATTTATTAAATATTGGATAAATAAATAGGTAAATAAAAGAAAAGAATAAGGTGAGTTATTTTGAATTAAAGTGGGCTGATGCGGGGAAAATAGAGAGAAAAAAGGGAAAAGAGAAAAAGTAGAGGAGAAAGAGAATAGAGAAAAGAGAAAAGTAGGGAAAGATTTTCAAACTCTAATCTATGGAGATCTAACCGTCTGATCGTAATACCACCATCGCCATTGCGTTCATCTTGCCGAGATGAGTCCGCCAGTACCAATAGCACTGCCGTCGGAGCAGCTGTCAGAGAGGGTAAGAGAGAAGAAGTTTTAAATTGTCCAGTTGAAGGGATTATAAGGTTTAAATTAGAAAACAAAGACAACCACCGTGTTCAGAAGGGTCGAAAGAGTCGGGGTAGCTGTTCGCCATTGCTAATTGGCTACTGAGCCTCTCTCACGTACCCTCATGCACTGCCGCCGCGAGTGGGCATGGTTCTGCACCAGACAACTGAGTTACCGAGTAGCCGAGTCAGGCCGAACTGACTCGGGCTGAGTTGACCTAGTCCGAGTTGAGCTAGTCTAGCTGAGTAGCCATTGTGCCGTCAGTTGCCGTGCTACCGTCGCATCACCGTTGATCATTGATTGTTGACCATCGCCGTTGATCGTTGACTGGCGTTGAGTTTTTCTAAGGGACCTTACCCGAGGGTTTCTCGCCATTTAAGATCTATTAGCGCAGTCTATTTTTCCAAATTTGAATACGGTAAGTTATTTTTACGTGTTTAATCTCGTGAATTAGTTATAGAATGGATTTAAGTGTTGATTTTGGTATTCGTATATTTATGAAGAATGTTTGGGATTGGAGATCGAATCAAGTGGAATATTCAGAAAGCCCATATTAAGATTTTAGCAATATCAGCTTAAGGTTAGTACACCTCGAACTCCTATTGCTTTATGAGCATAAAAAGTGTGGTTGGTTTACGTATTAGTATTTACAAAATAGGTAGACGATAAATAAGCATGAGTAGAGACCAATATTATGAGACTCGATATTTATGTGATGTATGATGATGATGTGATATATTCGAGACTTTTATGAAGGCTTTAGAGACCGTGTAGGATCATTTGAGATGCTCATATGATTATTTGATGGTCATTTAACTGATTGAGATAATTGTGATGGTTTGTAAGCTTATTCGAATAGATTGCTGAGATTTGATGGGAATTGTATTAAATGGACTAATAATTGGTAATATTCGAATGAATGATCATAAATATAGGAATTAATATAAAATGATTGAATGCGGTAGAAAACCAACCCTAATGACTTTTATAAGCTTTAGGGATCGAGTAAGCATTGTAAAATTGTAATTTAAGAAAATGGTTCGAACCCGTGTTTAGGGTATCAATACGAGCTGTAGCCGTACCGGTACGCGATTATGGGTTGTATAGATACGGGTCGACCCGTGTCAATACTTGTAGAAATCTAGGATTTCCAGTAAACAAGATTAGTATCGATACGCATGTGAGTACCGGTACCCAAGGGTACCGTATCGATACTTATGTTCGAGTATCGATACTTATTGATTGAAATAGTCTCTAATGCTAATAAAAAATATGGAAGTTGACGTGGGACATTAATGAGATAATATGGACTAATAGAGATGATTTATGTACACTGTGATAATGAGAAATAACTTGGCAAATGATGGGTGAATTGTTTGTGTTAGTAACCCATAGGGATCCTTGGTGGGTCATTTGATAATGTGTGGTATTGAGGGTTCTTATAGTGTGCAGATAGACACTTATGTAGTTGAGTCAATTCTTGTTTGTCGGGATCCGGATACCCAGTGAGAAAGTGTTGCAACACAAGAAGATGCTCGATGTGAGATTTCGAGCAATGATAAAAGATATGCGATTCTAGGTAATGATGCTCGACGTGAGATTCTGAGCATGGATGTAGGATCCTGATACTACGTGGACGTGAGCCTCATCCCTATGAGTGTAGGATCCTGATGTTGTGTAGACGCGAGCCTCACTTAGAGTGTAGGATCCCGATGCTGTGCGAACGCGGGCCTCACTCGGAGTATACGATCCTAATGTTGTGTGGACGCGGACGTCACTCCAAGTTTGTGGTGTGACTTGTTTGCTTTAGCTCGGATGATCTGGTGAGATTCCGAGTATGATTGGGCCTTGTGAGCCATGTATGATGTTTTGCTTGATGAGAGCATGCGCTTAGACGACTAGTGGTAGCACCACGTGTTTATTTATCTCTCCTTATTGCTCGTACTAGCTTGCATGCCTATGTTTATGATTAGCGTAAAGTACAATAGAGTAGATGTGTACCACTGAGCTTTGTAAGCTCAACGCTCGAAATTGTTGTTTCCGTGTGTAGATTTATCGGCGGATTGCGAGATCAAGGAGCACTATCCGTAATGGGATTTCCAGCACGTAGAGGTTTTCAGAGTACGATACTTATGTTTAGTGGGCTATGTATTCATATGACCTTACGTGTTGAGTCTAATTCTTATTTTCGATAATTGTATTAATCAAGTCAATTGTTTAAATGTTTTAATCTAATTGGAGCTCCTTTGTAACGTTTTAATCATTTATATAATTACTTTTTTTTAAAAAAATTGTTGGCTTTAAATATTTTCGAAAGCATTTTATTGGGCTAAACTAAGTTGAGAAATTTATGGTTTTGGGTTGGGCTTGAGGCCCAAATGTGACATCCGGATTTAGGGTGTTACAATAATTATAGCTACAAAGATGTAAAACTAGCACAAGAGGCAGAGAAAATCATGCCACAAAGAAGAGAACACCGTATCACAAAAATGACGAAACAAAAGCAATAAGATGTGAAAAATGAAGAATTCAAAACAAATGGATTTTTATTAAAAATAAAAAATAAAAATAAAAAAGAAATATCACCAGCGATCACCAACTAGTACAAGTCTAATATCGTCCTTAACATTTTTAAAAGAGAAAAAACTAAAAAAAAACTACAAAAGAGAACGAGAGAAAAGAAAGCAATTATATAAATCTTTATATATATATTTTAATTACATATTTTTTTTAACTTTATACTTTAAACTTGTTGTTCGGCTGTTTCTAATTATATTTTTATTCCCATATCAACTCATCTCATAGTTTATATAACTTTTAAATTTAATGTTGATTATTTAATAAATTTAAATTTATTTATAGTTAATATATGTAAAACCTCTTTCATAGCGGGATGTAAAAATTGTGTGTAAACATATAAGACGCTAGACAATGACGAAATTAGGATTTCATATTAAGAGAATAAAAAAAAGTAAACTACATAAATGGTCACCGAAATTTTTAGGACGAATTTATTTTGGTCACCGTACTTTTAAAATATTCGATAAGTTCACTTAACTTTTAGTTTGATTTCAATATAGTCAACGAACTGTTTGCTTTCAATATAGTCCCTCCGTTACCTTACGTTAGAAGCTGACGTTAGTTTTTGTTTTTCCTTAATAAAAAATGGGTAAACTACACCAATATCACTCAACTTTCTTCTCACTCCTATTTTGGTCACTAGAGTTTAAAAATTTTCAATTTAATAACTTAACTTGCAAATTATTCATATTTTGGCCACTCTTAAATGACTAGTTTGTACAAAAAGAAAAATTCGATTAATCTTTAAAAAATATTTTGGTTAATTGGTAAATTCAGATTATTCAATTATCGATCTTATATTGTACCAATTAAATCAGATAATCAATTAACCAGTTAACTGAAATATTTGATTATGGAAATGATTTTTTTACTCTGTTTATTAAAATATCAGATATGATAATATGGAAAATTTAATAATTTTTCAATTGTGAAAAAGTGTAAAAAGCAACTAGAACTTCAAAAATCAAAAGTTCACACCTATTAATCCTACCTAGAGCCAAAACTTTTTTTAAAAAAAAATCAGAAGGGCATCAAAATCACTAGGCTATAAGATATTGTAATGTATAAAATTTAAAAATATTGTATAAAATTGATTAGATCGGTTAATCAATTTTGCTTAAAATTGTGAACCGTAACTGAATCGAAATAATTTATTTTAAAATTTTGTACCAAAATCGGGTTCGATTGATCCTTAAAAAAATTATTTTGGTTAATTGCTAAATTCATATTATTCAATTCTCGATCTTATATTATACCAATTAAATCGGATAATCGATTGATCGGTTAATTGAAATATTTGATTCGAGTAATATTTATTTTACTTTGCTTATTAAAATATCAAATATGGTAAATTTAATAAGAAAAGTAAAAAAATCATTACCCGAATTTTTTAAGGACTAATTGATTTTTTCTATTCGTATAACCATGTCATTTGAGAGTGGCCAAAATATGAACAATTCAAAAGTTAAGTTATTAAATTGAAAATTTTAAACTCCAGTGACCAAAATAGGTGTGAGAAGAAAGTTGAGTGATGATCGGTGTAATTTACCCATTTTTTTATTAAGGAAAAACAAAAACTAACGCCGACTTCTAACTAACGGTAACGGGAGGGGACCGTATCAAAATCGAACTAAAAGTTGGGTGACCTTATTGAATATTTTAAAAGTACGGTAGACAAAATGAATTTTCCCTAAAAGTTCGGTGACCGTTTATGTAGTTTACCCAAAAAATAAAGGTGTAAGAAGTATGGGTGTTTGTCGAGCGAGTCGATTATGAGTTGATTATTGCTCGATTCATGCTCGTTAAAAAGTTTCGTTACTCGACTTGACTCGCTGCTCGTTAAGCTTGATAAAATTTTGCTCGAGTTGTGCTCTTTAAAAAAATCTTGCTGCTCAACTCGACTTGTTGCTCATTAAGCTAGCAAAAAATTTTACCTTATTTTTTAAAAAATATAGGTAAAATCTAGTTATACTATTAGAGCTTGATATAAACATACACATTCGGAAAAAAACGATAGGACTGAGGAGATAAACAAAGTAGAAAAGACCTTAGAGATTTCAAAGTTTTAACTTTCAATTCGTATTTTTTTATATAGAAACTGAAGACTTTTCGATGTTCTACTTTTATACATAAAGTAATAATAAAAGAAAAAGAAAATACTTTAATGTAAAAGAAGGAAATGCTAATTATTATAATTTAATTTTTTATTAATACAAATTAATATTTTGAATTCTTGGCAAATTCAAAACGGCTTGGAAATTTGAAACCAAATATTTATGGGTAAATTACCTGGCAAGTCACTGAATTTTTTTACTAGAGTTTTCAACTAGCATTTAAATTTCTTGGAACAACTTTTTCTTAGGTAGCAACTAAAAAATAATAAAAAATTATAAAAAATAACGAGTTACTCACGAACTCATCGAGTCGAGTTGGTCCTTGCTCGTCTCGACTTTCTAAGATCTCGAGTCGAGTTAACTCAAGTTTAAACGTTGACCGAGTTTTGATCGATTCGAACTCGAACTGACTGGGAGCTGCTCAACTCAATTAGCACATATAGTAAGAAGTATTTAAATAAAAAAGTTAAAGTTTCAAGATCTACTTTAGTTAATATTCAAACTATTATGTACCTAAAATTAAGTTAATAAAAAAAGTTTAGGAGCAGGACCCTCGTATATTTCATTTGGCTCTATTTCTGACACTAAGTCTTTTAAATAAATTTTAGAATCTAAATCATAACATTATGAATAAGAAAAATAAAAAAATTCTTTTCATATTAAATATCTACATTATTTAATTTGAATTAATCGACCAATTGATTACTACATATGATTATATAAAAAAATAAACATAAATAAATATCAAATCACTAACAAAATGGACCAAAATATTAGAACCCAAATATCAAATCACTGAATTTTCTTTTGTTCTCTGTGAGTTGATTTTAATAGTTTTTTTTAAGTTCTATGCAAAATAAAAATGGATTTTCCATGTTATATTGGATAATAAGTTTTTTGAAACACCACTTTTAGCATTCTTGATGTGTGATTGTATTTATTTTGTTTTTTAGCCCTGGATAAACTTATGGATAGCTTACAAATAAAGTTGTTCGAATATGGGTCTCTTAAGGAGAACAACATTTCCTTTTCAATTGGGACCGTGCCTTCATTTAAATTTATTAAATTATTTTTGAATTAGGACCAACAGAATATATAAGTTTTGGTAACTAAAACTACTACTATACCATATCATGTCACATCTCCATTAGCTTTTAACGGGGACTTAACGTCTAGTGACTGAAATAGAAAAAAAAATAATGTTAGTGACCATGCTTGCAAAAAAATAGTTTAGTGACCAAAATAAAAGTTTCAATAGTTTTGTGACCAATGTTGTAGTTTACCCTACTTTAAAATTTGAATAATTATATATTATAAAAATATAATTATAACGAATAAAATCCACTCTGAAGTCTTGTAGCAATGTATTGTATGCGCAGATTCAGTTGTGGTCTTTAACGAATAAAATTTACTTTTACGGTTAAAATTTGAATTATTCTAAAAGGTTAACTGCAATTTATTTTGGCAAAATGACAAAAGATTCCCCCAACGTTTGCATGTTTAGTCATTTGACCCCTATTCTTTGGAGCAAACAACCCCCAACATTTTAATTTGGTCCAAATATGCCCATGTTGGATGGAAACTGTCAGTCAACTGACGGTTAACGGCTGATATTGACTGGACTTGCAATGTGTTAAGATCTGCTGCCGTGTCAGCATCATATTCACCACGTGTCACCATCTGGTTTGGCCACGTGTCAGCATGATAGTCAGCCACGTCAGTAGATCTTAATACGTGGTAAGTTCAGTCAGAATCAGCCGTTGACTATCAGTTGACAAGCAGTTTTAATCCAACATGGGCATATTTGGACCAAATTGAAACATTGGAGGTTGTTTGCTCCAAAAAAGAATAGGGGGCCAAATGACAAAACATGCAAACGTTGGGGCATCTTTTGTCATTTTGCCATTTATTTTTGGGTAAAGTTCATAAATGGTCACTGAACTTTGTTAAAAAAACAAAACGGCAACCAAACTTTCAAATGTTATAAAATGACAATTAAATTTTGTATTTTGAAACAAAATGGTAAATGAGACGTTAAACCACGTTAAACCCTAACGGCAAGCTGACTGTGTCTGCCACACCCCACCCCTTTTTTTTACCTCATATTTAAAAATAATAAACCCTTTTTCCGCGTCATATTTAAAAAATAAAAAAATCATTTTAATCACTTTTTTATAAAAATAAAAACCCCTAATAATGAGCCACGTTTTTTCAAGAACTAAAATATTTGAACTTCTAAGTTCTTTCTTCGTGTGTTTTGAAGAAATCAAATCCCGTCCCAGAAATTAAAACTCTTTCATTTTTATTCCTTACTTAATCAAAACCAAAAGTTTTTATTTACGCAAAGAATTGACAATGGTAAAACCAATCGTCGGAGTAATCGAAAGGCTGTGGATTACGATAATATTTTGCAAAACCCTAATCTGGATAACTTTTGGGGATTTAGTGTTTTCTGGGTTTAGGTCTTGTTTTTTATATATTTTGTTATTATTTTAAGGTTTTGTTATTATTCCCCTTTATTGTTGTTATTCCTACTTATTTTTCCGTTATTCCCCTTTTTTTTGTTTATAAACAATCGATAAAATTCAAACTAGGTAATGAATTGTGGACCACCATTGTTGAGTGATAGTGGTAGGTAGTTTATTAATAAAGTTGTGGACCACCATCTATTGTGTTGTTTTCCATATTATAAACAATAAAATTAATTTTCTTTGTGGTTACCTGAAAAGGGAGAATAGTTCATATTCTTGATAATCATTTTTAGGTGTTATTAGATAACAAATACTGAAAGTATGAGAAACAATTCACACTAGATTTGCAATTGTAGTTGCCATTCATGTTCTAGAGTATGAGAAACAGTTCACACTAGACAGTAAAATCAAGGTTGAATGCATGGCAGCATCCTCGATGGCCAAGCATCTAAGTGTGACAAATGTTAATGACTAGTTAGTTTAATAATTCCCATAGGTTGAGCTGTTGTAAAAAAACTGAATTAGATTGCTAACTTAAATAAGGGCTATGTCAATTAGCCAAAAAAAAAAAATTTACGGAGAAAGTTTATTATTAATCTTATTGTGTAAGTTGACAGCTTGCATACTTCATCACATTTTAAAATTGGCTTTTTCAACTGTAGATTCCTTCAATAGATAATATAATCCTAACCACCAGTACAGATTGCATGCAGTCCTCATGTAAGTTCATGCACTTTGTCAAAATTTACAATTTGCTAACATACTCTTCCCTGAAAATTCCATAAAACTGCATGGTTCTCGTCATTCGCCAACTATATCATTTACTTGAAAGGTTCCTTGTATAATCCATATAATTTTATAGGTGCTTTGGACTGCTAACTGTTTATCTGCTTGGTTTAGGTACTGTTTTTTTTTAAAATATAAATGAGCATATAATTTTTAATTCCCATATAGTTTTATAGGTGCTTTGGACTGCTAACTATTTGTGTGCTTAGTTCAGATACTGTTTTTTTAATATAAATGATCATATAATTTTCTATTTCCCATATAGTTTCATAGGTGCTTTGGTTTGGACTGATAATTGTTTGTTTTCTTATATTATGATTTAGGTTACTGTTTTTAATATAAATGAGCCTAAATATTTGAATGATGAGGATTTACTATTTCTACAGGTCCTAATTCAGACTCATTTATTGTTGTAGTTTATTATGGTAGTAAGTTTGTCATGAATAGGGGTCTTAAGTTTACTGAGAAACATAAAACATGTTATGATAGAGTTAGTAAAGATAAATGGTCAATGTTTGCCATATGTGCTATAGCTGATAACATTGGATTGAAATGTTGTTTAGATGTTTACTAGCAATCTGAAGTTGGCGAATTGACTACGAATAATGTTCATCCATTGTAGACTGATCCATATGTAGTTAACATGTTAGAGTCTATCCCTACTAATCAATTTGTACACATTTATCTAACAGAAAAGGCTGATAAGGAAGTAGATGAAACTATTGGTGAAGGACTTTCTGAAACAGAAGACCCTAATGATAGAGATGAGCTTAATGAAGCAAATTATGCAACTGATGAAGCAAATGATGCAGTAGAAATAGATTGGCATGCTGCAGCAAAAATAGTTGCAAATGATGTTACAGTAGAAACTAAAGTAACTAATGCGGCAGTAGAAAAAGATGCAAGTGATGCTGTAGTAGAAACTGAGGCAACTGGTGCATCAATAAAAAAAGATATAAATGATGATGATGCAATAGAAAACCCTAATGATGCAAATGAGACAACAAGAACATATCATGCACATGATACAATAACAAATGTTGATGCAGTACCAAATGATGCTGGAAATGAATTAAGAGGGGAGGGGTTTTTTGAACCAAGATAGAAAACATATTGGGTTGAAGTTGAAGATGTAGTGAAAGAAGATGCATATTCCAATGAAGTTGGAGGAGGAAATAAAGTTGTTGATGATACAGAACCTGAAATGGCTGAAGAGGGAGAAAATGAAATGAATAAAGAGGAAGAAGATGCTAACTCAGGATTTGTTAATAGTGATAGTGATGTTGGTGAAGATGAAGTTACTTAGGAGGATGTCTCCAACAAATTGGTAAAGGATTTAGAGAGTTTTTATGGTGATTGAGGAACACATGCAAATGAAAATGAGATTGATGGTGAAGGTTTAGAATCATTTCCTAGTGTACATGGGTCTGACAGTGATGGTCCTACATGTAATAACCCAGATTTCAGAATTCGAGGGTCGGTTTAGTCTAGAGTGTAGGCTTCGTGTTTAGGCTAAGAATTAGGCCTTTAAGAGCCTTTGTGGGCTTGTTTTTGGTTGATGGGCTTAGGCTTTGGTTGGGTGATGAGTTTGGGGTATGAAGGAGGGGTAATGAGGTAATTACCTCTTTTTGAAGAGAGATTGAAGAGGGCTCCTTTATTTCTCAGCAGAAAAAGCTTGTTGGTGAGATCACCATGCCCTTTTGTCTTCTCTCTTCATCAATGCTCATCTCCCTCCCAAGAATCAAAGTTTAAATGTAGAATCTTTGAGTTTTGGATTGTGATTTTTGGATTTCACCTTAAGGGAAGTTTAATTAGCTTGCAAGGATCTACATTTTGAGGTAAGAATCTCTAAGTTTGGTGGTGGAAGGAAAGACATGGTTTTTGTGGGGGGGGGGGGTTGTGAGAGGAGGGTTGAAGGAGGATTTAATCTTGTTTTCAAGTCTACCTGTAAATGTTGTTAACCTTTCACCTCCTACAAGTTGTAACTCGTTCTACAACTTTCTTGTGTAGTGAAAGAGGTTGGAAATTCTTCCAAGGATCTTGGAAGAATAAGGCTTGAGGAGCTTGGCTTGGGGACTTTGTTTCCAGCTTTTGAATCAATGTTTGTACAGTAATAACTCATATGCCTTTAGGGGCATCATAATTTTGATTGCTTTGTTGCTTGATGTGATGTTATGGTTGCTTGGGTGTTTAGAGACCTTTAATGGCATACTCTGAATTTCATGTTAATAACTTGTAAAAATGGTAGTAAACCACCCTAAACACTCTTATAATATGTAGGATCGAGTTTGAAGGTTATTGGTTGTGAATTGAGGGCGTAGAAAGTAATTTCTCGAGCTTATAAAGCCATTTCTAGGCTTCCGTATCGGTACGCAGGAAGACAGTACTGATACCCTAGTGTTTTGAGTTTAAGAAAATTGTTCATTGATGATAAACTATTAGTGGGGTACCGGTACTGTGTTTAACCCGTACTAGTATGCCCTTCAAGCGAATATTGGTACGGGTCAAGTCTTTCTAGTATGCCTAAGCTCTATGAAATTCCAGTGAGCTCAATTCGTATCAGTACTCATGTGTATACCAGTACCTATGGGGTACCGTATCAGTAAACGAGGGCTAGTACCGGTACCCACTAGGCAATCTACCTGAAAAATACGTCTTGAGTTTGAAAGGCTTATAAATACAGGTGTAACCCCTTTAGCTTAGCCTAGCCAAACTAGACTAAAAGAGTCATATTAGGTTTTTTAGAGTAAACCCGAACAAATAACTTAAACCGAGCCCCTTTTTCGTTTTTAACTTATCTAAATGTATTTTATTATTGTCCCAAGTGAACATGCTTCGTGGAAATGTCACATTAAAATCAGATTGCGATACATGGTTCATTTGCTCAACAATTCACATTAGGGACCAAAACATAATTTCTACAAATTATAGGGTTTCCATCGTAATTAAGATTACCCAACCTTAATTAATTCAATTTCATGCTCACAGGTTAAATTCCAATTCAAAATAATCACCCAAACCCATTCAATTGCATACATAACATTCAGGGACTAAATTGTAAGATTTCCAAACTTCAGCATTAGGATTGCACAAAATCATCACCGCATACCGATACAGACAAGCCTGTATCCATACATTGTAACTAACAAAGCGTTTACCTATACCGATACACGTATACCCGTATCGATACAGTGTGTTGACCAACCCATTTTGATATGGCCTTGTCCTCGTACCGATCTTCCCTTTGTTATCACAAAACTCAGAATTCTAGTAGCTAAAGCCCATATCAATACGAAACCCCACGTATCGATACCGCTTGTTAATATTGAAGGGATCGTTTCGATATGCTAACCTGTGTACCAACACCAGCACATAATTTTCCTTAAGACGTACCGATACGGTGGCTAAGCATACCAATACCCTATGTTTTTTTCCCAATAATGTGAACCTTAATAGGACCCCACGTACCGATCCTTGGGTACCCATACCGGTACGCACATATGACACTTTGGCTCACTCTAAACAACATTAGCATCAATACATTATGTATCATCATCAAAATACTTAAACATCAACATACCTGCATTTAAAGCCAAACTAACAAGCCTAGCACACTCAACCACAAAATCTATAGGCATGCTCCCTAGTCCACATCCAAAACATGAAACCAACCACAATCCAAGCACTTTAAACCACTTACAAGTACAAACCAGCAATTGCAACTTGCACAAACAAGGAGTTTATCAAAAACCCTCCCAAAACAACATTTGACACATTGACCTTATAACTACTATAATACGTTCAAACCATACTTTGAAAACAAGTCCTTGGAAATCCTTCCTTGCTTCCTTGCTGCCCGCAATCCTTTAATTCTTTGCATTGATGGAAAAAAGAAGCGTAAGCATACTAGGCTTGGTGAGGAATGCTCAAAAACCAACCACCATCAATGCATTTTAAACCATTTAACAATACTTTTGTTATTCACTTCTTAAATCGCTTTAAAACATCATAATGCCTTATCAAAACCATGTACTTAAAATTTCCAAAACATCATATTAAACCGTATGCAACATGTATCACAAATTCAACAGCAAAGTTCCATTTGCTACACCCAATTTAAGCTTTCCCATGCATACTATCAATGCAAGGCTTAAAGAGTAAACATGTTTAAACCATATTAAACAACATAATCCGTCTCATGATACATCATCAATTATATTGGCTTTTAAGTGATCATTAACCAAGTTCTTCTTAACAAAACATAACATCAGATACACGGACACAACAAGTGTTCCCAACACTTTATGCCATCACAACCAGCATCAAAGGTACATTCACAACCCCACACATCGGTTGGACGCATAACCCACTAATGGGAGTCTTCGGTACAAAGATCTAAACCCCTCGACCGTTAGGGTACTTGGATGGAGTTTTTGGTATACGGATCAAAACCCCTCAACATCTAAGTCGACTTTTATAGTGCACTATCGATCCTATGGCTGGCCAACTATATTCGATAACATTTTCAAACCTTTTTATACCATCACTTGCCAATATAATTCATTTTATTAACAACAACTCACTGTTTTCATACGCATCATCAAAATCATTTAACCAATCCAACAACCTTGCACTAACCAATGTTCATAAACATTAACAAACGTACATTACTTCCAAATGCATCAACATCATTATGTAATCAATTTCCAGCATTAAACCATGCTAAAAACATGCATATACAATGTGTAATTAAACCATTTAAACAAGTGCATAAAACCAATTGCCAAACCGAGTTTGAGAGAGAATTCATCCTTTACTTACTTTCGAGCTTAGATCAGGTTTCAAGCTTGATCTAAACTCCCAAACACAACTTTCAAACCTTTGAAAAGTTGTTAAACACGTTCTCACTCACCGACACGCAAAGTCTCGCTTGCCGATACGGTAACCTTACCTCCAAAGCTTCCGAAACAATCATTCAAGCTTGAGAATCAACTTCCCCTAATTTATCCACACAAAAACAGAGGATACATTGCATCAAAATGCAATCAAGAACACTACAACACAAATCCTCAACATCCACTACTCAATTTTACTCCACAACAACCGAAATCAACATCAAACATCTTCCAAACCTTACCCAGCCACAATCTAATGTTTCAACCAATCAAATAACATCAATTAACATCTGAAAGCACAATAAGAACATCCTTATACCTCCAGCATTCATAGAACCTCCACAACACCTCAAGAACTCACAACTAACAACCTAACAAATTAGAGATTCATATAGTTTCAGGATTCCAATGTCAAAGCCCGCTTATTAACTTTAATAAACATCAAAATCATGATTAAAATAAATTAAGAACTCAGCAAAACAGAGACTATACGAAATTCCATCAATTAAACCAATTAAACCTCAATTTAACAAATCTTTCATAATTAAATCATCAAATAAAGTTAGAAAACATATGTAAATGATCAATAACTTGGGAAATTCAATGAAGAACCTTGTATTAGAGGAGAAGAACGGAGCTCACCTCTAAATTTGGCTTTCCACTTAATTGGATGAATTTTCTTGAGAAAACAAGATCAAATCAAATAAGTTTTGTTAGGAAACCATTAAAGATCCATTTAATAACAAAAGAATATTAAAATCAAGTGTTTACCTGAGAAAATTGAAGTGGAAAGAGTGTTTGGTTGGAGAGAATTTGAGAGAAAAGCTGTTGATGAAAAGTTAGTTACGTGATATTTCTATTAAAGTCTAATTATGAAATTAATCTCCCAAACCCTTTTTATCTTTTATAAGACCTTTTAAAATATCCAATTTTAAGATAAAAGTTTTATATTAGACTTTGGCCAAATATCTCCTTAAAGATTCTAAGTTTTGACCATTTTACAAAACAGTTACTAAAAATAGTTTTGGAAACTTTACATTTTGGTCACTAACCAAAACGTCCAATTTTGAGACCTGTAAAATTGATTTTACCAAAATCATTTCCATATTAAATAATGATTTTAGATTATTTTCCATATTTTTATCCCATTCAAAAATATTTATTCTAAATTAAATCCTAAAGCTGACTCGAATCATCTAATCCGATCCATTGGACCGTCTAAAATACTTAGAAAACTTCTAGGTCCAAAACTAGGGAATTACATGAGGACTATGATCCAATGGGCTTCTAATATGGTATAATAAATGGTAAAACTGAGAAATTGAGATTTAATCTCCATATATGAGCATAACGTGCAATAACTCGGTAAAGCTTGGGTGATTGTTTGTAATAGCAACCATAGGGATCCTTGGTGGGTCAAATAATGGTGTGTGCCAAGTAAGGGTACTTGTATTGTAAAGTCACCATTGATTGTTAGGATCTGGATACCCAGAGAGCGTGCTACAACACTATGGTTAGAGATGTCAAATGCATATTCTTGAGGATATGCGACATCGAGCTTATTCAAACGTACTCGATGAGATATTTTGAGTATGGGTGTATGTTCTTGAGGCTTTGTGACACTGAGCCTCACCCAAAGAGTGTACGTTCTTGAGGCTACGTGAAACTGGGCCTCACTTAGAGTATACGTTCTCGAGGTTATGTGACACTAGGCCTCACTCTAGGTTTGTTGGTATGATGTATATATATTGTGTGAGATTAATGCATCTTTGTTGTTTGCTATGTGGTTAGGGGGCTAGAGGTAGCACCATATATATTGTTGTTTTGCCATGTTATCATCTTTAGCTACATGCACATATTTATGATTTACATGAAGTATGGTTGAGTGAAAGTGTATCCAATGAGCTTCGTTAGCTCAGTGTTCGGAATTATTGTTTTCGTTCGTAGGTTAGTAGGTTGACGTACATCGTTGGAGCACCATCAGAGTAGGACTTCAGTATCAACTTATTTTTGAGTACATTACTTAGATTATTTTGGGCTATGTATTCGTTGGACCTTATATTTTATATTGTAACTTTTATTTTGGATTTTAACTTGTGAGTCGAATACTTCTAATCATGTATTTTAAATGGAGCACTCATATAAAATTTTTAACTATTTATCTACGTTGAAATATTTGAACTTAAATAATTGTTTTTTGAAAATAGATGTAGTTTAGGCTAAACTAGGTTGGAAATTTTATAGTAACAATTTAGGGTTGAGGTCCAAATATGACATTCGGGTTGAAGGTGTTATATTTAGTGGTATCAGAGCTTAGGTTTAGTCAGTTCTAAGAAAGCCATGGGGTGGTCTAGAGTGGTAAATATGTGTTTAGCAAATGCATTTCCCATAAGTCGAGAATGGTCTAGAAGTTGAGGGACACCCGCTGGATTATGTGACAAATGCGTTTGGAAATCGAGGACTAGTTGACATGTGTATTTTCCCTACTAAAAGAGAATGATCGAGAATGGTGGGAGACCGTAGAGGTGGGATGGTATCCTAACCAACCTTCATGAGATGACTTCTTGGATGAGTTTGAGAGGAAGTATATGGATGAAGCCCACATTGATAGTTTTTGGGATCGGTTCACTCATTTGGTCTAATAGAATTGATCAGTCTTTGAATATAAACAAGAGTTCCTGCAATTGAGTAGGTATTCCCCTGAGTTGGCTGCTACCGAGAACATAAGGTAAAAGAGGTTTCGAAAGGGTTCGAGGAAGAAAATTCAAACATACTTGAGTGCTAGTGCTAAGTCGCTCAAGCAAGTGCAAGGTTTGACCTATGGCCCGATTGGTGAGCATGGGGATTCGAGTGAAATAACTCAGAACTCCTCTAACAACTCACAGTCATATTCTGGGAGGAACAAAAATCGATGAAACCAATGTAAAGAAGTTTCGAACTAGAATTTGAGATGAGACTATAGGAAAAAATTAGCTAGCTGTAGGAGGCCTTCGTCTTCATCCATGATGAGCTCAGATGGCTTATAGAAGAGTGAGGGCACACCAGTTTGTGATCAGTGTAGATGTAAGCATAGAGGTGAGTGTTGGGGGACATCTAGAGTTTGCTATGTTTGTGGGTCATCGGATCATTATCTAAGATATTGTCTAGCAGCTACTGACACCAATCTGGTTTAGACTCAAAGGACTTCTTATCCAGCTTAGAGGGGTCAGGGCTTTACTAGAGGAGGAGCAAGCCATATGTCTAGACATCAGAGAGGGTACGATCTAGTCTACTACGAGGGCACCAACGAGGCAGTATACAATTAAGGCTCAGGAAGACTGTAAGGCTACCGACATCATATCAGGTATATTTACCTTATTTTCTATTCCTATTATTGCTCTTGTGGGATTGGAGTCTACCCATTCCTACATATGTAGTGGAATATCTTATCAGTAGGGTATTCCTACCGAGGATCTTGAGATAGAAGTCCATGTGACTAGTATTTTGGGGTACAATGTTTTAGTAGATAAGGTGTATCGGAGGTACAATCTTTCCAGTCGATCTGATGGTATTACTATTTTAAGAGTTTGATGCCATTTTAGGGTTGGATTTTTTTTGAACATGATGCCCATTTGGGTTGTAGAGCGAAAAGCCTTAAGATTCGAGGTTTGGATGGGGCCAAGTTAATGGTGAAAAGTTAGAGAAATCCTTGCCTTTCTAATGTAATGTCGACCTTGGCGACACAAAGGATAATCCAACAAGGTTGTGAGGCCTTCTTGGCTTACGTGGTTGATACAAGTGTTGAAGGTCTGCGGCTTGAGAGCCTTCAAACTGTTAGAAAGTTTGTCAATGTGTTTCTAAAAGAGTTACCCAAACTATATCCAGATCACGAGCTAGAGTTTCGGATAGACGTGATGCCAGGCACGACACCAATGTCTATTGCCCTGTATCACATAGCACCCACATAGTTGAGAGAGATAAAGAATTATATTCAAGAGTTGTTGAAAAGAGGGTTCATCCGACCGAGCATATCACCTTGAGGTGCACTGGTCTTGTTTGTCAAGAAGAAGGATGGTTTAAAGAGAATGTGCATTGACTATCGTAAGCTCAATAAGGTAACGGTGAAAAACTGTTATCCCCTACCAAGTTAAAGGTGGTAAGCATATCGATTTGAGGTGGAGTTACTACCAGTTAAAGGTGGCAGAAGAAGATGTTCAAAAATTGCTTTTAGGACGCGATACAAACATTATAAGTTCTTAGTGATTCCTTTTGGGTTTACCAATGCACCTGCGTCTTTTATGGACCCGGTGAATCGGATTTTCCAGTCCTACCTAGATTAGTTTGTGGTAGTCTTCATTGATGATATATTGGTCTATTCGAGCTCGGAGGAGGAGCACGATTATCATCTTCGTGTTGTCCTTTAGACCTTAAGGGAAAGACAACTTTTTTGCCAATTTCAGTAAGTGCGAATTTTGGCTCTTTAAGGTGGCATTTTTGGGCCATATTATAGTGATGCCGACTGACTACCGATTGGCAAACAATTGTAGAATTAATGTATATATGCCAAAAACAATGCCAAGTTTAGGTCATTTCGCGTGCAAGTACACACGATCAGCAAGTAATACCGCAGTGAGCTGAGTATTGTATCCACTTTGATTTTCCATGAATTAAATGCCTCAATATTTCACTTGTGAATTGGAACAACCGAGTTTGAATTGGAATTTGGATTCTGGATTAAGAAAAATGACTAAGGACAAATGCAATGAAAATTCAGGCAGTTTGGCAAACAAATGTATTCAAATGGATGGTTGGTGTAACCCCCTTGACCCGGCCTAGCTGCCAGGAACGAATCAAAGACGTCATATTAGGTTTGACGAAGCAAACCTGAACTAATAACCTAAATCGGTCCATTTTTGTCCTTTTTATCTTGCCTAGATGCTTATTTAACCCTAAGGTGTGGCAAACCACAGCGAAAGACGAACACACATTCAATTCGTAAAACTTAACATATTAAGGACCAAATTGTAAATTTTATAAATTAAAGGGGCAAATTATAAATTGACATTAGTATCCTTTAATTAGATTTATTACATGCCAGTGTAAATTGCATCAAGATTGAATCACAAGATCATCATTAATTGAGCATTACAAAATAGTGACCATTTTGCAAAGAATCCAAAACACAACATGAAATTAACAAAAATAACTAACCTCGTACCGATACAGGCTTACACTGTATCAATACAAGTCTATGTGAATTACGCATACCGATACGTTTGGTCGAGTATCGATACTGATTGCTTTATTTCAAAACTGAGGATTCTAGTAGCTAAGACCTGTACCGATATGGTAACCTGTGTACCGATCCCTGTATAAATTTTCTCAAGGCGTACTGATACATCAACTACTCGTAAAAATACCCTTTTGTTAATTTTCCCAAATTAAGCCATATCAGACCCCGCATACCGATCCTTAGGGAACCCTTATTGGTACGATTGGGCCTGTAATGACCTTTTCGCCAAACATATGACACTTAGGCTCAATCTAACTTGCTTCAAACATCATACAATCATCATATAACATATCTAACATCATTTCCACAACCAATCAAGCATGCTAGATGAACATTCAATCCATAGAAAATCAATCAAAAGATCCTATAGGCATGGTCTCTACCGAAGCCTGCAATTCACATCCTAACCCCTCAAAACAAACCATATAACAACATACAAGTCCAAAATTCCAAATGGAACGTGTCCAAAACAGAGAGTAAGCAAACAACCCTCCCAATTACAACTTGGTCACATTGCCCTTTTATTACTACAAGTTTGTTTATTAAAACCATACTTGATGTATTTCAATTCTTGGATTCCTCCTTGCTCACTTGCTGCCCGAAAACTCACTCCTCTATAATGATGAGAAAGGAGAGCCTAATCATTTAATGCCTAGTGAAGGATGCTCTAAAAACACTCATCAATGCATTTAAAACGATTAAAACAAATCACATTTTTCAACTCCATGCTAAAACATCTCGTGCCCTTTTTACCTTTGTAAACATGCATATTAAACCATATGCAAAATATGTATCATGGATCTTATGCATAATCCCATATAAAAAATCCTCAATTTAAGCCTTCACATGCTTATTCATTCAATAGCAAATCTTAAAGAGCAAAACATGTATAAATCACATT
The DNA here is from genome assembly GCA_019671005.1 of Hibiscus mutabilis. NCBI lineage: Eukaryota > Viridiplantae > Streptophyta > Magnoliopsida > Malvales > Malvaceae > Hibiscus > Hibiscus mutabilis. Next base: position 30,615,842 of record CM033746.1, read on the forward strand.
ATACAAAGCATAATTCATCCATCATGATACATTAATTCATATATTGGCACTAAAGTGACCCAAAAGCAATACCTTTTTTTATTCAAAACACATCTGATACACAGATTTCAAAAGTGGTTCATTCGACCACTTAACATACATCCATAACCGAAGCATACGTCATATTTAACCCCTCGACCACTGTGATACATAATCCACCAGGGGGAGAATACGAAACAATTAACCCCTCGACTGCTGTGGTTCCCATGATGGAGGAAACGATACAATCACAAGCCCTCAACACACATGAGGCGACTTATTATAGTGCACCTTAAACCCTATGGCATGCCAACTATATCCGATAACATTTAATCATTGTCACTTGCCAATATATTCCTTATTAAACATGATACCTCATTGTTTTTCATACGCATCATTTAAACGAATTTCTAATGTAACAACCATGCATTTACATATCATTGAAATGATTTTCAATAGGCATTTACCAAGCTCAAATACCATCATTATAAGATCATTTGTAACATAATCCATTTCCAAAACATGCATAAAACAGTAGGTATCAAATCATAACATAGGCATGAGAAAATCAACTTTGCTAAACCAAAATTGAGAGCAAAATCGTCTAATACTTACTTCCGAACTTAGACAAGTGTTTATCTAAACTCCCAAAATCACTTTCAAACCTTTACAAAGCTATAAATCACGTTTCCACTCACCAAAAACACAAAGATCCACTTGCCGATGCAAAATTAAGCGTCTGAAGCTACTAAAACTTCACCACTGGCTGTAGGATCAACCTCCCTTGTTTTATCCACACAAAAATAGAGGATTAATGCATCATTATACATTCTTAATCTGAGCAACATCAATTCCCAACATCGCCTCACCAACAACCATAAAACGCCTCCTTAAAACAACCGAAAACATCACCAAGCACAACCTAAATAATGCCCAGCCATAAACCAACAATTTGAACATCTTATCAACACCAATTTACATCTAAAAACATTTCCAACTTCAACTTATACATCCAACAACCTTCTAATACCCTAATCACTTCAAAAATCTAACTAGTCACAACCTAGAAAATTAAAAATTCAATTACTTTCGAGATTTCTTTTGTAAATCTCTTCTCATAACCTTAAAACATATCTTAGATGTAATCTTCATCAATAAAAACCACCACAAATCAGATCTATGATAAAGATATACCAATTCCTTATTAAAACTAACTTTAAACCTTTTAATCTTAATTTATTCATCAACATATATCAAAAATCAATTTTAAAGGATCAAGAACTTGGGAATTTCAGTAAAGAACCTTAGATTAGAGGAGAGAAATGAAAATCACCTCTAATGGTTGGCTTCTCCCTTAATTGGCATGATTTGAATGAAAACTCCTAGAAAACAAGTAAGGTTTGAAGTAGAAATCAAAGAAATCAATTGACAAATCAAATTAGAATAAAAAAGAATTAATTCCTGATCATTTTAGAGCAAGATAGGTAGTTTGGCTGATGGAAAAATTGAGAGCAAAAATGGTTACGTGAGAAAAGTAAATTATCTTTTAGAAATCTTTTTAATTAAATCTATTTTATTTTTATTTAATAAACACTTTAAACTATTTAAAAAATAGCCTAAATTAAGGGAAAATTATGATTAAAAATATTGATAAATTAGCTCCTTAAAGATTCTAATTTTTGACTATTTTACAATTTAGTCACCAAAATAGTTTTGAAAACTTTACATTTTAGTCACCAAACCAAAATGTCATTTAATTCGAACTTATTTCATTAAATTGAGTTTACCAAAACCCTCAATATATTAAATAAACATTTTCCACTATTTTCCATATTTTATTTCATGTTAAAAATATTTATTATGATTTAATTCTTGAAACTAGATCGAATGACCTAATCCGGTTCACTCGAACCTTCTAATCTATCTAGCTAAATTCCGTGCCCAAATTTGGGGCATTACAACTCTCCCCCACTTAAGAAATTTTGAGGACGAAATTTACTTGACAAAAAAAGATGGGGAAATTGCTTCTTCATGTCCTCATTCCTTTCCTATGTGGCCTCCTCGACACCTCGATGCCGTCACAACGCTTTTACCAACTCAACGGCCTTTCCACGAATAACCTTAATGCTAGAATCCAAGATTTTCACTGGCTCTTCATCGTAGGTCAAATTCGGATTCAACTCAATCTCTTCAACAAGCATCACATGCGATGGGCCCGATCTATACCTCTGAAGCATGGATACATGAAAAACATCATGCATCTTTTTCGATTTCGGGGGTAACCTTAATCTATAAGAAACTAGACCAACACACTCTAACACCTCGTGATGCCCAGTGAACCTCGGACTCAACTTCTCCTTTCTTTCAAACCTCATCACCTTCTTCCAAGGCAAAACTTTTAGAAACATTTTTTCACCAACCGCAAACTCAATCTCCCTATGCTCTAAATCAGCATAGGATTTCTGCCTATCTGAAGCCATCTTCAACCGATCACTGGTAAGCTTTACCTTCTCATTGGTATCTTTCAACACATCAGGTATAGAAATATACTTCTTACCTGCCTCAGCCCAACAAAGAGGCGTACGACACCTCCTACCATATAAAGCTTCATACGGAGCCATTTGAATGCTCTCTTGATAACTATTATTATAAGAAAAATCCACCAATGGTAGTTGATTCTCCCACGATCCTTTAAAATCAATGATGCAACATTGCAACATATCCTCCAACACTTGGATAACACATTCAGACTGAGCATCCGACTGAGAATGATACGAAGTATTAAAATTCAATCGTGTACCCAAAGCTCTATGCAAACACTCCCAAAAACTTGATGTAAAATGTAGACCCCTATCTAACATGATAGACTTAGGTACCCCGTGCAACCTCACAACCTCATCAATATACATATCTGCCAATTTATCCAACATATACGTCGTATGTACTGCCAAAAAATGTGCACACTTCATAAATTGATCCACAAATACCCATATAGAGTTATTCCTTGAAGACGTCAAAGGCAAACCTATCACAAAATCCATGGTAATTCTCTCACACTTCTATTCCAGAATCCTTAATGGTTGCAACAATCCAGAAGGAAACTGATGCTCAGGCTTAACACGATGACACACCAAACATTGAGCAAATCCGCTATATTGTTTTTCAAACCAACCCAATAATACTCCTTCAAATCCTGATACATCTTGTTAGGGTATTTGTTTTGATATAATAATTGAAAAATGTTTTTGGACTAAATTGAAAATATTGCAAAATTGATTTTAAGTCCAAAATAACTTGAAAACATGTTTAAAATGGATTTGAAAAGTTTTTAACTCGAACACGTGTTTTCAAAGCTTTAATCTGTCAAAAACAAGCTACTGGTACCGATACCTAGCCTCCGATATCGATACCTGAAGGCCCGTACCAATACGATCTTGCTTGGTATCGATACGCTTCTTGAAACAAATTTTCAAGATTTAAAAATGGGTAACGATACTCCCTAGTAGTATCGATACCACAATGTAGGTACTGATACCACCCTATGGGTATTGATACCCTCTCACTATTTTGGCTCCAATGAGTATTTCCAAATTAGGCCGGTATCGATACCTCTTTTCGAGTATCGGTACCCTATGCTTTAGAATGGCAGATTTGGTTGGAACTTGATCCCCAATGGCTCCAAATCATCTCCAGCAGTCTCCAACGGCTAGAAACTCATTTGGAAACATAAAAGGACCATTCAAGCACCTAAAACAACTAATGATCAACAAGCCAACATTTCTATGATTCAAAAAGTGTCTTAGTACTTTAATTCCTATTCTTTGTATAGACAAACACTTGTGAGCCAAAATGTTTATGTATGCTCAAGTATATTAGGATTTGGGTGAGAGCTTCAAGAGTGCAAACACATATCATGTAGAGAGGATTTATTGTTTGCTTTATTTTTCTCTTTGTAAAAGAGGGTTTACTCAAGCTTTGGGGTAGAAGCTTTGAGTGTATAACAGTTGCCTCCTAAGCCTAAAAAAGGGGAATAAATTTATAGTGAATTTGGAAATCCTTAGTGGGGAAGCTAAGACAGTGGATGTAGGCTTTGGTTAGAAAGCTGAACCACTCTAAATTCTCGTGTTAATTTTTCTATATTTCTGCTTCCTAATAGCAATTTCTCCACCACTTAGCAACATATTTCGGTTGATTCATCAAGCCCAACAATTGGTATCAAAGCGAGGCTCAATCAAGAAGGATTAACATCCTATTGAGGTGATCCGGCAAGCTCGACCAACCAACAAGTCAACCTGTTTCCATGGCGCAATCCATTGATAAGCCACTATTCTTCAATGGTGAACATTATGCCTATTGGAAGTATAGGGTGATGTACTTCATCAAGGCCAAAGATTGTCGTCTATGGGATCTTGTTGAAGATGGACCGTTCGTGCAACAAAAAGCAAGGCTGAATGGAATGCCAACGACAAGAAGATGATGGAGCTTAATTACAAGGCCTTGCGCATTCTATTTTGTGCATTGGGGCTAGATGAGTATGCCAAAGTTTCTTCTTGTGAGAATACCAAGGAAGTTTGGAACAAGCTTGAAGTAATCCATGAAGGTAAAAATGAGGTAAAGGTGACAAAGATTGGTCGACTCAACCTCAACTACGAAAACTTCAAGATAGACCCAGATGAAGACATCAAGAGTATGTTCGACCGTTTCTCCACAATCATCAACGAGCTAAATGGATTTGGAGAGGAGATTTCGAAAGACAAACTCGTTCGGAAGTTGATTTACTCACTTCCCAAATCATGGGTGAGCAAGAAGACGACTATCATTGAGGCCATGAACTTAAAGGAGCTCAAGCTTGATAAGCTAATTGGGTCTCTTCTTACCCATGAGTTGATGTCCAATCCATTGAGAGAGGAGAAGTAGATCAAAGAGCTCTGAATTGAAGATCTAAACATAGTAGCTCATGAATCATCCACAAGCAATCAAGAAGATTAAAGTAAGGAGGAGAACGACGATGAAGAGATGGCCTATCTCTTCAAGAAGTTTGCCCGATTCATGAAGAGCCATAAGGAAGAATCCAAGCATGAATAGAAAAAGAAGATGAAGGATCCCCACAAAAGCCATAAATGCAAGAAGATGGGGCACACCAAATACGATTGCCCCCGCTTCAAAAAAAAGAGATCATATTCAAAGAAAGCATACGTGGCAACATGGAGTGATAAAGACTCCACCGATGAAGATGAGGTTGCCCACCTATGCTTTATGGCCCTCCAAGAGGGAGAGGTAGCTTCTAACTCACCTATTTTTAATTCTTATACATTTGATGAGTTACAAGAAGCATACGAGGAATTGGTTTTTGAATTTAAATCTTCATTTTCGAAAAATAAAAAGTTGATTTCAAAATTAAAAACAAAAAATGATTTGCTTTCTAAAACCAATTTGGAATTTGAAGCAAAAATCAAAGATTTTGATCTTAAAGTTTTAAACTTACAAAATTTGCTTCAAATTTTGGAAAAAGATCATCAAAAAGAAGTAGATGACTTAAGAAAGAAAAAGATTTGATTTCCAGTGAGCTTGAAAAGAAAAACAACTTAGAAAAATCAAATTCTTACCAAAGACAATCGAGTGCCCCTAGATTTTTTAATGGAAATTGTTTTAGAAGTATTTGGGTTCCAAAAGGACTAATTACTTCAAATAAAAATGATGAAATTGAAAAAGGAATTCCTAAGAGGACTAAAGTTTGTGCTACTAATGCCCATGGATCCAAAGCAATTTGGATACCAAAATATTTGTGATTGTCTTTTTGTTAGCTATATGGAGCTTTGATCAACAAGTGATGAAATTAAGGGGGAGCTCTATACACACAAGGAAGATCACTTGAAGAAGGAAGGCTTCACATCCTACCTTTGGTTCAAGTGGTAAAATTAGTTGAATTTTTAATTCAACTAGTTTATCATATATTTGTTGGACTAACTTTCATTTGATGCTTGAGTAAGGGGGAGCCTATTTTATCAAAACTATTTTTTTTATCAAAATTTGTTTTAAAATTCTCCATTTTATGGACTTAAAAGATTTTCAAACTTTGGTTTGAACCATTTTTGATATAACAGAAAGGGGAGAATGTTTTGAAAAATTGAATTTTTAAATGAATAAGGGGGAGCTTTAACTATCTTCAAATTTTAAACTCTTATTCAAAATGTATTTTTACTAAGGGGAGAATCTCAAAAACAAATTTTCAAGTTAGTTTTATTATATCAAAAAGGGGGAGATTGTTAGGATATTTGTTTTGATATAATAATTGAAAAATGTTTTTTGGACTAAATTGAAAATATTTCAAAATTGATTTCAAGTCTAAATAACTTGAAAAATATGTTTAAAATGGTTTCGAAAGGTTTTTGACTCGAACATGTGTTTTCAAAGCTTTAATCTGTCAAAAATAGGTCACTGGTACCGATACCTAGCCTCTGGTATCGATACCTAAAGGCCCGTACCGATATGGCCTTGCTTGGTATTGATACACTTCTTGAAACAAAATTTCCAGATTCAAAAAGGGGTACCGATACTGCCTTAGCAGTATTGATACCACCATGCAGGTACTGATACCACCCCATGGGTATCAATACCCCCTCACTATTTTGGCTCCAATGGCTATTTCCAAATTAGGCCGGTATTGATACCTTTTTTGAGTATCGATACCCTATGCTGCAGAATGACATATTTGGTTGGAACTTGATCCCCAACGAATCCAAATCATTCCCAACAGTCTCCAACGGCTAGAAACTCATTTGGGAAGATAAAAGGATCCTTCAAGCACCTGAAACAATTAATGATCAACAAGCCAACATGTCTATGATTCAAAAAGTGTCTTAGTACTTTAATTCCTATTCTTTGTATAGACAAACACTTGTGAGACAAAATGTTTATGTATGCTCAAGTATATTAGGATTTGGGTGAGAGCTTAAAGAGTGCAAACACATACCTTGTAGAGAAGATTTCTTGTTTGCTTTGTTTTTTTCTTTGTAAAAGAGGGTTTACTCAAGCTTTGGGGGTAGAAGCTTTGAGTGTGTAACGGTTGCCTCCTAAGCCTAGAAAGGGGGAAGAAATTTATAGTGAATTTGGAAAATCCTTAGTGGGGAAGTTAAGATAGTGGATGTAGGCTTTGGTTAGAAAGCCAAACCACTCTAAATTCTTGTGTTAATTTTTCTACTTTTTTGCTTCCCAATAGAAACTTCTCCACCACTTAGCGACATATTTTGGTTGATTCATCGAGCCTAACACATCGTCGTACTACCCGAATGCATAGAAAAAGGACTAGAATGTGCCTCCGTCAAGATAGTGTGCCTCAACTCAACATCTTCTGGCACAATTATTCGACCCTTGAAACACAAGAAACCATCATCATTAAAGCAAAAATCTTTATGATTACCGTCCATAATATCCTTAACACGGGGTACCAATGCATCATCATATTGTTGTTTCTCCTTCATCAACTGTAATAACAATGGTTTCACTTGCAACTCAACCTATAGTCCACTGTCTCATGTCACACTTAACCGCGCAAACATTACGCTCAATTCCACTGCAACCTTCCTACTCAGGGCATCGGCTACCACATTAGCCTTACCAGGGTGATACTCGATCGTCAAATCATAATCCTTAAGCAACTCCAACCATCGACGTTACCTAAGATTCAACTTCTTTTGTGACATCAATACTTCAAACTCTTGTGATTCGTGTACACAATACACTTCTCACCATACAGATAATGTCTCCAAATCTTCAATGCAAACACCACTATGACAAGATTTAAATTATACATAGGATAATTGCACTCGTCCACCTTTAACTGTTTAGATGCATAAGTTACATCTTTCCTATCTTGTGTTAACACACACCCCAAACCAACGTAGGATGCATCACTATAAACAACAAACTCTTTACCCGATTCAGGTTGAATCAAGATCGGAGCTCGCGTTAAAGCTTCCTTCAACTTCTCAAAAGCTTGTTGTCTATCATCTGTCCACTCAAAATGAACATTCTTTTGCAACAACTTAGTCAAAGGAGCAACAACTTTTGAGAAATCTTCTATAAAATGACAATAATACCCTACTAACCTAAGAAACTACGATCCTCCGACACTGACTTAAGTGACTTCCAAATCACCACTGCCTCAATCTTCTGCAGATTCGTACGAATACCTTCCACCGACATAACATGTTCGAGGAAAAATACTTCCCTTAACCAAAATTCATAGTTGCTCAACTTAGCATACAATCGATTATCCAGCAAAGCTTGCAACACAATCCGTAAATGCTGATCATGTTCTTTCTCGGTACGAGAGTACACAAGGATATCATCAATGAACACAACCATAAACTGATCCAAATATTCATGAAACACCCGATTCATCATATCCATGAAAGTAGCAAATGCATTGTCAACCCAAAAGGCATCACCGAAAACTCATAATGTCCATAACGTTGCAAAAAATAGTTTTTAGCACATCCTTATCCTTTACCTTTAACTGGTAATAACCAGACCTCAGATCAATTTTGGAAAACATTGTAGAACCCTAAAAATGATCGAATAAATCTTCAATTCGCAGTAAAGGATACTTATATTTAATCATCAACTTGTTCAATTGCCGATAATCAATATACATCCTCATAGTGCCATCATTCTTTTTTACGAACAACACTGGTGCACCCCACAAGAATATACTAGGCTGGATGAAACCACGATCCAAAAACTTTTGAAGTTGCGTCTTCAACTCTTTCAACTCTTTAGGCACCATGCGATATAGAGCAATCGACACCAGAGCCGTATCTACATACGTCTTGATACAAAGCTCTACTTTCCTATCTGGTGGTAACCCAGACAACTACTCCGAAAACACTCTTAGAAAATCACAAATGGTACACATATCCTAAACACATACCTCTTTCATATTTGGATTCATGACATCAGCTACATATGCTTGACACCCAAACTCTATCAACTTTCGCTCTTCTAAAGTTGAAACCATATTGGACAAGAATTTAACATTCTCGCCCATAACCACCACTTCATAATCATCATCAAATTTCAACGAAGCTCGCTTGGTTTCAAAATCGACAATAGCCCTATGCTCGGTCAACCAATCCATACCAGGATTACATAAAAACCATGAAATGACAACTCTATCATATTAACCGCAAACACATGACTTGGAACTATCAAAGGACATCTTCTAAACAACCTTCTAGCAACTACTATTTTTCCTAAAGAACTAGTTACTTGCATACCCACATCTAACACTTTTATAGGCATATTAAGCAAACGTGCATGATTGAACAAGATAATGTGTAGAACCAGAATTTATCAAAGAAAGTAATGACATAAACTACAAAGTAAAAGTACCTACAATCACATCTATGTTATTTCTTCCCTTTCGGTGTGCATTAATCCTCGTAGGTCTACCACCATCGGATTGAATAACCACTATATGAGCAACAGTCCTCTAACCTTCCTCTTGATACTGGAAGTTACCGCAGCCACAACCACCTTCTCTCTGTGATGTAACAAAAGGTGCAGGAGCCTATCTATCATTATCCATCTCTAGATTATTACGTCTCAAATGATGCCGTGAACCACAACTCGAACATGTACTATGTGTAGCCCAACACTCTCCCTAATGATGTTTCCCATAATGCCTACACTCGAGTACTCCAATATAGGTGTTCTAACCCTGCTATCCACGCCCGACATTACCTCCACCACGTCTTTAATTAGGGTAATACCTCCTATCACGATTCTTCTTGAACCGAACACCACCAACATCTAAATTAGTAACTCTTTTACAAGAACTTGAACCCCTAGAACGAGAAGACAAACCTAAGTTCTACTCAATATCCTTGGCTCGACTAACCAAGACATCAAAATAAGTGTTGTCCAAATCCAACATATAGGTATTAACATCCTTGACTAAACCTTATCAGAAACAATCACATCATTGTCGATTATTAGGAACCAACTCAGGTGTATAATGGCTCAATCGGACAAATTGAACCTCATACTCTGAAACAGACATATTGCCTTGGACTAAAGACATAAACTCACGCTTCTTTTCATCTTGGTACCGGTACCCAAATACTTCCTTCAAAAAGCAGCATTGAAGAATTGCCAAGTCATATCCTTGAGTGCCATTCCCGCTATAGTGATAATCCACCAACTAGATATGATGTAGCCCAACTTATGTATTTTTGTACACTCTATCTGACCAAGAATCTTTTCAGTACTCGCAAACCACTCCCCAGCTGCCTCAAGAGCTAAACCTCTGAACTCAAAACCTCCCAAACTACGCAAATGCTCCAACAAAAGTTATGGATTAACAACTACTGCAGATACTGGTGCCTAAACATGCACTCCAGCCACAACTGCCTAAAAAGCTCCAATCATAGCCTAAATCAACGGTGTCATATCCTCAAAGATTGGACCAGGTGGAACTGGCGACACTTTCCCATAATCCACTCCAGCTGGCAGATTAGGCGAAAGAGGAGGCAACCCCTCATGATGCACTATCTCCCCCTCAACTCCCTGCCACCGGTAGCATTATTCGTACTCGGCCTAAGCTCTCGTCCTGGTGGCTTACTTAAAAATATATATCTGTAGCATAAAAATATAACCAAAAACATAGTTAGGCTAGCTTCAAGCTAGGATCCAAACTATTCACTTTTTGAAAACAAAATCCTTTTACACTTGTAGTAATAAGGCAATGTGTCCCCAAGGTTCTACCACAATATCACATTTTAATCATAGAAACATATAAATCAAACACCGTGCATAACATACAACATCGTCGATAGCCACAACTTACCTCCCAACTTTCGTAAATTGACTTTGATACCACCGAATATAACCCCATTGATTCAGCCTAGCCGCAGGATCGAATCAAAGACATCATATTAGGTTTGTCGAATCAAACACGAACTAATAACCTAAATCGGCCTTTTTTTTCTTTTTATCTTGCCTAGATGCTTATTTAACCCTAATGTGTAACGAACCACAACAGGAGACGAACAAATATTCAATTCCCAAGACTTTACATATTAAGGACCAAATCATAAATTCTATAAATTAAAGGGGAAAAATACAAATTGACATTACCATCATTTAATTAGATTCATTACATGCCACTATGCAAATTTGCATCAAGATTGGATCACAAGATCATCATTAATTGAGCATTACAAAATAGTGATCATTTTGCAAAGAATCCAAAACACAACATGAAATTAACAGAAATAACTAACCCGTACCAATACAGGCTTACACTATATCGGTACAAGTCTATGTGACTTATGTGTATCGGTACGTTTGGTTGAGTATCGATGCTCATTGCTTTATTTCAAAAATTGAAGATTCCAGTAGCTAAGACTCGTGCTAATACGGTAATCCGTGTACCAATCCCTATATAAATTTTCTCAAGGCATATCAATACGATGACTACTAGTACCGATACCCTTTTATTATTTTTCCCAAATTAAGTCATATCAGACTCCGCGTACTAATCCATAAGAAACCCATATCGGTACGACGGGCCTGTAATGACCTCTTGGCCAAATATATGACACTTAGGCTCAACCTAACTTGCTTCAAACATCATACAAACATCATAGAACATATCTAACATCATTTCCACAACCAATCAAGCATACAAGATGAACATTCAATTCATAGCAAATCAATCAAAAGATTATATAGACATGGTCTCTACCCAAGCTTGCAAGTCATATCCCAAAACCTCAAAACAAACCATATAACCACATACAAGTTCAAAATTCCAAATGGAACATGTTCAAAACAGGTAGTAAGCAAACAACCCTCCCAATTACAGCTTGGTCACATTGCACTTTTATTACTACAAGTTCATTTATTAAAACCATACTTGATGTATTTTGATTCTTGGATTCCTCCTTGCTCGCTTGCTGCCCAAAAACTCACTTCTCTACAATGTTGAAATAGGAGAGCATAAGCATTTAATGCCCAGTGAAGGACACTCTAAAAACACTCATCAATGCATTTCCAACTTCATCATCAAACACAACCTAAATAACGCCCAACCATAAACCAACGATTTGAACATCTTATCAACACCAATTTACATCTAAAAACATTTCCAACTTTAGCTTATACCTTCATCAACCTTTTAACATCCTAATCACTTCAAAATCTAACTATTCACAACCTAGAAAATTAACAATTCAATTAGTTTTGGGATTTGTTTTGTAAATCTCTTCTCATAACATTAAAACATATCTTAGATGTAATCTTCATCAATCAAAACCACCACAAATCAGATCTATAATAAAGATCTACCAATTCCTTATTAAAACTAACTTTAAACCTTTTAATCTTAATTTATTTATCAACACATATCAAAAATCAATTCTAAAGGACCAAGGACTTTAGAATTTCAGTAAAGAACCTGTGATTAGAGGAGAGAAATGAAAATCACCTCTAATGGTTGGCTTCTCCCTTAATTGGCATGATTTGAATAAAATCTCCAAGAAAACAAGTAAGGTTTGATGTAGAATTCAAAGAAATCAATTGAGAAATCAAATTGGAATAAAAAAGAATTAATTCTTGATCATTTTACAGCAAGATAGATAGTTTGGCTGCTGGGAAAATTGAGAGAAAAGTTGAGAGCAAAAGTGGTTACGCGAGAAAAGTAAATCATATTTTAGAAATCTTTTTAATTAAATCTATTTTATTTTTATTTAGTAAACACTTTAACCATTTAAAAATAGCCTAAATTAAGGGAAAAGTCTGATTAAAACTATTGATAAATTAGTTCCTTAAAGATTCTAATTTTTGACCCTTTTACAATTTTGTCACCAAAACTATTTTGAAAACTTTACATTTTAGTCACCAAACCAAAATTTCATTTAATTCGAACTTATTTCATTAAATTGAGTTTACCAAAACCCTTAATATATTAAATAAACATTTTCCACTATTTTCCATATTTTATTTCGTGTTAAAAGTTTTTATTACGATTTAATTCTCGAAACTTGATCGAATCGCCTAATTCGATTCACCTAAACCGTCTAATCTATCGAGATAAATTCTAGGCCCAAATTCGAGGTGTTACAGTTGGCTTTGGAAAGCGATTCTTGGATTTTACGCTAGCTATGGCAGTAATTAATAACTTTCAGCCTTGGTTTTGTTGCCGAGTAGATTTCAAGTAATATTGCCTCTGTCGACAACAATACCCTAAGTTAATTATGATTAACCCCCATATGTCTATAGTGATGTTTTTCAATTAATTAACTTGACAAAGATTCAATATTTACTCATAAGGGGTAGATTCACTTCCGAAGTAAGATCATCGACTTGAACATCTTCCGTTGAAGCTTCTCTCCTTAGTACCTAGCAATTAATCGTTATCTCCTAAGTTTGTTAATATATTAAGGGAAAATAGGCATGAAATGCCAACTGCCATATGACAAAGAATATATGAAAATAAGTACTAGCAAGTTAGAAAGAAAATTGCCAAAGCATTTACTTATTAAAAACTGCAAAATAGCTTAGCATCTCCAACCAACTTAAGAAAATTAGTTCATGGTTGGGGCAACCATCAACATATCATCATTTTCAAATAACACCATCATAAAATCAGAATTAAAATAAAGAGAAATGGACTAAGAAGAAGATCTTTCGATGCAGCCCTTCAATGGATCCAAAGCTCTTGGTCACAACCTGGTAGAACCACAATTTGTCCTCTTCTTTCTTCACCATAGTGCAACCTCCTTTGGCTCAATGATTGAATTTCTTTATATGGGCACTCATGGAAACCCTAGGTTGGGTTTGAATTTAAAACTTAGTTACGCACTTAAGATAAACGCATTATGATACGCTCCCACTCTCGTCTAGTGGATGTTGAGTGTAGCCTTGATCGTTCTCGATCGTAGAATGCAAGTAAGCAAGTAAGAACTTGTGATATTAGATGAAAAACAAACAAGAATAAATGGTGAAAAGAGTTTAGGGTGCAGAAGCAATTGGTTAAAGAAATTGGTGTGGTGTTTGGGAATAGGTTGATAGAAAGAAAGGATGATGAAAAGGAATGGGTATGTGTGGTGAAGGATTCAGACAAGGGTGTTAAATTGGAAATGATGGTGTTTAGGGTGGTGGTGATAAAGATAGGGCAGTTTCAGATCAAGGAAGAACCTATACTAAAGAGTATAGACCCGAACCTTAAATGATCTTTTATCGATAGACTTGGACCCACTAGTTAGAAAACTAGAAACCCGAAGTATCAAGAAATGGGTGACACACAAACAGAATGCTTGATAAGTCGATAAAGTTTGAAAAAGAACAAAGTTTGAGAGAAAACCTCACAAAGATATATTTATGCAAAAGATGAGTTGTATTTACAAATTCCAAATGATGGCCTATTTATAGATTTACAAGGGGGTTAACTGAAATGGCATATGTCTATTCAGACATGGCCGAATGGTTAGAGTCCATTGGATACGACTCCAAGCTTTCCACTCTCTCTTGGTGAAGGGTGCCATGTCCTTTGCTTGCAACTTTTCATGGTTTTTGTGCCTCTTCGAGTAGGCACATCTTGCAAGGTCACAATACTTCATCGTATGACGTCTTTTGGGGAAGAGAAACGACTTTTTATGAAGAGGCATGACTCTTGGTGAAAAGATATGTCTTGAAATGGCATCTCTTGGTGAAAAGTCACGACCCTTGGTTAAAATTCACGATCCTTGTTGAAAAGGAACGACTTGAAAAGGTACCTTTTGGTGAAAAGTTGTTACTTTTGGTAAAACACCCTTTTGTGAAAAGACATGACTTTTCATGAAGAGCTGGTCGAGCTGGTCGAGCTTGGTTGAGCTGGTTAAGTTGGTTGAGCTACCTTTGAGCTATATATGAGCTGCTTGAGCTACCCTTCTTCAATTCCCCTTGCTATTTGAACTTAAAGTACCTTAAAACAAAAACAAACACATAACTAATACTTCTAACATAAATAAAGATAAACCATGCTTAAAAGAAAGATGTTGTTTATATAACATGTCACATGTCAACATGTAATACATTATACAACTTAGAGTCTAAGGCCGAATGATCATCAATAGTCTTAAAAGTATGAATACACTTATGAGAAAAGACTTCCCTAAATTGTTTGGCCTTAGAATAACTGATAGGTCCTTGCGGCATGACTTTCAAATTTGGTGGCGGTGTGCTCATATCACGTTATCTTCTTATACTCTTATCCTCTTATTTGAAATTAGGGCTGACTGGATTCTTTGACCAACGACTAACTAACCTAACATTGGTCATCTTTCTTTTTCCAACCAAGCTTGGCAATCCTCGTCTTACTTTTGCCAACAGTGCTCAGCATTTCTCTTCTGTTCCTTTGCTCTGCTCGGCCAACTACTCTTGTCCTACTCAATCAAATATGCCCTACATACCACAATAAAGAAATACACCTTTACTCTGACAAAGAAAACATTCCCTAATTCCTATATGTAAATGCATGATTTTATTAGCTAAATGCATAAATACATACTTAAATTCAAGCAAAAACATGGTAATATACATACATATATATATATGAAAATATTACTTTTGAGGAGTTAACACTCCCCAAACCTAGCTAATTGTTTGTCCTCAAGTAATGTAACAAAAAACTAAGAAAATAGAAAATAAAACAAAGCACCTCAGCAAAATTGTCCTGATTAACAGTACATACTAGCAAGTAGAATCTGGTCATAGTTCTGTCCTCAAATATCCTAGTGCAGAAATGGCAACAGATAAGCAAATTCAAGTGCAACAATATACTCTAGTCTAAGGTCATGAAGTGTGCATGAAGTGCAGGCAATATGTATCAAGTATCCTTCAACTCCTTTAGTAAAACTGGGAAAGCAATGCTAAGGCATCAACTGGCATCAGTGTGACAGGTTTTGCCTTAGGCGTTCTAGCAATAGACACCGGCTTAATATTCTTTCCCTTACCCTTCTTCTTTGCATTCCTGGCAATTAATTGGCTCCACAACCCAGGGGTAATGGCTTATTTACATTTCTGGGTGTTGTTAGAGTCGAGCTTTTGCACCTTATACAACCTGTAAATTTTAGAGATTAATGTAAGGAAAACCAAGATGTCACTTCACTTATCAGCACACTTGTAGGTTTTGTCAATAATCAGACGTCCTATATTGATTTCCCTCCCCACCATTATTAAATGCAACAATGCTATCCTCTCTTCTGAAACAGTCTCGTTATGCATTGTTGGCATAAGGTTGGCCTTTAGAAAGTGGTTCCAACCTCTCGCTTGTGGCTTCAATGCCATCCATTTCAAGTCCTTTAACCTTTAGACAAAATGATCCATTTCGTCCCAGGTTTGCATAAGTCCTTCAATATAAGCTTCCTCTTGGTATCATCTAAAGATACAACAAATGTCGAATGTTCTTCTCCTGTACCCTCCAATTTAAATAAAATCATTAACATATCCCTCATCAAATCTAACACATGTACCTCGTACAAATAGAAAAGGGGAATCCTTTGTAGTGAGATAAGCATAAAACTCACGAAAAATGGTGGAATTAACCTTTCCTGGTTGCTAGCAAAAGGTCTCTCATTTATGCTTCATGACAATGGCAATTACTTCTGGTGAGAACCTCAAGTTAAGTTCGCTCTTGAATTTAAAACCCTTCTCGTAATAGAAGGCTTTGGCCGCAAAATTTTCTTCATATTTCTTCTTGATTTCTTTATTAAAGAAAATTTTGAACAGTGCTGAAGAAGATGCCATTACAAAAGATTTAGGAATGAAGATGATGATCGAGAAAGATAATTGGAAAACAAGTGTTGTTCTTGATTCTCTTTTGCCGTGCGAGAGAATGAAAAGAGACAGTAAAGATTTTAGCTGAGTAAAAATAGGGGTTTAATAAGAGGAAGGGAAATGATTAGAATGGTTAATGGAGAGGTTAGTGGGGATAATGATGGTTGTGGCAGTTATACGTGTTTAGGGAAGTAGGAAAATGATGGGTTTTGGGTTTAATGGAAGTGACAACATAGTAAAAAGAAAAGGGTGAAAGGTTAGGGTAAAAATTTAAAATTTGAAGATTTAACCTAAGCAGCTAGCATTTTCCCACTTTAGTCAAAGATCTCTCTCCCTTGGGCCTGAATTACATAAGGTTCACGGGTTGTCTGATCTTGTGATGATGGGTTTCCAAATGTCAGCCTGTCTTGGCATACTTTCCTGGCAAATTTTTTTATACTAACACTCATAAAAACCTTTCAATGCAGAAAAAGAAAATAAAAAGAAAAATAAACTAAAATATCAAAAAGAAAAATAACTAACCCAACTATTTACAATGATCAAATGATGGCGACAAAATTACTCAATCTCTGCCAAGAGAATAATCTCTTTGACATTCTTTTGGCTTCCTTCCCAATAATGCTTCAATCTCTGGCTATTTAGCTTGAACGTTGTCCCCGTTTTCAAGTCCTTGATATCCACTGCTCCATGAGCATAAGGATTGACAACTTCGAATGGCCCTGACCATCTGGATTCGAGTTTACCTAGAAATAACTTAAGCCTTGAATTGAACAACAACATTCTTTACCCTTCTTCAAACTTTGGCAAAATTTTGTTGTCATGCCACTTTTTTTTCTTTATACAACTTGGCATTTTCATAGGCTTGTTCCAACCACTTTGTTGCCCAATAAGCTCAATGTTCCAACTCCACTGGCAAATATCATGACTTCCCAAATACAAGCTTGTATGGGGAAGTTCCTAATGGAGTTTTGAAGGCTTTTCTATATGCCCACAAGGAATCATCTAGCCTCAAGGACCAGTCCTTCCTCGTTAGGTTCACTGTCCCCTCCAAGATGTTCTTGATTTCTTTGTTTAAAATTTCTACATGTCTATTTGTTTGAGGATAGTAGGCAGTGGCAATTCTATGCTGGATTTCGTACATGCACAAAGCTTTAGTGATTAAATGGCATTTAAATTTGGTACCTTCATCATGTATAATGGCTCTGAGGGCACCGAATCTTGTAAAGATATGCTTGTGTAGAAACTTGGCAGCCGCCTTGGCATCATTTGTTGGCAGAGCAACAACTTTAACCCACTTCGAGACATAATTGACTGCCACAAGAATGTAAATATTATCGAACGATGGGGGAAAATCATGACTGTAACACTTTTGTTACGATCTTTATTCTAGCAAAGTAGCCTCCATACGGTGCTGCATGGCACAACTATAGAATAATATATTGCTAATCTTCTAGCACATAACGACAGATCACTTGGTTGGCACATTATTTGAACAAAATTGGCTGATCCTAATAATATTGCTGAGCATCTTGCAGAAATTGTTTCCTTGCATTGCTCACCAGATCCGATGGCAAAATATTACATATCAGGCAGTTGACTATGTTAGCTTACCATGGCATAGAATCTACTGTAAGTAAATATTCATCGAGGAATTCATCCTTTATGGAAGCAGCTCTATCACCCTCAGGATGATGTTTTAATTGTGATAAATGGTCAACTACTAAGTTCTCACTCCCCTTCTTGTCTCGAATCTCAAGATCAAATTCTTACAGCAAGAGTGTCCATCGGATTAGTCTAGGCTTGGCATCCTTCTTTGCCAAGAGATATTTCAATGCTGAGTGGTCTGTGTACACCACTTGTTACCTACCAAGTAAGATATGAACTTGTCAATACAAATACAACTACAAGAAACTCTATAACATTCCCTTTTCGTATCCGTACGATGAACACGAGTTAGGAATGTCACAACTTTACTATCTTAAATTATTAATGATATTTGAAACAAAATTCAAGTTTTGATAATTCTGAATCCAAATCTCGAGTATTGGTGCACCCTATCCCAAAATGCACATTCTTGCATTTTTATATATCTAATCATCCTAATTCAATTCCCAAATGTCTTCAAATGTTATGTATGCTTATAGGGAACAATTGACTATCATAAAACATACATGCCCTCAATTATCTTAGCATGCAACTCATCGCGTGAGATTACTCTTAACTTTGAATCTTTCCAGAAATGCCAATTATCATGAAACCATAACGAACTTTAAAGGCCAATCACAACTCAAATAGGTTTAGCAAGTATACATGCCACTATAATAATCAAACCTCAATTAGGATGTCATTACTGTGATTACCTGTTGAGCTTTCTAATATTGATGCAATGATCTTCTCAATCTCATCTTGATTTACCTATGTGTGCACAATCAAACACACGCTAAGTATAACTTAGTGAGGCCATACACGAAGTTAATAACAAGAATTTAAACTTATTAAACTTCATGGCGACATTTATATAACATGATATATACCAATGCATCAACTTTTACATTGCATTAGTAATGATTTACTACATGCTAATGTCATAAGACCTTCATGCTTGTCTATTTGTCATAATATGTCATCTATGCATCAATGCATGGATATATATATAGCATGATACAAGCTAATGAATATGCTTGTTCAACTCCTTTAACATCATATCAAAACTTAACATTAATGTTAAGCTTTCAAGCTTAACTTACTTACCATTTTCATGCATGTTGACATAAGTAACATCACATGTACTAACATATATCAAAGTAGTAAGTTTAATTCTTACCAATACCGTTGCCATTTATATCAACAAGCTCTCAATCTTACCATCTTATTTTTTAATTTATTTAGCCCAATGTATTGAAATAAGAGAATCTAAGTACATGAGTCATCCCCGTATACCCAACCTTTCTTGAGTATACGTATACCCAACCTTCATTGAGTATATATGAATATTGCATCGTAGTTCTTAGAATATTTATATAACTGTTTATGACTCTATGGCTAGCCAACTATACCTTTCAATCTCTATATCATACTTGGGCTTTATATCATCAAATGTTTCATCCATGGCAATGCATATCAATATATATCAACATTGGGCAGTTCATACCCGAAATAACATTTCAAACTTATCTATGTAAGTAATCAAATGATCAACACATTTTATATTCCAAATCTTGACATGTTTATATTATATCAATCATATGCTCAATGACATAAATATAATGACAATAAACATTCAGATAGGCTCATCGCAAGCCATCCCAATAATGTATAAAACATCAGTATATCATGATATGTATGCAATTGCATTCACCTTGGCCACTTAACACAATTGCCTCACTAAGTCCTAGTTCGATCCTTTCTTTCATAGTACCTCGAACCTTCTTTGTTTCGGACTTGACTTCATTAATCACATGAATAAAATAAAATATTTGTTAGATTCGAATCTAACAATACCTTAAACATGTTGTCTAATATAATCATTCCAATATAAAATTTCTAAATATTTTTCTTTCTTCCTTGTACTGTTCAAAAACTCATTATGGTCCTCAGTGACCAATTTTAACTTACATCCGAGCTTGCTTACTAACATTTAAATACAAAATGTTTCAAATTCCATTTTTTGACAGCTTGCGCTACCTTCAAAGATTTATTTATATAAAATAATCTACAACTCGTAATTCGATTACGTTAGTTCTGAAAGAAACTAGATTGGATTATCTTTTCAACCATATAATTTAATTGCCTAAATTCAACTTGTATGATTTATGACGAATTTTCAAAGTCAATTACAGTGCTGAATTTCGGAGGAGACTGGTACTCTATTTTCTGACCTTTCATCACTTAAAAATTCATATCTTTTGATATACAAATCGAAATCAGTCACCATTTGCTTTAAAAGAAACTAGACTAAACCACGAATACAATGATATAAAGATCACTTTCTAATTATTTTTGTAGAATTTATGGTGAATTTCCAAACTCACTGTCAATGACTAAAATTCTGGGCAAATTCATAATTCACACCTTTAGCATCCTTTAGCTATTCCAACACCTCAAATTAACCGTCAATTACATAATCAAGCATAAAGGACATCATTCAAACTATTTCCTTCTCTAAAATAATTTTTACAATATTTTCCCCTCAATTTTTTTGTATAACCGAAGGTCCCTATACCATATACCATAGGATTTTCGTCACTTTAAGCATTGAAACAACATCACAACAACATTTCCAACATGATTGAACCTTAAAACATAAATTTCCAACATGTTCTTCATCAACCCTAATCACCATCTTCAACTTAGAAGCAAGAAAACCATGTGAAAATTATATCAAATGGAAGAGAATTTAAAGGAGAACAATTTCGCATCTAATGAACTAACCTTGAATCCAACTCTAAATGCTCGAAATCAAGGTTGAAAATTTCTTTTCTTATCCCCAAATACCCCACGGCAGAAAAGTGGTACAAAGACCAAATTTTCTTTCTTTATTTTATACCAAATGTCATAATTTTCACTTATTTAACTTAAAATATCTCTTAAATAGCAAAATGACCATTTTACCCTCTTGATCCAAGGCTCCAAAGCTTGACACTTGTCAAAGTATTCATCCAATGGTCAAAAAATAAACCACTAAGTTAGTAGCTACCAACTTTGCTCTTATAATTTTCCAAAATTATGATCTTGCCATTTTTCATCCAACGACTCATATTTAACATGGAAAATCAACTTAAATCCAAGGGTTCATATTCTTCCAACACAAAGAAAATATCTTATACATGTAAAATAATTAACCTTTCCTTATCATCCTTCCAAATATTCGAGATATTCGATTCGATCCGATTATCCGAATATTTTTTTGAACTTTATCGCTTTATATCCATTAATACAAACTCTGTACAAAAAATCCGGATAACATGGAAACATCATTCTTTGAGGTAAACTATTCATTTACGGGGTTAACATACATGACTTTTGAAAATTACACTTTGGTCCTTGAACTTTTCCAAAGTTTATGCTTTAGCCACAAGACTTTCAAAATTTACATTTTGGTCACTAGACAAAAATTGGGATATTACAATTCTCCCCTATAAGAAAATTCATCCTCGAATTTTTAATACGTACGTAGTTCAAAAAGGTGAGGAAACTACTTTCTCATATCTTTTTCTCTTTCCCAAGTCGCTTTTTCGACTTATGATTTCGCCAAAGAACTTTAACAAGCGAGATCATCTTATTCCTTAGTTCTTTGACTCCATGTGCTAGAATCTTTACCGTTTCTTTCTCATAAATCAAATTCGGCTGAATCTCTATTTCCTCTAATAACATGTAAAAGATCTGATCGATATTTTTTTAGCATCGATACATGAAATACATTGTGAATCTTGTTCATTTCCAGAAGTAAAGCTAGTTGATAAGCCATCAGACCAACTCTTTTCACAATCTTATATTGTCCAATAAATCTCTGGCCCAACATCCCTTTTTTTCCAAACCATAACACCTTCTTCTAAGGTGAAACTTTTAAGGAATACTTTATCCTTAAATTCATAGTAAATATCTTTTCTTTGAAGATCAACGTATAATTTCCTTCATTCTAAAGTATTTCTAAGATTGGTTCAAACCATTCTTACTTTATTCTCCGCATCCCGAACTAAATCAGATCCAATCACCTTTCAGTTCTCTTTTAACTTATCATCATCGGGAATATAAATTACCCATCAATAATATGAACATTCTTTAGACTTAATATCGAAGTCTTTAAGTTTCCCTTTTCACCTTACTAAATTCTTTCCAATTATATCTTTTATTTTATCTGATTTGTCAAAGTAGACTTGAGATGAAGTTTTGTAATCAATATAATATTTTCTTCCAAAGGTAATTGGGCCTTATTACATCAATACACATCCCAACCTATTATGGGACGTATTATTGAATAAGGTAGAATCCTTACTAGATTCATACTGCACTAATACTAGTGCTACTATCAAATCTTATTCTACTGGTAATAATATAATCGTAATTTAATCTTAGAGGAATATTACTAATTCTTCTTTTGACTAACATCACTAGAGCTTCCTAAGGTGATATATTGGGTCGTATAAAACCTCAATCTAATGACTCTTGCAACTAGGCCTTTAGCTTTCTGAATCTAGTAATAGCCATTCTGTAGGGTGCAATCGATATAGGTCCAATATTGGATTAAAATCCAATCCTAAACTTAGCCTCTCGATTAAGTGTCAGGCCTGACAACTCCTTTTGGGAAACCCATTTAAAACTCACAAACAATAGGAATACTCTCCTAGCTTACATTTGATGCTCGGTATCCATAGCATAAGTTAAATAATTTTCACATTGGTCACAAATTCCAATAAAAGCTCTGCATGCTCATGCATGCCAATTATTACAACACTTACATGATTGGTTTTGTGGTTTTCTTGAATCTCCAACATTAATTATAAATGTCAGTGAGTTCCTAATTTTCCTTGTCCCGATCTCTTAGCGAAACTATATAATAAATTCAGTTTGATATCTTTGCCGAGAATCCTCACCACTTTTTAGAAGTAGTGAAATAAATAATGATTCATTATTTCTCTTTACGAGCTGTGACCTCTATTTAGATATTCTCTCATTCTGAACCCTTTGCATTGCATTTGGCATAATTTACTGCTTCATGGAATTTTGAAATACATAGGGCAGTCAGTACTTCTTTGTACCAGACCTCCATACCTCTATGAGCCTTAAATAATCCAATTGCCGCAATTAAGATGCAAGAAACTCTATTGCATCTCTAGGATAAACTTTGTTACGAAACTCTCAAAGAAAGAGCTTCTAGTTAATAGACTTTTGAGTATGTACCGTAACATTACTTTATCAAATATGGGTCTAATCCTTTCAGATGAGATACTATATTTTAAGTCTCCCTTGATCATCAATATAGAGTTCCTTCAACATAACTTTTATATCATTAAACCATAGATTAACAATCATAGGATCTTCATTAATATCGCTCTGAAAATCTAGTGTGCCAGAACTCTCAATTCTTTTGCAATCGGTGCCTAAGCAGGCTGATTCATGATCATATCTAATGTTTGGAAGAAAAGCTCTTAATTCAGAACATGCATTTCATGTTACTCTGGTGCTTCTGCACTATGCTAAGCTGAGGGTAGAATATTATCATTAACCTTATCACTCTCGTGAATCTCTTGTTGACCCACTCGCCTAAACACCTAACACGATTCTTTTACCCTCACACATTGGAATTTAACATTATTATCATAATGAAGTAAGCAATTGCATCCATTTAAACAAGTAAAATCATCAGTAATTCTGACATCCTAGTGGCATGTATACACTTTTGACCTTTACCATACTTCGTTTAACTCCAGAACTGACTAAACTTGTAGCTCTGATACCAACAAATGTAACATTCCCTTTTCGTATCCGTACGACGAACACGAGTCAGGAATGTTACAACTTTACTATCCTTTAATATTAATGGTATTTAAAACAAAAATCAAGTTTTGATAATTTTGAACCCAAATCTTGAGTACTGGTATACCCTGTCCCAAAATGCACATTCTTTCATTTTTATATTTCCAATTCATCCTAATTCAATTCCCAGATGTCTTCAAATCTTATGTATGCTTATAGGGAGCAATTGACTATCATAAAACATACAAGCTCTCAATTATCTTAGCATGCAACTCATCACCTGAGATTACTCTTAACTTTGAATCTTTCCAGAAATGCCAATTATCATGAAACCATAACGAACTTTAAAGGCCAATCACAACTCAAATATGTTCAGCAAGTATACATGCCACTATAATAATCAAACCTCAATTAGGATATCATTACCGTGATTACATGTTGAGCGTTCCAATATTGATGCAATGCTCTTCTAACTCTCATCTTGATTTACCTACGTGTGCACAATCAAACACACGCTAAGTATAACTTAGTGAGGCCATAAACGTAGTTAATAACAATAATTTAAACTTATTAAACTTCATGGCTACATTTATATAACATGATATATGCCAATGCATCAACTTTTACATTGCATTAGAAATGATTTACTACATGCTAATGTCATAAGACTTTCATGCTTGTCCATTTGTCATAATATATCATCTATGCATCAATGCATGAATATATATATATACCATGATACAAGCTAATGAATATGCTTATTCAATTCCTTTAACACCGTATCAATACTTACCATTAATGTTAAGCTTTCAAGCTTAACTTACTTACCATTTCCATGCATGTTAACATAAGTAACATCACATGTACTAACATATATCAAAGTAGTAAGTTGAATTCTTACCAGTACCGTTGCTATTTATATCAACAAGGTCTCAAGCTTACCATCTTATTTTTCAATTTATTTAGCCCAAAGTATTGAAATAAGAGAAACTAAGTACACTAGTCATACCCATATACCCAACCTTCCTTGAGTATATACCCAACCTTCATTGAGTATATATGAATTTTGCACCGAAGTGCTTTAAAATGTACCGAAGTACTTCTGTATACCCAACCTTCCTTGAGTATACATATACCCAACCTTCCTTGAGTATAAATGAATATTGCACCGTAGTTCTTAGAATATTTATATAGCTATTTATGACTCTATGGCTAGCCAACTATACCTTTGAATCTCTATATCATACTTGGGCTTTATATCATCAAATATTTCATCCATGGTAATGCATATCAATATATATCAACATTGGGCAGTTCATACCCCAAATAACATTTCAAACATATCTATGTAAGTAATCAAATGATCAATGCATTTTATATTCCAAATCTTGACATGTTTATATTATATCAATCATATGCTCAATGACATAAATATAATGACAATAAACATTCATGTAGGCTCATCGCAAGCCATCCCAATAATGTATAAAATATCAATGTGTCATGATATGTATGCAATTGCACTCACGTTGGCCACTTAACACAATTGCCTCACTAAGTCCTAGTTCGATCCTTTCTTTCATAGTACCTCAAACCTTCTTTGATTCAAACTTGACTTCATTAATCACATGAATAAAATAAAATATTTGTTAGATTCAATCTAACAATACCTTAAACATGCTGTCTAATATAATCATTCGAATATAAAATTTCCAAATATTTTTCTTTCTTCCTTATACTATTCAAAAACTCATTATGGTCCTTAGTGACCAATTTGAACATCCATTAATTCTTCCGAGCTTGCTGACTAACATTTAAATACAAAATGTTTCAAATTCCTTTTTCTGACTGCTTGCGCTACCTTCAAAGATTTATTTCTATAAAATAATCTACAACTCGAAATTTGATTTCGTTTGTTCTAAAAGAAACTAGATTTGATAAGCTTTTCAACCATATAATTTAATAGCCCAAATTCAACTTGTACGATTTATGATGAATTTTCAAAGTCAATTATAGTGCTAAATTTTGGAGTAGACTGGTACTTTGTTTTCTAACCTTTCATCACTTAAAAATTCATATCTTTTTATATATGAATCGAAATCAGTCACTGTTTATTTTAAAAGAAATTAGACTTAACCACAAATACAATGATATAAGGATCACTTTCTAATTATTTTTGTAAAATTTATGGTGAATTTCCAAACTCACTGTCAATGACTAAAATTCTAGGCAGATTCATAATTCGCATCTTTAGCATCCTTTAACTATTCCAACACCTCAAATCAGCCTTCAATTACATAATCAAGCATAAATGACATCATTCAAACTATTTCCTTCTCTAAAATAATTTTTACAATATTTTCCCCTCAATTTTCCTATATAACAGAATGGTCCCAATACCATATACCATAGGATTTTCATCACTTTAAGCATTGAATCAACATCACAACAACATTTCCAACATGATTGAACCTTAAAACATAAATTTCCAGCATGTTCTTCATCAACCCTAATCACCATCTTCAACTTAGAAACAATAAAACCATGTGAAAATTATATCAAATGAAAGAGAATTTAAAGGAGAACAATTTCGCATCTAATGAACTAACCTTGAATCCAACTCTAAATGCTCGAAATCAAGCTTGAAAATTTTTTCTTATCCCCAACTATCCCACGGCAGCAAAGTGGTACAAAACCATTTTTCTTTCTTTATTTTGCTTTTATTTTATGCCAAATGTCTTAATTTTCACTTATTTAACTTAAAATATCTCTTAAATAGAAAAATGACCATTTTACCCTCTTGATCCATGTTGAATAAGTTTGTAGTTACCAACTTTTCCCTTATAATTTTCCAAATTTACGATCTTGCCATTTTTCATCCAACGGCTCATATTTAACATGGAAAATCAACTTAAATCCAAGGGTTCATATTCTTCCAACGCAAAGAAAATATCTTAGACATGTAAAATGACATAATTAACCTTGCATTATCATCCTTCAAAATATCCTGGATATTAGATTCGATCCGATTATCTGAATATTTTTTTGAACTTTATTGCTTTATAGCATTAATACAAACTCCGTACGAAAAATCCGGATAACATGGAAACGTCATTCTTGGAGGTAAACTATTCATTTACAGGGTTAAAATACCTAACTTTTGAAATTTACACTTTGGTCCCTAAACTTTTCCAAAGTTTATACTTTAGCCACAAAACTTTCAAAATTTACATTTTGGTCACTAGACAAAAATTGGGATATTAAAAACTCCTTCTTGGTTGTGGTGTAGCTTAGCTGAGCTTCATTCAATGTCCAGCTGGCATAATAGATGGTATGGAAAATTTTGCCATTCCTCTGTCCTAACATAGCTCCAACGGCGTAGTCTCTAGCATCATATATGAGCTCAAAGAGCCCAGTCTAATCTGGTGCCACGACTATAGGGGCATTAATCAACCTATATTTAAGTTCCTAAAATGCTTTTAAAAAAGAATCGTCAAATGCAAAAGCGGTATTTTGTTATAAAAGTAACATAAAGATTTAGAAATTTTTGAAAAATATTTAATGAAACGACAATAAAAACCTGTGTGTCCCGAAAAACTTTTGATACCTTCAACACTTGTAAGAGATGGCAATTGTTTGATTACCTCTACTTTTGCCTTGTCTACTTTCAGGCCTCTCTTGGTTACCTTATGACCGAGAACCATGCCCTCCTTCACCATGAAGTGACATTTTTCCCAGTTCAAGACCAGGTTAATCTTAATATATCTTTGTAAAATAAGCTCTAAAATATGAAGGCATTCCTTAAATGTTTTACCAAACACCGAGAGGTCATCCATGAAAACTTGTAGATTGTTTTCGATCATGTCCAAGAAAATCACCATTATGCAACGTTGAAATGTTGCTAGAGCATTACACAACCCGAAAGGCATTATTCTAAAAGCGAATGTACCATATGGACAAGTGAATATGGTTTTTCTCCTAATCTTCTTGAGTGATGGCAATCTGATTATACCCGAGTAGCCATCTAGGAAGCAACAAAATGCCTTACCTGCCATCTGTCCAGCACCTGATCAATGAAAAGCAGTGGAAAGTGGTCTTTTCTGTGGCATTGTTTAGCTTCCTATAATCCATGCACACTCTTCATCTTGTGAAGGTTCTAGAGGGGATCAACTCATCTTTACTATTCTGAGCCACGATCATTCCATCCTTCTTTGGTACATATTACACCGGGCTGACCCACAAGCTATCAAAAATGGGATAAATTATCCCAGTATCCAGCCACTTTATAACTTCTTTCTTAACTACATTTTCATGCTCGTGTTCAGTCTTCTCTCGGTCTCGATTTTTTAGCCATGATAATCCTCCAAAATGATTTTTTGCATGTATATAGTTGGGCTTATTCCTTGGATATCAACCAAGGTCCATCCCAAAGCTTGCTTATAATTGCTTAAAATTTCTAGCAATATCTCCTCTTGATCATTAGTTAGATCAGCAACAATGATCACTGGCAAAGTTGAGTTTTTACCTAAGAAATCATATTTGAGGTGGTTTGGCAAAGATTTTAGTTCCAATTCTGGTGGCTCCTCAATGGATGGTTTAGGTGCCTTGATTTCTCTGCCAGCCAACTCTAGTAGCTCTAGCTGTCCAAAGTAACTCACGTATTTATTTTCCAAGTTCGGTCCTTCAATGTCTTCACTCATATCAACTTCATCATCCAGTTCTCTAGCACCATTATCTAGGTCTTGGCACAACTGTGCCACGTCCATATTGAAAATGGACTCTATCATCTCATCATCTTGGTATTCCTCAGGTTCATCTGAGTATTTAAGAGCTTGAAAAACATTAAATGTAACATGTTGGTCATTCATGATCATAGTAAGTTCACCTTTATGAACATCAATTAAAGCTCTGCCTATGGCAAGGAATAGTCTGCCCAATATAATTGGGACAATAATATCTGCCTCACAATCTAAAATGCTAAAATCAGCTAGAAAAATAAATTTGTATACCTCCACCAGCACATCCTCAATTTTACCCTTAGGATGTACAAAATATCATTTTGTCAGCTAAACCATTATCGTGGTAGGCCTTGCTTCAATTTCAAGATTTCTAAAAACAGACATTGGCATCAAGTTGATGCTATCTCCCAGGTCACACAACGCCTTACCCATAAATCTATTGCCAATGGTGCAGGGAACAGTGAAAATTTTTGGATCTTTCAAATCTGGTGGCAATCAATTGAGTATCATTGCACTGCTTCCCTTAGTAAGAGCTACAGTCTCAAAATCACCAAATTTTCTCTCTTTGTATAGAATGTCCTTTATGAATTTGACATAGTTGAGCATTTGCTCGAGGGCTTCCACTAATGGTATATTGATCTGCAATTGTTTAAGAACTTCCAAGAAGCGTTACTGGTCCTGCTTGTGCTTCTAGAGCCTTTATGGAAAAGGTGGAGGTGGATAAGTGAATGCTGGCTCTGCCGACTTTGCCTAGGGTGGTGGCATCTGACTAAGGTTTGACATTTCTCGTGTTTTCTTCTTTCTTTTCTGCTTGTTTTGTCTCATCTACTGGTACATTCTCTTCCTCCTGACAATTAATTAGCTGCTTGACAGATGTCTCAACCTCGCATTGCTTACCACTCTGAAGAGTAACTGCTTTGCATTGTTCATTGCCTTTTTACCGAGCATCTTTCGTATTGCTTAGAAAAGTTCCTTGAGGTCTATTACTGAGTGCATTGGCAATCTGTTTGATCTGAACCTCCAAGTTTTGCATAGATGCTGCCAAACTCTGGATAGTTGCATCATTCCTCTCCATGTACTCTGACAAAGTCCCTTGAGTGTTCCTTTATCCTGCATAAAAATTGTTTTATGCTCTCTGTGTCATTGTATTCGAGTTGAATCCTTATTCTGCATTGTTATTCTGACGTTACGCATTAAATTGGTTACCTCCTTGATTTCCCCAAGATAGGTTTAAGTGCTGCTTCCAACCTGTATTGTAAGTATTGAAATTCAAATTATAATTATGATCGAAATTGCCAACAAAATTTACCAACTCAGGGTTGGTAGGCAATCTTCCATATGATGATCATCTTCACATATCGTGCAGAATGAGTCTAATCCCTTGACTTATTCATTACTCTTTTGCAATGTTTTTGCCATGCTAATAAGATTGGAAATTTGAACGTTGATATATGTTAGTGCATCAAGCTCCAATTTTCTAGTAGTTCTTATTTTGGTTTCTAGTCTGGCAATAGGATACTGATATTCATTAGTTGAAATCCTTTCAAAGATGTCAAATGCCTCCGTATAATTTTTGTCAAGCAATGAAACATTTGCCAAAGCATCAACAATAGTCCTGACATGAGCATTGAGTCCATTGTAGCAGGTCTCCATCTGGGTTCAATTTGGGAATCCATGTATGAGACACCTCCTCAATAGGTCCTTGAATCTCAAGCATCATATAAGGTCTCATCATCAGCTTGCCTAAATGTAATGATCTCACTCCTTAGTTTGGCATTAAGTTTAGGCGGCTAGAATCACAAAATAAATTTATGGCATAGATCTCCCCATGAGGTCACAGAACCAGGTGGCAAAGAACTTAGCCACAATTTTGCTTTATCTCTCAGGGAGAATGTGAATAAATTCAGTTTCACTCTATCTTCCAATACATCAGACTACTGAAATAGTTAGAAAACTTCCATGAATTGATTCAGGTGTTGCCTCGGGCCTCTAGTAGATGCTCCATCAAATTGTTGTACACTCAAAAGTGTTTGTATTATCACCGGTTTAAGTTTAAAATTAGGTTTATTTACCTCGGGACCAATCAGTCTTGGCATCAAATTATCTATATTTGGTGCCAAGTGTTCTGTAATAGGTTTCTCTTCCTCCAAATCAATGGCGGGGGCAGCTGGAGCGGCCGATATCCCATTGTGTATTTGTGGATTCTCCTGGTTGTTTGGGACACCATTCATTCCTCTATTTCCTTGTTGAGCCATCTTTTGAGCTTTTTTCTTTAACCTTTATAGGGTTATTTCGATTTCTGTGTCATATGGCCAATCTTCCACCACAGGGCGATTCCTGGTCATACACCAAACAAAATAAATAAATAAAATGAAACAAAAAAAAGTAAAATCAAAACAATAAATTTCATCATAATCCCCGGTAACGGTGTCAAAAACTTGTGGACTGTGTTAACGCTTGGCAAAAGATTATATATTTAGTGTAAAAGTGCCAAAAATTAATGCCAATGATGCGTCTTCTTGCGTGCAGATATACACGGTCAGCAAGTAATACAACAGTAAGCTGAGTATCAAATCCATAGGGATTGACCAAGAAATTAATTGCTCAATATTTACTTGTTAGAGGGGAACAAGAGTGTTTGAAAATGATTTGGGTTTTTGATTTAAAAGATAGCTAAAACAAGGTAATAAAAGTGGAAACAGTTTGGCAAATGAAAAAATAGTCAAATGAATGATGAGCGTTGGCAAGGGATACCTAGATTTCACAGTAACTATGCTAGCTTATAATAACATCCTAACTTGGATTTATTGCCGAAAAGATTTAAAAATAGTATGGCCTGTGTCGATGGCAATACCCTAAGTTAACCACAATAAAACCCCTATATGTCTACAGTGAAACTTTTTATTAATTAACTTGATTAAGTTTCAATCTTTATCCCTACGGGGTAGATTCACTCCCGAAGTAAGCTCATATACTTGAACATCTTCTGTCGAAGTTTCTCTCCTTAGTACCTGGCAACTGATCATTACCCCTTAAGTCTATTAAGATAATAAGGCATAATAAGCATACAATGCTAACTGTCGTATGGAAAAGAATTTAAAGACATGAAGTGCTAGTAGATAGACAATAATCCCAAGGCATTTAAGTTATTAAAAACCAAACATAAATTGAGTGTTAATCAAAAACATCCCCAGCCAACTGTAAAAGCTTAGTTCATGGTTGGGGGTTCCAACCACAAAATATCATCGTATCTCAACATCATAGTTCAAATAAAAATTAAACTACGAGAATAAGAAAAGAATGAGGTCCATCGATGTAGCCCTTCAATTACTCTAGAGCTCTCGGTATAAGATGTTCAAACCATATACCCTCTAGGTTTCTCTTTCACCACAGTGCAACATCTCAGTTCTCCCCCTTTTTCTCATTGATCAACTCTCTTTAAATAAGCGTACATGAAAATCCTAGGTTGGGTTTGAAATTTGAAAAATCGGATAAACAATGATAGGTGCGCTATCATGTTATATTTCTTTTTAATTTTAGGGATGACGTGTACTTTGTTCAATGGAAACTTTGACTAAGCCTCGAACTTTAATCCTTTTCCAACTGAGCTTGGCAATTTCTGGTCCAACTGCGCCAACTGTGAATCAAAAATTCTCTT
Organism: Hibiscus mutabilis; assembly: GCA_019671005.1. Taxonomy (NCBI): domain Eukaryota; kingdom Viridiplantae; phylum Streptophyta; class Magnoliopsida; order Malvales; family Malvaceae; genus Hibiscus; species Hibiscus mutabilis. The sequence continues at coordinate 30,648,554 of CM033746.1, forward strand.
CTTCTTTTCCTACTTTATGCTCCTACATTGCTTTGCCATGTCTGACTGCCTCTAACCTACATCAATACCAGCAAAAACAACCCTTTACACTGGCAAAAGAACAACTCCTAACTCCTTATGTAAATGCATGATTTTAACAACTAAATGCAAACATATATACTCCAGTACGTGAAAAAGCATTGTGAAATAAGCATAAAAATAATACTTTTGAGGAGTTAACAATACCCCTAGTAAAAGATGTTGTAGAGGAACCACAGAGTCGAGGAGGCTACGTGGGAGACCGAGGAGGGCATTAAGTTGCTTTATCCGCATCTGTTTCTGTCAGGTAAATTTTTGGGATGAAATTTTCTTTAAAGAGGGGAGAATTATAATGGCCCAAATTTTAGAATCCAAGGGTCGATTTAGTCTAGAGTGTGGGCTTCATGTTAGGGCCAAAAATTGAGCCTTTGAGAGCCTTTGTGAGCCCGTGTTTTGGTTGTTGGGCTTGGGTTTTGGTTGGGTAATGAGTTAGGGGTATGAAGGAGGGGTAATAAGGTAATTACATTTTTTGAAGAAAGATTGAAGAGGGCTCATTTATTTCTCTACAGAAAAAGCTTGTTGGTGAGATCACCATGTCCATTTGTCTTTTCTCTTCATCCATGTTCATCTCCCACCCAAGAACCAAAGAGTAAAGGTGGAATCTTTGAGTTTAGGATTGTGATTTTTTTATTTGGCCTTAAAGGAAGTTTAATCAGCTTGTAAAGATCTACATTTTGAGGTAAGATTCACTAAGTTTGGTGGTGGAAGAAAAGACATGGGTTTTGTGGGGGTTTTGTGACATGAGGGTTGAAGAAGGATTTAATCCCATTTTCCAGTCTAGTTTTAAGTGTTGTTATCCTTTCACCTTCTACAACTTGTAACTCATTCTACAACTTTCTTGTGTAGTGAAAGAGGTTGGAAATTCTTCTAATTCCAAGGAGCTTGGGAAGAAGAAGGCTTGAGGATCTTGGCTTAGGGACTTCGTTTCCAGCTTTTAAATCAAGGTTAGTACAGTACTAACTCCTATGGTTGCTGTTTGCCTTTATGGGCATCATAAATTTGATTTCTTTGTTGTTGGATGTGATGTTATGGTTGCTTGGGTGTTTGGAGACCTTTAATGACATCCTCCGGATTTCATGTTAATAACTTGTAAAAATGGTAGTTAACCACCCTAAACACTCTTATAAGATGTAAGATCGAGTTTGAAGGTTATTGATGTGAATTAAGGGCTTGGGAAGCGATTTCTCAAGCCTAGAAAGCCATTTCTAGGCTTCGATATCGGTACTCGAGAAGGCAGTATCGATACCCTAGTATTTTGAGTTTAAAAACATTGTTCATTGAGGATGGACTATTAGTGGGGTACTGGTAATGTGTTTAACATGTACCGGTATACCCTTCAACGAAGTATCGACATGGATCGACTCATACCAGTACGTCTAAGCTTTATGAAATTCTAGTGAGCTCAATCCGTATCGGTATGCATGTATGTACCGGTACCCAATGAGTACCGTATTGGTATACGCGGGCTAGTACCAGTACCCATTGGGCAATCTTCTCAAAAAATATGTTTTGAGTTCGAGAGGCTTATAGTTCGAGGACTATGATCCAATAGGCTTCTAATATGGTATAATAAATGGTAAAATTAAGAAACTGGGATTTAACCCCCATATATGAGCATAACGTGTAATAACTCGATAAACTTTGGGTGATTCTTTGTAATAGCAACCATAGGGATCCTTGGTGGATCATATAATATTGTGTGCCAAGTAAGAGACACTTGTATGGTACAATCACCCTTGATTGTTGGGATCCGAATACCCAGAGAGCTTGTTGCAACACCATGGTTAGAGATGTCGATTGTATGTTCCCGAGGCTATGTAACACCAAGACTCATTTGAAGATACTCGATGAGAGATTTCAAGTATGGATGCGCATTCCTGAGGCTATATGGCACAAGGCCTCCCCGAAGAGTGTACGTTCATGAGGCTATGTGACACTGTGCCTCGCTCTAGGTTTGTTGGTATGATGGATAGGTGTTGTGTGAGATTAATGTATCTTTGTTGTTTTCTATGTAGTTAGACAGCTAGAGGTAGCGCCATATATATTGTTGAATTGCCATGTTATCATCTTTAGCTACATGCACATATTTATGATTTGCATGAAGTATGGTTGATTGGAAATGTATCCATTAAGCTTCGTTAGCTCAATGTTCGAAATTGTTATTTATGTTCGCAGGTTAGTAGGTTGACGTGCATCGTTAGAGCACCATCAGAGTAGGACTTCGGCATCGACTTGTTTTCGAGTAAAATACATAGATTATTTTGGGCTATGTATTCGTAGGACCATATGTTTTGTATTGTAACTCTTATTTTGGATTTTAACTTGTGAGTCGAATTCTTTTAATCATGTATTTTAAATGGATCTCCCATGTAACTTTTCTAACTATTTATCTACATTAAAATATAGGAACTTGATAAATTTTTCTTAAAATGGATGTGGTTTGGGAAAAACTAGGTTGAAAATATTTTAGTAACGGTTTGAGCTTGAGTCCCAAATATGGCATCCGGGTCGAGGGTGTTACACCACATAGCCAGAGTTTAACATAGACTATTAAGTTTAAGGTGGTTTTAGTGTGTCCTAAAAAATGCATACTGAAATAGGCTATAAAGCAATATGGGGGAAAATAGGTATTTTTTTTTATTTTTGACATAAATGACAAAATGAGACTTCGAGCAATTTGTAACGATTCTACATGTCCTTAGAATATTTGGGCTTCAATAATAGATGTTGACAGTGATGCTTTTCAGATTAAAACAATTAATGACGTGCTTACATGTGCCAAAGTGATGAAGAATCCAAATATCACTTTTAAGTTCATTGCAAAGACTTACATGTACAAATTTCAATCTAACAGAAATTATGCTCGTGGCTCATTGAAGGCTGATGTCGAAGGAGATTATGTGGCCTTTTTTTCTAGCACAAAATGTATCAGGGCTAGGAAACTTGCCCTAGAAATGATAGATGGAAGTTACAATGACCAGTTTAAAAAGTTGTATGAGTACTTAGGAGAGCTTAGCGAGACTGGTCCTGGAACTACCACCATTTGTCAGTTAGATGATAGTTATTTGAGAGGGTCTATCTCTATCTTGAAGCATGTAAAAATGGTTATAAGGCCGGGTGCAGGCCTATAATTAGTGTTGATGGGTGTTTTTTGAAGGGTCGTTATATTGGTTGGTTACTTGCTGCTATTGGGATAGATGTTAATGATGGCATTTATCCAAGAGCTTATGTTGTTGTGGAAAGTGAGATCTTTTAAGAATGGTATTGGTTTCTTAATTTGTTGAAAGTTGACACGGAAATTACAAGTTCCAACCAAATTAGTTTCATGTCAGACAGACAAAAGGTATATTCTCTGACTTCTTTTATTGAATATTAATATACTTAAATGCGTACTAAACTATTGTTAGTATTTCTGTTGTGGGAACTCAAGGAAGCATTAGAAGAATTGTTTCTAGATTCTGAACAATGAAAATGTGTTAGACACATGTACACAAACTTCAAGACAAAATAAACTTGTAAAACCTATATTTGATTTTGATATAACAAGGACTATTTTTTAAAAAGAAATAAATTTTTACTTACTCAAAAGACTCACAAATTGACAAGGATTCAAACTTAAAATAATTTATAGGTCAAAACCTTAAACCCCAAATATTTTCTAAGTGTTTTTGGTACTCAAATAGCCAAATTGGTCCAGGAGTACCGATATGCCTTAGGCCGTATAGGTATGATTTTTGCTACTAGAAATTTGTTTTATGTTTAATGGTTGTAGGGTACCGATACGCTTGTAGCCATATCGATGTGCCCTTCAAGCCTGGTAACCAAATTACATACAAGTATTAGTATGGCTTTATACGTACCGGTACGGGGTTAAAGATTTCCAAAATCTTTTCATTTAATATTCAATTGTTGCCTAGTCAGTTTTATTGGAATCGTATCTTTGAAAATCAGTTAACATGTACCAATACGCATATATGTGTATCGATACAATTTGTTTTTGCTCAACTTATCAAGATTCCAGTGAGCAAAACCGGTATCGATATGGTATGGCCCGTACCGATACCCTGTGTAAAATGAACTCTGTGTATCGATACAACTTCCTACACATTGATACCCCTTTGCTGCAATGACTATTTTCTATGCAGGTACCGATACGAGCCTTCTCGTACCAAAACCAGTGTTGGCAGACATCATTTATTGTGGAAAAAATACAGTCCAACGGCTATAATTATGATCTCAGCTACCCAAACGGTTGGAAATCAATGAGGGGGTATAAAATAAAGTTTCCAAAGCTTCTTCAACAATGATTCATCAAGTCAAAAGCATTCAAGCACACATCTAACATCTTAGAGCCTTAATTGTCAAATTCTTGTAAACCCACTTGAGAGTTCTTATTATAATCTTTATACTCAAGTGTTTGGGTTTGAGTGAGCATAGAATTGTGCAAAAAATATACATAGTGAGGTATTTTCAGTTTGCTCTATTTGTATTTCTCTTTGTAAGGATTCTTAAGTCTTTGGGGTATAAGTCTTAAGAGAGTTGTAAGGATATCTACTTTAGCCTCAAAAGGAAAGCGAATCTAGTGGATTTGAGAAATCCTTAGTGTGGATAGCTAAGTTAGTGGATGTAAACCTTGTTGAAAAGCTTAAACCACTATAAATCTTGTGTCTCATTTTTTCTTACCTTTCCAATTGCTTCAACCAAAATTTTAAATCGTCAATTCACCCCCTCTAGGCCATCTTGCATTGATTGTTTATCCCAATAATTGGTTTCAGTGCTACACTTATTGAAAGAATTTACACCCTTTTGATTCGATCCTAAGGTGTTCAATCAATCTACACATCGAGCCATGGCCTCTACTTTCGGCAATTACCTCTACGAGTCTCATTCCATCACCAAACTACCTCATTTCGATGGGGATAACTATCCTTATTAGAATAATAGAATGGAGATTTCCATCAAATCCAATGACTACCTCCTTTGGGATGTAGTAGAAGATGGGCCATTCATTCCAATGAAGGAAGAAAGAGAAAGGCGTGTCCTCAAGACAAGGCAAGAGTATACCGATAAAGATCATAGAAAGATGTAACTAAATAAAAACCTATACATGCCATCTTTTGTGCTCTTGGGCCGGACGAATACACCAAGATATCTTCTTGCACAAGTGCAAAGCAGATATGGGACAAGCTTGAAGTTATATACGAGGGCACCAATGAAGTCAAGGAGACCGAGATTGGAATCTTAAATTTGAGCTATGAGAACTTCAAAATGGAACCGGATGAAGACATCACCAAGATGTTTGATCATTTCTCTGTAATTCTCAACGGGCTTAGAGGCCTTGGAGAAATCATTCCAAAAGACAAGCTTGTTTGAAACTTTATCTACTCTTCACGAGTTATGGGACTTAAAGAAGACCACCATCATTAAAGCTAAAGATCTTAAGACCTTGAAGCTTGATGGCCTTGTGGGGTCTCTTCTTACTTATGGGATCATAAAGAATGGAAGAGAAGAGGAGAAGAAGAAGAAATATAAGAATATGGAGAAAAAAGAAGTGCAGAAAAAGAAGATAGGAATTGCTCTCAAAGCTTTACAAGAGGAGAGCGATTCGAGTGAAGAAGAAGATGAAGAAATGGCTATGCTTGCCAAGACTTCACAAGGTTCATGAAATCCAAATAGGGAAGAAAGTTCCAACGGAGATAGGGTTTCAAGAACTAGCAAAATGAGAAAGGTAAGGATCAAATAGTTTGCTATGAGTGCAAGAAGCCGGGACACGTCAAGCTCGATTATCCCCAACTAAAAAAGAAGAGCTTCAAGAAGAAGAAGCTCAAAGATCATATTGCTACTTGGATTGATGAGGACTCGTCCAATGAGGAGGAGAAAGAAGTAGCAAACCTTTGTCTCATGGCATTGGAAGATGATCCTAAGTTAACCTCAAACTCATCTAATTTCGATTTTACACCTGATGAGCTTCAAGAAGCTTATGATGAGTTGCAAGAGGTTTATGATGAGTTGGTTATGAAGTATAAGGAATCACTTTGAAAAACAAGAAAACAATTTCCGATTTGAAAAACCAAAATGATTCCTTATCCAAAACCAACTTGAAACTTGAAATGAAGGTTGTTGATTTACAAAAAAAAAATCAAAAGGATTTTGAAAAGAAAAACAAAGTCTTGCATAACCTTCTTTCAAAAGTTCATGATAATCACCAAAAGTAGGTGGGTGATCTCAAAGCTTTTTTGAACAAAGTTGGGAATTCTCATTTTGAAAACGAAGTAATTCAAAACCCAACCATGTGAGACCAAACTTTTGTGGCTACAAACATAGAGGTTTCCAAAGGCCCTCTAATGGTAAGAGAATTAGGAGTGCTTGGGATCCTAAGGAAATAATCTCTTCTAATAATATTGATGGCATTGCTTCTTGGATTCCCAAGGGAACCAAGATTTTGGGAGCTAATACTCATGGATACAAAAGAATTTGGGTACCAAAAATCAAGACTTGATTCGATGTTTGTATAGGGAGCATTGCTACAAGGCCATAGCTTCAAGTACAAATTCATGGTACCTTGATAGTGGATGCTCGAGACGTATGATCGGAGACAAGAGTCAATTCTTGGAGCTAGAAACAAATAGTGCAGAAGGAGTGACTTTCAGTGACAACTCCAAAGGCCACATTGAAGAAATTGGTTCCATTGGTAATCACTCTTCTACTCTCATTGATAATGTTTTTTATGTCAACGGTCTTAAGCATAATCTTTTGAGCATAAGCCAATTGTGTGATAGAGGTTTCAATGTCCTTTTTTATTTAGATGGTTGCAAAATTATTGACATTGAATCCAACAAAATTGTGCTTATTAGTCATCGTATATGAAACATTTACATGGTGCATTTAGATGACATTCATATTTCAAATGCATGTTTTGTTGCAAAAGATGAGCACGATTCTTGGTTGTGGCATAGAAAACTAGGACATGCAAGCATGAGTGTTTTGGACAAAATTGATGTCAAATGATCTAGTAAGAGGTTTGCCAAAATCAAGTTTTCTCTTGACAAAATTTGTGATGCATGTGCAAAAGGCAAACACAAAAGAGTTTCTTTTACACCTATTAATGATGTTTCTACTAGTAGAGTTTTATAGTTGATCCATATTGATCTTTTTGGCCCTACTAGAACTATGAGCTTGGGTGGAAAACAATATGCATTTGTTTTAGTTGATGATTACTCTAGATTTACTTGGGTTCAATTCTTAAGTACTAAGGATGAGGCTTTAGAAAACTTCATCATATTTTCAAAAGCAAATCAAAACAATGTTGGTTACTCTATTTCTCATGTTAGGAGTGACCATGGAACTGAATTTTAAAATCTAGGTTTTGAAGAGTTTTGTAAGTCAAATGGAATTAGCCATAATTTTTTGGCTCCTCGCACACCTCAACAAAATAGGGTTGTTAAGAGGAAAATAGAACTTTAGAAGAAATGGCTAGAACCATGCTTTGTGAAAATAATTTGCCTAAGTATTTTTGGGCGGAGACCACTAATATGGCTTGCTATATTGTTAATAGAGTAATGATTAGGCCAATTTTAAAGAAAACATCTTATGAGCTTTTCAAGAATAAAAGGCCTAACATTAACTATTTTCATCCTTTAGGATGCAAATTTTTTGTTTTAAACAATGGAAAAGACAATTTAGGCAAGTTTGATGCAAAAAGTGATGAAGCTATTTTTCTAGGTTACTCTTTAAAATCTAAAGCCTATCGTGTATTTAACAAAAGAACTTTAGTAGTTGAAGAGTCAATTCATTTTGTTTTCGATGATAACCTCCTTCTGAGGAATGATACTTGTGATGATGATGATGTAATAATTTTATAATCCAATTATGGTGAAGGACAATCATCAAAGGTAGAAAAAGTTCCACCAAAAGAAGAAGAACAAGATCCACCTCTAGAATCCTTGAAGGATATGTCTCTAGAGGAAAGGTAGGTCACCTACCCAAGGGAGTTCAACTATGTCAAAGGTGGTGAGATTTTGGGTGATCCATCCAAAGGGGTAACCACTAGATCCTCTATTAGAAATACTTGTAAGTTTGTTGTATTTATCTCATACATAGAGCCTAAAATATCAAAGAAGCATTAAATGATGATTATTGGATATTGGCTATGCAAGAAGAGTTAAAATCAATTTGAGAGGAGTAAAGTTTGGAAATTAGTTGATAGACCTAGTAATAAATCTAATATAGGTACTAAATGGGTTTTTAGAAACAAACTAGATGAGAGTGGTAACATAGTGAGAAACAAGGGTAGACTTGTTGCTCAAGGTTACACTCAAGAAGAAGGAATTGATTTTGATGAAACCTATGCACTCGTAGCTAGAACAGAAGCTATTAGGATGTTGCTTGCATTTGCATGTTATCATGAATTCAAGCTTTTTCAAATGGATGTTAAACTGCTTTTCAAATGTATGTAGAACAACCACCCGACTTTAAAGATCCAAAATATCCAAACTATGTTTTTAAAATTTCAAAAGCTTTATATAGTTTGAAACAAGCTCCTATAGCTTGGTATGAAAGATTGCCAAATTTTTAAATTAAAAAAGGTTTTGACAAAGGAAAGGTTGATACTACACTTTTTATAAAAAGTAAAGGCAAGAACATTTTAGTAGTGCAAATATATGTTGATGATATTATTTTTGGTCCTACTAATAAATCTCTTTGCCAGGATTTTGCTAAAATAATGCAAGGTGAATTTGAAATGAGCATGATAGGGGATCTCTCATTCTTTTAGGGATTCCAAATCAAACAAAGGAAGAATGTCATCTTCATCAATCAAGCAAAGTACATCAAGGATATGCTCAAGAAATTTGACTTGGAGAATGTAAAGCCTCAAGCTACTCCAATGAGCTCGTCTACAAAGCTTGACAAAGATGAAGGAGGTAAATGTGTTGATTTCAAGCTAGTCCTAGAGAATCACATCTACAAGCCATTAAGAGAATCTTTAGATACCTTAGAGACACCCCTTGCTTAGGTCTTTGGTATCCTAGAGACTCATCCTTTAGTTTGTATGTTTATTCGGATGCGGATTATGTAGATTGCTTAGGTCTTTGGTATTCTAGAGACTCATCCTTTAGATACCTCTAGTACTTATCAATTCCTAGGTAGTATGCTTATCTCATGGTGTAATACCTCTATTAAGTAATGAAAAAATTCTCTATTTAAGGCTAGCTGAAAAAAATGAGAAAGTGTTGTTAATGGGATTTGAACCTATGACCCCTTGAAAGAAGAACACATGACTTAGCCATTTGAGTTAAGGTAATCTTTGAACAAAATTACTCCAGATTAATATTAAGCTATACCTGGTCCCCATACGAATTTAATAAACAAGTTTGATATACCAACCACCCTTCTTTAATGCACCATCTTTTCCCATTTACCCGAGAGGAAATAGGATCTAGAGAATTCCAAAAGCCTCTCCTCCATTCACTGGCCTAATCTTGGACACCGCTCGGTCGTAGCCAGCACTACTGCCACCGATCTATTTGTCGTTACACCCAAACCCAACATTGTTAAACACTTGTACATCAGCGCCACCATTTGCCGTAAAGAATGTGTTAAAGATTCATCGAGAACCTAACCTCGTCCTTCTATGTTTTGTGTTTTTGGTTGTATCTGCCATCTGATCCTGTCGCAACCATCTCAATTGTCTTCTCCGTGTTGAGGCAAGCTAAACCCCTATCGTTGATCATCTTTTCGTTGCCAGTTGAGGGTCATCAGAGTTACAAAACCATTCAGTTTTCCTTGTTTTCGGCCAATTTTAATAGTGGTAAGTTTATAAACCTTGTTATATGGGATATTTGATTCTTTGGCCGTCATCCTGAAGCATTTCCTATCGTTTGGGACGTGCATGGCCTCCACACGCTGCCTTGGGCAATTTTTGACCACCTTGTAGCGACTATTTTTGGGAGTCGAAGGCCGCTACGAAAAATTAAGAAAATCGTGTATGGGGGAAAGTTTCTGCTTTTATTGGAAAAATATTAAAAAGGGGATTTTTTATTAAAAAAACTAGTATTTTAGAAATATCTTATCTAATTAAAAGGGGGATTTAGTACAAACTTCGTATTTTAGGAAAACTGGGAGTTGCCACCGATCATTTTAAAAAAGGGTAGACCGAACACCATAGAAAATAAAACCAAAGGTTTTTAGAAAATTGTGGTCCAAGAGTCGGTTACGTACGGGGAAGGGTTAGCACCCCCGATACGTTCAAAATTAGTACCCATAGGGTTCGCATCGTAATAACAAAAAATTGATTTAATTTAAAAATTAATTCCTAACATGCATGAATGGTTCAATATATATATATATATATATATATATATATATTTAAAAGAAATTTGTGCTGCCAAAGGAAGATGACGCTTAGAGACGGGGACGACTCTCCCCAACAGGATACCGGAAATTTAAATAACGAAATTGAAATTAAACATGTCAAAACCATTATTAGAACAAAAATATGAACATAAATATACAAAATACATGAATAAAATGAAAGACAAAGATTAAATACATATACGTGAAGTAAAGACTAACACATAATATTACATTATAAAAGATACATAAAATAATATAACATGAAATTAAACACATATTACAAACACGTATCATACATAGCCATTAAACACATAATATATACATATATAAAGAAAAGGATATTAATAAAAATAAATGACGTAAATATGCCAACAATAAAAACACAAAGCAACATGTATATATCAACAAATAAAAGACAATATATTAATAAAAATAAATGACGTAAATATGCCAACAATAAAAACACAAAGCAACATGTATATATCAACAAATAAAAGACAATATAATAATAAACATAAAGACATAAAACAGTGAATCAAATGCACATATATGTAATGAACATAAAAATAATAAAACAAAATATAAGACTGAAAATAAACGTAATTGAAAGGGCGGGGACCAAAAAAGAATTTTCCCTTTGAAAATCAGTTTAAAATGAAGGAAAATGGACCCAATTGAAAGCTTCTAGGAAATCACAGGGACTAAATGATAAATAAACCACAATAACAGCTTTAATCAAGTAACAGGGATAAAATTGAAAATTCATTTAAAATCCCAGGGACCACGAGCATGATTTAAAAAGGCGGAAGGGCAACGGAGCAAACTTCAAAACACGGAGGGACCATTTGGGTATTAACCCATTTTCAAAATCTGAATTCAGTTCAATTTACGGACGAAATTACGAATTTTTGAAAACATAGAGGGACCTAGGATTTAATTTGCGCAGAATGGCACCGTTGCAAACAGATTGGGGGGAGGGGTTAAAATTGATTAAACCATTTTTAAATAAAAAAAGTCTATAAATAGACCCCTCAAATCCGGCCTTTGGCCATTTAAAATTTTTTAACTAAAAAAAAACCCATTTCCCTTAATTTTTTAACTCAAAAAAATAACTAAAATTCCTTCGGCCATCCTAGTTTCTAAACACCGACAGTGGTCCGGCAACTCCGACCACCGCCCACAGCCCCGACAACCGCTAATCAGTGCCAGGAAGATAAAAATACTCATTTTCCAAAATCATTTTCCAGATTTAAAACCCAAAGCTCCCTTTTTATCAAAACCAAAATCTTTTTATTTTAAAATTTTTGAATCCACACTGGTAGAATAGGAGAAAGAGGGAGGGACGATTGAATGGTGCCGTCATCAGCGACATCTACCTCAGCTACCATGCAAGGTGGCCGGCCGAAGCCAAAAGGGTAAACTCTTCCCCTTTTCTTTTCGTTATTTTTTGTTATTATTTTTTTGCATACAAAGTAATAAAGAAGGTATATACCTCTAAAACTCTTGTTTTTTACTTTTTATTTCATCCGAAAAAAACCCTTACAATGAATACTTTACATCATATATATGTTGATTTGGTCTCTGATCTCATTTTGTTTACAAGAAAATAAATAAATGTATTCACTGTGGATTTGATTGCTTGAATGATATCCCTATATTTTTTAATTATTTGTTATGCATTTTGATTGAGGAACCGGTGAGGAGATCGTACGGTGGCAGCGTGTTTTCGGCGACAAGGCCACATGGTAGAGGAAGATGATCTCTTTCGGCCAGATCTATTCTAGGCCATTCGATTAAACTCGATCCAATGGCTGACATCATGTGAAGATGGATGGCTGAGATGAGATCTGGGTGATGATGAGGCAGCACCGAATGGAGACGCATGGTGTAGAAAAGGCGGATGGTCTTACGCGTGGAAGGTAGCTGGCTAGCATGTGTATCTCACGTGGGATCTAGAGGGACATCGAGATTCAGTCTTGGTTGTTGGATCTGGCTTGACCCAACGGCTCTCCTTTGGCTGCATAGGAAAATAGATAGCATATTAGGGTTTCTTTTGTTATCAGATTTGGGCTTAAACAGGCCTGGTACAATATGTAATGGATTTTCAGATTTGAAAATGGACTGGACTTAATTAATATTATTGGGTTGTTATTTATGGATCAGTTTCCTTTTATATATTTTTAGTCTGTTAATAGCAATAGCACATATAATAATATATGACATTAATAACACATACATACAAATTAACATATACATGCAAACATACAGTACACATATATATATACATACATACACATACAATATATTAATACACTCACATACACAAACATTCATACACACATGTATTCATATATCATAATATTAATAATACATGCGAACATATACCTTTATACATATATTTATACCCAAATAAATAACAAATATACACATATTAAACACATAATAATAATAGGCATATGTTATACGTACACAAAATACATACATATAAACATATACATGCACATATATAAATATGCATACATATATACATATACTTAGTAAACATTACACTTATATTAATACTAATAATAATTAATAACATTATACATAACCAAACAAAAATAAGTGATTACAGTTACCCCCCTTTGCTTGTTCTTGTGAAAGGAGAACAAAGCAAAGACCAAAAGCACTCATTTTTTCCTACTTCCCTGTCCTTGGTCCCAGAATCAAGAGTTCTTCTGGATCTTTCCGCTCTTCCTTGGCCAAATTCTTTGAGCTACAAGCACTAATAGTCTCAAGAAGACATCCTTATGAAATGATTGTATTAATAAATTTTGATTTAAAAAAAATATCTTTATGAAAGGACTAAATTAAGCAATCAAATATCCTTATGGAATGTTTGAATTTTAAGAAAAATATCCTTATGAAAGGATAAAATTAAGAAATTTGAGATTTAGGAAAAATGCCCTGATGAAATTAAAAAAATTAATTCTTTAGGAAAAACACCCTTATAGAAGGGTCCAATTGAGAAATTCAAGTCTTAAAAAAGATATCCTTATGAAAGGATAAAATTAAGAAATTGTAGATTTAAGAAAATCATCCTTATGGAGGGATAAAATCAGGAAATTTAAGTTTAAATAGAAATGACATCTCGCTTTGAGACTAACAAAAGGAGAAAATATCCTTATGAAAGGATCAAATTAAGAAATTCGGGATTTAAGCAAAACATCCTTATGAAATGATCACATTTAAGAAATCGATTTTAAGAAAAAATATCATTTAAAATGATGCCCCAGTTTTATCCATCTTGACATCAAAAGAAATCCATCAAAGGTGGATGACTCAAAAGTCTAAAATAGTGAAATCTTAACTTGAGATTGTTGGATAATCTATCTTTTTTTTCATTTTCTTCTTTTTTTTCTTTTTCTTTTTTTTACTTCTTTTTCTTTTTTTCTTTCTTCTTCTCTTTTTACTTTTTTCTTCTTTTTCTTTATGTTCTTTTATTCTCTTCTCTTTCCTTTTTCGAAGCAATCAAGGCAGGTGACACTCAAGCGTGTGTCTTCTTGATCGGTGCAAAGGTGCACAAAGTCCTTGTCGAAATCATCATCTTGAAAAATACCTGTTTGACTTCCTGTACAAATACTTTTCTAAAAAATGATGCATGTGCATATTTTATGATGCAAACGTGCACGTCCATGCAAAGATGCATGCAATTCTTCTTAAGCTTTTCTTAAGTCCTATCATTATTTTTCTGTTTAGGTAGGCTTCGTCTTGGGACTACAACCATTCATCATTCTTTTGCTCCAACAGACTTTGCGCCCAAAATTCGGTTGCTCACTCTCTGTTAACCATTCGAGTCAAGTGACTTCGGTCAAGAATATCTCTTTATCCAAGAAAGCCCTTTAGCTTTTCAAATTATATCAAGATTGCGTCATCTCTCGTCTATCTTAATTGGAATTCATGTGTGTATAAGGTCCTTGTTGGACAATGATGCCCCATCGTCTATGCCCAGTTGATCATTTGCATCAACCTTGCATTTAAAAAATTATCTCTGAAGCAATACAAAGAAATCTTTTTGCTCATAAAATGTCAGTTTGCTAATCGACATCTTAATGAAAGGTGCCTTTGTAGATTAACATATAGGACCTTGAAACCAAAATCTAAAAAAAACAGAATAGAATCTTTGGATATCAAGTGCAAGAGCGTGTCAGATTCAACTTTTCGGCGATCATTTCAAGCATAGCTTGTGTCTATGAAGACTTTGAATGTTGTGGCTATTTGAAGTCGTAAAATCCCTTTAATGTGACTCAGTTCATCCTCATGATTACCGCACTGCTATAGAAGACTACTCATTCTCAATTCTCATTTTTTTTGCCCAGAAAAGTGGGCTTGTTTAACCGTCGGAGTGCAAAAATATCATCCTAAGAATAACATTCTGTGTGCAAGTGTGTGCTTCATCTCTGGCGCCAGGGTCTTGAATAGGTGGAGCAAAGCTACCTTGTTAGGTTTGTCAATCCCACGGCTCCATTAGAGTGATCCGAGATTTATTTATTTCGTAATTCATTTCTTCTTTTTTTCTTATATATATATGTGTGTGTGCGTGTGTGTATTTCTAGCCATTAATTACAATCCATTAGGGCACAAAAGACTGCGCTTAGAATTTCAATTTCAAGCAACTCTTTCGGTTAAAATTTGGAGCTTTTTCATCATCAAATATCATCAAAGGAGTAGAAGTCTTGCTTTGCTGACCAGAGTCTATTAGGGGGATCACACCCCATCGTTATCACAACATTCAACTGATCTTAAAATTGATGTCACATCTTGCAATTGATATCCAATAACCTAAAAAGGCAAGAAGGGATATACATATACGTGCTTTCTAGGCCATTGTATTTTAAGCAAAATGCAACTTTCACTAGAATGAAAATTTACAAACATGCCCCATACAAAAAGATCTTTGCTATTTCTGGGCAAAAATAGCAAAGTTGATTCGATGCATTACTTCAAAAGAAAAATTCAAAATGCAAGGAATCAACAAATATAAATCGGGAAATCAGCATCTCCCCAAATTTCTTGTCTACCATTTTTTCCTTAAAACTTCAACAACTGGCCTCAATCAGACCTTGGACCTTGTTCTTTAGGGATCCACAATTCTCTATCGTATGCCCCGTACTTCCTATGTGGTAGTTACGTACAACATTAACATCGTAGCCCTCACGGTAGGGAGGCTTCTTTGGCTTGGATTGGACAGGGGTCAGTAGCTTCTTCTCAACAAGTGTTGGGAGCAACTTGATGTAGGTCATAGGAATCGAATAAAGCGCCTTTGCAGGATTCACTGATCACGAGCAATATTACGTGGATGACCTTGAGGCTGACTGGTGGAGTGAGAACCCACCATATGAACATGAGAACCTTCTTCTTTCTGAGGAATTGTGCTGTAGGGATCATTTATCTTTCCCTTTCTAATGGCATCCTTAAGGAATTCTCCAGTTATGACCAATTCCTTAAAGTCAACAGTAGGATAACTTATCAAGCGATTGTATAACACCCCTTTTAGAGTATCCATAAACATAGGAGTGGTTTTTTTCTTAGGGGTTGAACCCGAGCTGCCAAGTCTCGCCATCATTGAGCATATTGTATAAAACTCTTATTAGGCTTATGTTCCAAACTTTGTAGTAGGAATCTGCTCGAAATTGTATCTGTTACATGCTTGTATTGGTCTACCAAAGCTTTTGAGAGGCCTCTCTATGACTTAATGTCAGCTCGACGGAGTTGAGTGTACCAACAAATTGCTGACCTTGTCAAACTATCCTGAAAACAATGGATGAGTAGTTTTTCGTTCTTGAGAAATGCTCATTTTTTTACAATACATGGTAATATATGCTGAGGGGCAAGTGGTCCCATCGTACTTGTCAAAGTTGGGTACTTTGAATTTTGGTGGAAAAACCAAATCTTTAACAAGGCTCAAATCGACGGCCTTATCTCATTTTTTTATTCATCCCTTTTCATGGCTTCAAGTCTTTTTACAAAAGAACAATTTTTTCCTCATTTTTTTTTTGCCTTAGCTTTAATCTTCTCTATTTTATCCATCATGTTCAGGTCAAGCACCTCATTCTCACTGTTTGCCCCTAAATCAATAAGTTGACTTACATATACCTCCACCGGGTAGGATGCAAATACCCCAGTGGTGTCAATATAGATTCTCCCTTTAGAATTCACCGTTTTTTGGGTGAGTTGTATTCCCCTCTTGCTCTTTGGTAAGGACGCCAAAGACCTCTTCCTTGTCGTCTTTTTTTCCAAGTAAAGCAGTTATCTGGGCCATAATCACAGCTTGTGATTGTGCAATCTGATTAGTAATTCTCTGTTCAGCTATATCCAAACGGGTCTCGAGATTTCTCTGTCCTTGCTCCAAATTAAACACTTTGTCTTCCATCTTCGAATACCGTACTGGTGTAGAATGATTGTAGTCCGTAGTCAATCTTTCTGACATGAAATTTCTCCAATTAATTTTATGATTTTATTAATTAATGCATGATATGTGTCATAAGAATGCACAAACTGATAACTAACAGTAACAAATATGATAAAAATAAATGAGATAAAGAATGCAAATGCGTGTATTGATTCTTGAACACTCATTAGAAAGACCATCATTTATGAGAACATGTCTGATTACAAGAAGCTGACATAATGAATTACAGATAACGGTTGTCTTTACATCTCGCCTTAGTGAAAGAAGATTTGTCATCTCTGGTCTGAGTGGTGATCTCGTGGTTTTCTTCTTCTACTAACCGAAAGGTCCACGACAGTGACATCTATATAACTGAGTGCTTTTGAAAGGTTGCTTTCTTGTGCGAGCAAAGTGTAGAAAAAAATATTTCCCTTGGTAGATTTGGTGTAAATGAGTTGAATCTCGAACCATGCACCCAAGCTACGTACTCTTCTTGCTCGATATGCATCCCGTTTTTTGAACTTTCTTTTCTCTTCATTGGTCTTTGTTCGGTCCAATATGATATTGTAGCATTATAGCTCTTGATATAATAGACTTCTCTCTTATTTTTGACTGTCCTCTAAATTGGACTGTTATCGAATGAAAATGTATGTATGATCTGAAATGCAAGTTGAATGTAAAAAAAAGTGATAGTGCAAACAAAATAGAAAACAAGTCAGTACAACAAATAAAGCATTCAACAATAAAATAAAGCAATCATTCTAAAAGATATGTGCCACAAATATAAGCAAGCAAAACCTAAAAGGGTTAATTCTAAACGGGCAGCATAACGGCATGGCTCTAAAGGGTGAGCTCTATGGTTCACTATATGAGTTCGGTTCAAAAGAAATTGGTACTTGAACCATCGCTTGGACAACAATTCGAGGGAATACGACCCTTATACCATACGGGGGTGAAGACCCCACGAAATATAATGACCGAATTTCATAAGTGAATTACAACACTATACAGAGGTGGAAACCCCACGAAGCGAAGTAATCAGTCCCACTTAAGGGTTCTAAGACTAATGTATGATGACAAAAATGATAAACAAACAAGGTTAGGAATTAAAAATTAAATTAAATCCAATTACGATATGAACTCTTTTAAGGTTTGACTTTTTTTATTTTTGAAAACAAAAATTTTGGTCCCCAGCGGAGTTGCCATGCTGTAGCGACTATTTTGAGAGTCGAAGGCCGCTACGAAAAATTAAGAAAATCGTGTATGGGGAAACTTCCACTTTTATTGCAAAATTACTAAAAAGGGGGATTTTTAGAAAAACTCGTATATTAGAAATATCTTATCTAATTAAAAAGGGGGATTTAGTACAAACTTTGTATTTTAGGAAAACTGGGAGTCGCCACCAATCATATTAAAAAAGGGTAGACCAGACACCATAAAAATAAAACTAGAGATTTTTAGAAAATTTGGGTCCGGGAGTCGATTACATATGGGGAAGGGTTAGCACCCCTGATACGCCTAAAATTGGTACCTATAGGGTTCGTATCGTAATAACAAAAAATTGATTTAATTTAAAAATTAATTCCTAACATGCATGAATGGTTCAAATATATATTTATATTTTTAAAAGAAATTTATGGTACCAAAGGAAAATGATGCCCGAAGACCGGGACAATACTCCCCATCAGGATAACGAAAATTTAAATAACAAAATTGAAATTATACATGTCAAAACCATTATTAGAACAAAAATATGAACATAAATTAAATACATATACATGAAGTAAAGACTAACATATAATATTACATTATAAAAGATACATAAAATAATATAACATGAAATTAAACACATTACAAACAAGTATCATACATAGCCATTAAACATATAATATATATAAAAGGAAAAGGATATTAACAAAAATAAATAACATAAATATGCCAACAATAAAAACACAAAGCAACATGTATATATCGAACAAATAAAAGACAATATCATAATAAACATAGAGACATAAAATAGTGAATCGAATACACATATATGTAAGGAACATAAAAATAATAAAACAGAATATAGGACCAAAAATAAACATAATTGAAAGGGCAAGGACCAAAAAAGAAATTTTCCCTTTGAAATCAGCTTTAAATGAAGGAAAATGGACCCAATTGAAAGCTTCTAGGAAAACACAGGGACTAAATGATAAATAAATCACATTAACAGCTTTAATCAGGTAACGGGGACGAAATTGAGAATTCATTTAAAATCCCAGGGACCACGGTCATGATTTAAAAAAGGCGGAAGGGCAGTAGAGCAAACTTCAAAACATGGAGGGACCATTTGGGTATTAACCCATTTTCAAAATCTGAATTAGTTCAATTTAGGGACGAAATTACAATTTTTTTAAAACATAGAGGGACTTAGGATGTAATTTTCCCATACGGAAGGGCACCGCTGCAAACAGATTGGGGCAGAGGGGTTAAAAATTGATTAAATCATATTTAAATAAAAAATTCTATAAATAGACCCCTTAGGTCTAAAATCCGGCCTTTAGCCATTTAAAATTTTTTAACTAAAAAAAACTCATTTCCCTTAATTTTCTCTCAAGTCGAACCCAAAAAAATAACCAAAATTCCTCTGGCTGCCCTAGTTTCCAGAAACTGACAGTGGTCCGACTACTCTGGCCACCGCCCACAGCCCACGGCCACCGCTAATCGGTGCCGGAAAGATAAAAATTACTCCTTTTCTAAAATCCTTTTCCAGATTTAAAACCCAAAGCTCCCTTTTTATCAAAGACAAACCTTTTTTATTTTAAAATTTTTGAATCGACATAGGTATAAAAGGTGAAAGGGGGAGGGACGATTGAATGGTGTCGTTCATCGGCGACACCCACCTCAGCCACCGTGCAAGGTGGCCGAACGAAGCCAAAAGGGTAAACTCTTCCCCTTTTTCGTTATTTTTTTGTTGTTATTATTATTTTGCATGCAAAGTAATAAAAATGTTATATACCTCTAAAACTCTTGTTTTTTACTTTTTATTTCATCCGAAAAAAACCCTTATCATGAATACTTTACATCATATATATGCTGATTTGGTCTCTGATCTCATTTTGTTTACAAGAAAAAATTAAATGTGTTCACTGTGGATTTGATTGCTTGAATGATATCCCTATGTTTTTTAATTATTTGTTCTGCATTTTGATTGAGGAACCGGTGAGGAGATCGTACGGCGGCATCGTTTTTTCGATGACAACGCCATGTGGCAGAGGAAGATGATCACTTTCGGCTAGATTTGTTCTGGGTCATTCGATTAAACTCGATCCAACGGCCGACATCATGTAAAGATGGATCGCTGAGATGAGATTTGGGCGATGATGCAGCAGAACCAGATGGAGATGCATGGCGTAGAGAAGGCAGATGGTCTTACGCGTGGACTGCACGCGCGTGTGGAAGATAGCTGGCTAGTGCGTGTATCTCACGCGGGTTCTGGAGGGACGCCGACCTTCAATCTTGGTCGTTGGATCTGGCTTGATCCAACGGCTCTCCTTTGGTTGCGTAGGAAAATAGATAGCATATTAGGGTTTCTTTTGCTATCAGATTTGGGCCTTAGCAGGCCTAGTACAATATGTAATAGATTTTCAAATTTGAAAATGGACTGGACTTAATTAATATTATTGGGTTTTTATTTATTGGATCAATTTCCTTTTATATATTTTTAGTCCATTAATAGCAATAGCACATATAATAATATATGACATTAATGCACACATACAAATTAACGTATACATGCAAACATACGGTACACATATATATACATACACATACAATATATTAATACACTCACATACACGAACATTCATACACACATATATTCATATATCATAATATTAATAATACATGCGAACATACACCTTTATACATATATTTATACCCAAATAAATAATAAATATACACACATTAAACACATAATAATAACACGCATATGTTATACCTACACAACATACATACATATAAACATATACATGCACATATATAATTATGCATACATATATACATATATTTAGTAAACATTAGACACTTATATTAATACTGAAAATAATTAATAACATTATACATAACCGGACAAAAATGAGTGATTACACACCCTAATCGGTGTTGCTCAAGTCAAATCAGTCCAACCGATTTTAGATCGATTCTATTTGTGAACCGGGCCCATCTAGTTCTCCCTAAACCTGCCCAACGAATTAGGCTAGCCTGATAACCAGTAAGCGCTAATGATATGGCATTGGGTTGGCCTATATAAGGCCCAATGGCTTTTAGCCTATTAAGCTAGTCTAACCTGAGTCTGCCAGATCTAACCCGACCTATTTGCCCAGCCCGTTAACCCAACCTGTGTCCATTAGACCTGAACCAATCTGACCCGAGTCTGACTCGACTGATTCAACATGTTGGCCGAGTCGACCCAATTGAGTCAACTTAGAGAGTCAACTCAACTGAGTCAACCCAGTTAACCAGTTGATCGATGATATCAGCGTTGACTGATGATGTCAGTGTTGACTGATGATGTCAGCATTGATCGATGACGTTAGTGTTGACCGATAACATTAGCGTTGATTTTGACCAAAAAGTTAAAATTTTCAGAAAACCCCATTATATGTTTCTCGACATCATGAGGCCGTTTTTGAAGTCTGTTTTAAGAAATTCTAACTCGAAAGCCTCCAAATCTAACATTGAACCCGAGCTTGCTTATATGTTTAATTTTAGTTTAAGAGCAATGTGAATGAGGACTAATTAAGGGTACTATTTTATTGAAGGTATTCATCTATACTTGTATATGAGATGTTGAGGGACATCAAATTCGAGCTTAAGAGTGATCTCTGAGATTTTCAAATGTAGATCAGAATCAAGGTAATAGATTACTACCTCTTGCATGCTTTACGAAGCATGTAAGTAATTGGTTAATGTATGCATGAATATGATTAAGAGTATGTTAAGTCTGCTTACGTCAAATCGATTAAGAAAAATATGAATGGTAATCTGAATAAAATCGCAATTCTAAATGTGAAATTAATAAATCAAAAAGATTTTAAGTACAATAAATTGTGAATAAGGCTGTAAATTCCAAGTTTGACTAATAGTGTTGAAGGAATCAATGCCTAAAATAGTTGGTTATATAATTGTGAAAAACCCTTGAGGTGAAAGAATAACCATAATACCCCTGTTAATGAATATTGATCTAGAAATCTACATTTATTCTGGTAAACAATTGATTCATCTAGAAACTTCGATGTACTTGGAAAGATACGGTAACAAGACTTAAACCTTCGAGAATGATAAGTACTTAGATTCAACCAAAATTTTGAATAAATCTCTAAAGGCAAATTTATGGTAAACTCTTTGAATGTCCAGATTAATCAAACTGTTAGAAAATACAAAATTTATTATAATGACTAAAATGAGTGAGAGAATTAGAAATACTGATACTACTAAATCGATAAATGACCAAAATGTCGTCAAGCATTGGAATTTCTAAATTAACTGAAATGAAAGATATTCCCCTGAGTTCTGAAATAAATAGATGGTTTGGAAAAGTTGAAAGGATCGAGATGATTGAAAGGATTGAAAATAATGATATGTATGAATTAGCTAAAATGACTAAGATACCCTTAGACACCAAAACTACTAAATTAACTAAATGCCGGACATAACCTGGAGATTAAAATGATTAAGTGGTTTAAAAGGATCGAATGAACGCGAATGAGTACACTTTAGTAATTGGAATACCCTCCTGATATATCCTAAGTCTTGATTGATCCTGATATACCCGACTTCCCAAATCTTTCCCGATATATCTAAATTCTTACATAATTATGTTGTAATCACTCATTTTTGTTAGGGTATTATTAATATATTATTTATTATTAATATTAAGGATTAATAGATTTAGTATTAATGTTGATTAATACTATTAATGTTTGTATAAATGTACGTGTGTATATGTGTATCTAGGTACGTACGTATGTGTATGTATATAGGTATGTATGTACGCTTAGGTATATGAATATATGTATGGATAATATTATTTATGTATTTGTATGTGTGTGTACGTATATAGTATGAACGTATATCATATGTATATTGCGTGTGTATGTTGTTATTATTGTATTATTATTATAAATATTAATACTATTAATAGTAATATATATTGTTAATAATTAAAACTAAAAACAAATCTAAAAAGGTAAAACCCATCTCATTAATATCAGTCCAATTACAAACCTTAATAAAAAAAACCCAAATATTACAAGACCCATTCGAACAAACCTAAACCCACTTTTATCCTAAAACCCTAATGACTAATCTGATCTAATATTTTTTCTCTCTTCTGCGCAGCTAAGGGAGAGCCGTTGGATCAAGCCAAATCCAACGACCATGATTAAAGCAAAGAGACCCCTCGGATGCCGTGTGTGACCAACGCGCGGGCTGCTCATCTTCCTACGCATGATTGTGATGCACGCGCTGACTCATCCTCTTCCACGCGCCACGTGTTTATATCTTAGGCTGCCACATCATCCCCGAGATCAAATCTCAGTTGTTCGTGCTTTAAGCTATCTCAGCCGTTGGATCAAATCTGATCCAACGACTGAGATTGAATCTAGCTGATCGAAGACCCTTCATCTGCTCTTCCACTTGCCTTCACCGCCTGCAATCACGGCTATAGTCCTCACCGGCTCACCCACCAAGCATGGCTAAAGAATCATAAAAATAGGGTATGTAAGATTCTAAAATCAAATACGGATTCATTTAATGTTTGCTTATTCTTGTAAACAAATATCAAATCAAAAGAGATAAAAAAATCAGCATATATAATGTAAGCATCTCAACCATTTGCACACAAGTTTTTTCGGATGAAATAAAAACAATAAAAAAAGATTTTCAGAGGTTTTATCCATCTCATATTTTTCTTTACATGCATTTTCTAAAAAATAAAAAACAAAAAAGGGAAATCAAGAAAAGAGTTTACCCTCACCGTTGTATTGGTCTTGTGCTGGTTATAAACCCTCGCTTTTAACCGAGTACGACAAACTAGTGAAGGCTCAAGCCTTTTGTTTTAAAAAAAGATCTCTAAAGGTTCTTTGGTTTGAATCTAATGAAAAGGAGGATTATTTTAGGGTTTTCAACACTGAGGACGAAGGTTTTGGGGGAGGTTAACGGTGGCTGAGGTAGAGGGCAGTGGCCGGAGTAGTCCAAACTCCGCCAGAATCTGGAAATGGGGTTTTTTTAGGGATTTGGGAGGATTTAGGAGTTCAGTTTGAATAATACAGATTAGGGGAGAGTATTTTTAAGGGCTTTGAGAAAAAATGGCAAAAAGGCGAAAGCTTATCTAATTTGGCCTTTTTATATTCTTTAATTTTTTTAAAATGGTTTAATAACGTAAATAATCCCTTCGCCCCAAAATAGTAACATTTTAAGGACCTCTGTAAATTTTAATTGCTCTGGTACCCTTCTACATGGGTAAATCACTCATTTAGTCCTTTAAAGCTTTGGCCTTTTTTCAATTTAACCCCTTCGTATTTGATTTACTTATTTTCAAAAGGTAGAATCACAATTTCAGTCCCCTATCTTTTTATCGTTTTTGATCTAGTCCTTTTTGTTAGTTTTATCAGTTTTGTTAAATGGTATATTTCTTATTTTGATGCCCGAAAGTTTACAGAAGTTTCCAATTCAGCCCTTTTTCCAGTGGATTATTTCTTCTTTTAACCCTTGTGTTATCTTGCATATTTATTTTTATCCCTTTTATTTTATTTTAGTCTTTATTTATGTATTTATATTTTTTATACATATTTGTGCTTTTGCTTCGTATTTTTCTACTTACTCGTATCAAATATCTTGTTGTTCTTTTTTTTGGTTGTGTATTTTTTTTGTTTGATTCATATTATTATGTTTTTTATGTTTAATGTATTCTTGTTCATATGTTTTTTATTTTATTTGATATATATTGTTTTAATTTGTTTCGTTTGTTAATATATTTCATGAATATTTGTTTGTGTGCACGTTGATATTCATTTAAATTTTATGTTTCCATGTTTGTTTTTGGTTCGTATTAATGTATATAGTATAATATTTTTCATTTTATATGTTGATTCGTCATATATTATGTTTTCGTTATTTTAAGCCATGTATATATTTTGCCTTCCTTGTATGCAAATATATGTATATTATGTTTTTTTAGTATTATAATTATATATAATGTTTATATTTATAAAGTTTTTTAGACAGGTGTATCCATTTTTTATTACATTTATTTTATATAAGTATACTAAGTTGTATTACCTATTATGTTTTTATATATGTTATATGTATAGATTAGATAATTTTTTTTACATATGTATATTTCTTCGTGTGATTTCTACTTATCTTTGTCTATGTTACTTATTTTATTTTTTTCATGTATTTTAATTTATCATGTCTATATTTGTTGTATATAGTATTAGGCCTTTATCCTATTATTCTAGTGGGAGTGTTATCCCGGACTTTGTGTACAATCTCCTTTGGTACCGTAGATATCAAGGCAAAATCTTAAATTGCACACATGCATTCTAGGAATTAACTTTTAAATTAAATCGATTTTCTCAATCATTACGATACGAACCCATTAGGTACTAATTTTGGGCGGTGTGGGGGTGCTAACCCTTCCCTATCCGTAATCGACTCCTGAACCCACGTTTTTAAAATCTCTAGTTTTGTTTCTATGGTACCCAGCCTACAGAAGTGGCTAGTGGCGACTTCATATTTTTAAAATACGAGTTTTCCTAAAATTCTCCTTTTTAAATAAAATTTTCAATAAAAGCGGAAACACTCCCCCATACGTGATTTCTTGTTTTTCGTAGCGGCACGGAAAAAATAGTCGCTACAATGATATATCAGAAATTCTGAATGATCTTGAGGTATAATTCATGAATACCTGGATGAAGTCGATATCTATCGAATTCCTTCGAATAAGGTTCTTGGTTCTGAATCAGTCTATAATGGATTATACTTCAGTGTCTCATTTCTGTGATTATCAATGACATTTGAGTAATAAATTGTTCAATCTAGTGTGTTCCAAGTGCACATGAATATTCTCTCCGATTTGAACCCAAGAATGTCTCTTGACCTAAATCACGACATTCATCTGTCTGAATATACCTCTATATTTGATCCAAAAAACATGTTATCTGGCTATTTTTTCACTAAAAATAATTTTCTGCTTTATATCTTCTGCTATCACTATATACTATTGATTATTGTTATTACTACCTAGACTATTTATTGGGGTACTTGAGATAGAAGATGAAGTCACTACAAGTTCAACCCTAAACTTGTTGGTAATTCCTATTGTACCAGGTTTCTATGCTTCGACTAGGGTGATTCCTACTGTTTCATGTTCTTATGCTTCGGCTAGGGTGATTCCTACTGGACCGAAGGTAATCTCCTTAGATTGGCACCTACGCCCAATGGGCCTAGGTTAATGCCCATTATTGATGCAGTTCTAGGGAACTCCATACTGGAGTTCGGTTGGAGGGTAGTTAGGTTATAAATAAAATCTTCTTGCCTCTTTTAAATCTACCCTACTGAATTAATTTACCACCATTTAAAACTCTCTGTATGGCTCCTATCTGCACTCGATGGAACATACTAGACTTCTGAGATCAACTTCCATAAACTATCTATCTTCTGATTCTTTAGACTATAGGCTTCTTGCCTGATACTCGAGTGGTCGAAGAAAGAACAACTTTGTTACCTTTAGATAAACTGCTTTATTGGAATACCGAATCAAAATTAGACCCTATTGTTTCCTGGAACACCATGAAAGCTTTATGCTTTGCCATATACATGTATGTGCTTATAGCATTATTTAGTAGTTTTGTATTACTGAGTTGTTCCAATCTTACATTGGTTTTCCATCTCAGGTTAAAAGATTGATCATGGTGCATTTTTGACATCATCATAGGAGTTTCTTCGGCACTGCTTGCGGAGTACAGTACCAATTTAATTAGGGACATGCGTGTCACGTCTTGATTTATATTTGAGTCTGTAATTCATTTTATAACATGTGTATATGAACATTATTCTGTTAAATGAGTAATTTTTGAACTTGTATTTTAAATGTAGATTTTTTAAAATGTTTTAATTGGTTTTGAAAATTTGTTTATCTAAATTTTTTTGTGAGTCGCTCCGGTGACCCGAATGTGACACCTCAGATTGGATTGGGTTACCTATATCGACATGTGGGTGTTACATTTAGTGGTATCAGAGCTTAAAGTTGCATCTTGCTAGGTAGATCGGCCAGGGTGTCTGGTCTATGCATGCCCCTAGATCATAACTGTACTCCCCCGAGTTGGAACTCCGATGTCGAATCTTTTTTTCCTAAAATAAGTGAATCTAAGTATTTTGTCCACCACAGCTCGATTTGTAATGCCTATAACATTTGTCTATGATTCAGATTTGTTTGATGAAGTCGAATCTAGAAAAAAAGAAACATGGATGGCTAATGCTTGCGAAATTGAAGATCTAAATCAGATTGTGAAAGAATATTTGATTATGTGAGATGACCGATATAAGATTTTAGGTAAGGCTATTCGGTGACAATGATTATGTTTGAGAATAATTCGATGTAAATTTAATAAAAATATTATGAATTTAAAGAAAATGTGTTTGTGAGCATGGTGAAAGTGTAAATTTTGCGGTGACTCTGTTATGCACAAAGAAAGTAGTTGCCTGAATATTACGTTGAAGGTAAGTGATTTTCGTTCAATACCTTGGTTATGTTTGGCCGGCATAAAGAAAGGCTTTTCCCTTAAAAAATTGTGGCATGGTGTACCGCTATGCATCATTTCTAACTAGAATATGGTGTTTATATCCTGATTCTAGAAGATCCAAATAGAGGCTTTCAGTACTCGTCTGAACTACAGTTGCAGTTTTTTATTCATAAACTGATGGTCAATCTAGAAGAGTAATACAAATCCTAGAAGTTATACTTCTTGGTTTTATGATTGACTTCTATGATAGTTAGGAAAGTTTATTATCCTCGATTGAGTCTACTTCTAAGAACAGTTATGAGACAAATGATCTCGTGGCACCATATAAATTTTGTGTGGGTTCAAGTACCATATTTTGACCAATTAGTCTAATATGAATGATGGGATAATTTTGGGACCAAATTCAATCCGAGAAATTATGGATAATGTTAGATTGATTCGTGACCGTTTGAGAGTCCCGAGGGACAAGGATACTCTGAAGGATAAGTTTTAGTAGATGAATAAATGGAATGACAGTTTTTGTATTCCTCTGACTCTGATAAATTTTGAGGACAAAATTTCTTTTTTTTGGGGGGGGGGGGTTGTAACATCCTTATTAAGTAATCACAAAAATCTATTTTTAAGGCTAGTTGAGAAAAATGAGAAAGTGTTATCAATGGGATTTGAACCCATGACCCCTTGAATGGAGAACCCATGACTTAGCCATTTGAGCTAAGGTATTCTTTGAACACAATTACTCCAACTTAATATTAAGCTAAACCCGGTTCCCATACGAATTCAATAAATAAGTCTGATATACCAACCACCCTTCGTTAATGCACCATCTTTTTCCATTTACCTAATAGGAAATAGGATCTAGAGAATTCCAAAAGCTTCTCCTATGTTCACCGGCCTGATCTTGGCCACTGCTCGGCCATAGTCAGCACTGTTGCCACAATTCTGTTCGTCGTTACAACCTAAACCCAATGTCATTAACCACTCACATAGCAGCAGCACCATTTGTCATAGAGAATGAGTTGAAGATTCATCGAGAACCTAACCTCATCCTTCCATGTTTTTTGTGTTTTTTGGTTGCATCTATCATTCGACCCTATCGCAATCATTGCCATTGTCTTCTCCATAATAAGGCAAGCTAAACCCCTATCACCGGTTATCTTTTTGTCATCGATTGAGGGTTATCAGAGTTACGAGAAAACCGTTTAGTTTTCCTTGTTTATGGCCAGTTTTAACCGTAGTAAGTTTCTAAACCTTCTTATATAGGATATTCGAGTCTTTGGTCATCATCCTGAAGCATTTTTTGGTTGCTTGGGCCGTGCGTGACCTTCATGCGCCGCCATGGGCAATTTCTGACCACCCTAGTCTGTGTTGCTCGAGTTAGACTCGTCCAACCAATTTGGGATTAGTCTTATCTGTAAACTTAGCTGATCTGGTTCTCCCTCAACTGGCCCAACGAATTAGGCATGCCTGATAACCAGTAAGCCATGATGATATGGCATTGGGATGGCCTATATAAAGCTCAATGGCTTTTAGCCTATTAAGCCAGTCCGACCCCAGTCTTCCATACCTGACCCAACCTATCTGCTCAACCTGTTAACCCGACCCGTGTCTGTCAGACTCGAACGAGTTTGACCTGAGTTTGACCCGAGTCTAACTAAATTGATTCAACCCATTAACCGAGTTGACCCAACTGAGTTAAATTAGTGAGTTAACTTGCCTAATTCAACTCGCGGTTGATCGATGATGTCAGCATTAATTGATGACATCAGCGTTGATGATAACGTTAGCATTGACTTTTTCCAAAAAGTAAAATTTTTTGAAAACCTTTATTTTATGTTTCTCAATGTCGTAAGCTCGTTTTGAAGTTTGTTTCGCAAAATTCTAACCCAAAAGCCTTTAAATCTGACCTTGAACCCGAGCTTGCTTTCGTGATTAATTTTAGTTTAAAAGCAATATGAACGAGGACTAATTAAGGGTACTGTTTTATTGAAGGTATTCAGCTACCCCTCGTATCTGAGATATTGAGGAACGACGAATTTGGGCTCGAGAGTAATCTTTGAGACTTTCAAATGTAGATCGGAATCAAGGTAATACATTACTACCTCTTGCATGCTTTATGAAACAGGTGAGTAATTGGTTAATGTATGCATGAATATGATTAAGAGCACTGTTAAGTCCGCTTAGGTCAAATCGATTAAGAAAAATATGAATGGTAATATGAATAAGATCGTAATATTTGAATGTGAAATTAATAAATCAAAAAGATTTTTAGTGCAATAAATTATGAATAAGGTTGTAAATCTCTAAATTTGACTAATAGTGTTGAAGGATTCAGTGCCTGAAATAGTCAGTTATATAATTGTGAAATACCCTTGAGGTGAAAGAATGACCATTATACCCCTATTAATGATTATCGATCTAGAAATATATATTTATTCAAGTAAAGAACTGATTCATCTATAAACTTCGATGTACTTGAAAAGATACGGTAACAAAACTTAAACGTCCGAGAATTATAAGTACTTAGATTCAACCAAAATTTTGAATAAATTTTTGAAGAAAAATTTATGTGAAACTCTTTGTATTTCCTTATTAATCAAACTGTCAAAAAATACAGAATTAATTATAATGACTGAAATGAGTGAGAGAATTAAAAATACTGATACTAAAGAATTGACAAATGACCAAAATGTCCTCGAGCATCAGAATTTATAAATTAACTAAAATGAAATATATGCCTTTGAGTTCTAAAATAAATAGATGGTTTGGAAAAGTCGAAAGGACCGAGATGACCGAAAAGATTGAAAATAACGATATGTATGAATTGGCTAAAATGACTAAGATACCTTCGGACACCAAAACTACTAAATTAACTAAATGAAGGACATAACCTGGAGATTAAAATGATTAAGTAGTTTAAAAGGACGGAAAGAACGTAGATGACTGCACTTTAGTAACTAGAATACCTTCGTGATCCAGAATCTTAATTGATCCTGGTCTACCCAGCTTTCCAAAATCTTTCCCGATATATCTGAATATTTACATAATCATGATATATCAGAAATTCTGAATGATCTTGAGGTATAATTCCTAAATAACTAGATAAAGTCAATATTTATCGAATTCCTTCGAATAAGATTCTTGATTCTAAAATTAGTCTAGAATGGATTATACTTTAGTGTCTCCTTTCTATGATTATCAATGACCTTTGAGTAATAAATTGTTCCATCTAGTGTATTCCAAGTGAACATGAATATTCTCTCCGATTTGAACCCAAGAATGTCTCTTAACTTGAATCAAGACATTTATATGTATGAATATACCTCTGTATCTGATCGAAAAAACATGCTCTCTGGCTACTGTTTCACTAAAAATAATTGTCTACTTTATATCTTCTGCTATCACTATTTACTATTGATTACTGTTATTACTGCCTAGACTATTTACTAGGTACTCGGGATAGAACGTGAAGTCACTGCTGGTTCAGCCTTGATCCGGTTGGTAATTTCTACTGTACCGGGTTTCTATGCTTCGACTAGGGTGATTCCTACTGCTTTAGGTTCCTATGCTTCGGCTAGGGTGAGTCCTACTGGACCTAAGGTAACACCCTTAGGATGGCACCTACGCCCAATGGGCTTGGTTTAATGCCTATTATTGATGCAGTTATGGGGAACTGCATACTGGAGTTCGGTTGGAGGTAGTTAGGTTATAAATAAAATCTTCTAGCCACTTTCAAATCTACCTTACTAAATTAATTTACTACAATTTGAAACTCTCTGTATGGTTCCTATCTGCGCTCGATGGAACACACTTAACTTCTGAGATCAACTTCCATAAACTATCTCTCTTCTGATTCTTTGGACTATAGGCTTCTTGCCTGATACTTGAGTGGTCGAAGAATGAACAACTCTATTACCTTCAGATAAAATGCTTTACTGGAATACCGAATCAAAATTAGACCCTATTGTTGCCCGAAACACCATGACAGCTTTATGCTTTGCCATATACCTGCATGTGCTTAAAGCATCATTTAGTAGTTCTGTATTACTGAGTTGTTCCAAACTCACATCGTTTTTTCATCGCAGGTTAAAAGATTGATCATGGTGCGGTTTTTGACATCAACATACGAGTTCTTTCAGCTCTGCTTGATGAGTATGGTACCTATGTAATTAGGGAGCATGCATGTCATGTCTTGATTTATATTTTAGTCTGTAATTCGTTTTATAACGTGTATATATGAACATTTTTCTGCTAAATAAGTAATTTTCATACTTGTATTTTAAATTCAAAATTTGTTTTAAATGTTTTAATTGGTTTTGAAAATTTATTTATCTAATTTTTATTGTGGGTCACTCCGATGGCCTGAGTGTGACACCTGGGATTGGACTGGGTTACCTGTATCGATCTGTGGGTGTTACATATGCTTTTCTAAGAAAAAAATGGCGTAGCGCTATCTACCACCGAGGCAGGATATATTTTCGTCAGTAGTTGTTGTGCTCAAGTCCTTTGGATGAAGCAACAACTCTTAGATTATGGAATTGATGTAGGTACCGTCCCCATAAAGTGTGACAATACTAGTGCTATTTGTCTCACTAAAAATCTCATCCAATATTCTAGAACCAAGCACATAAAGATAAGAAATCATTTCATTAGAGATCATGTCTTGAAAAATGATGTTGTTCTAAGGTATGTAGGCACCTTGAACCAATTAGCGGATATCTTTACCAAATCTTTAGATAAAAAGCGTTTTTGGTCTCTTATGAGAGAGTTAGGTCTTACTAGCCTTTCTTGAACCCTAGAGCCTTGTTTTGTGCTTAAATCTTGCTTGAATTTGGTTGATATTCATGTTTGTGTGATTTTGCTCCTATATGAATCTATTCATGTTGTTAGAGGGAGTATGTATCTGTTTTTTCTCATTCATGATGATCTCATATCATAAACATGCATTTCAATTCGAGTAAAATTGAATTTTTGGGTCTCTTATAGACAAATCTGTCAAAATTGGTTAGGGGTATCGATACAGGGTTTAGCGTATCGATACAAGTATCAAAGGTAGCATTTTGGTATAGTTTATCTTGTACCAGTACAGATCAAGGATCGGTACAAGGTAAACTCGTACCGGTATACGGTTTTGGTACACAACTATTGTGTATCGGTACGCATGGCCGCTGGAGCTTTAAATAAGCCTTTAAATGAGTTTTTCCTAATTTAAGTCAAACTAAACCGTTTCTCTCAAAACCCTAGACAACAATACTCTATAAAAATCCTCCAAAACTCTTATTTTTTCATCAAATTACTTCAAAGTCTTTGGGGGCTTTTGTTTTCAACATCAAACCCAAGCAAATTTCATCAAGTTTTGTGCAAATCATCTCTTCATTCATCCATCATCCATATTCAAGGTAAAATTTTATTTTCCTTAAATTTAGATTTCTTTCATATTTTTGTATTGTTTTGTTTAAAATTTATATATTTAGGATGTATATATATCCTTGCTTTCAAAGATTTTACAAAATATTTTTCAAAACTGAAATTTTTTTATTCGAATATAATATTATCTCGTATATTTTATTGTCTAGTTTTCAAGTTTTTAAGTTATCAAAATTTTATTTTATACTTGTATATGATTTTAAACTATACAATATAGGTTTTCATACTACCTTGACCATTGGATTAATTTACTGGATTGAATCGTGAAGTTTATGCATACATATGTTTTGTGGTTTGAATTATCAGGTTTTTCACCATGCCTCCTGAGAAAATATATGGAAAATAGTTGGTGTCTAGTTCTACCAATCATAATCCCAATCCCAAAAACAATGCTACAAAACCAAACCTTAACCGAATTTTTATCCATTGTTTTAATGAACCCGAATATCCCAATCTATGGATTATTTTAAACAATTTCATTCTTACAAAATCTGTTCTGTATGTGTTCTTTCTATGTCCTTTATGTGCCCGATGAATTTAACTTCGTTATCTTGATTTAATGAGGCGATGGAAATTTATGACTTTTTAAGCATACCCGGCATTCTTTACAAAAATTTTGTCCTCATTTTCTACACAAATGCTTGGTGTATTTACAATCAAGAGAAAATCGAAGTCATGGCTATTGAGTCTTATCTCATGGGAAAAAAATTTCATCTTGCTTCTACTAAAATTGTCAAACTTTTGGGTTTAGATGATGTGGTAATAGATGATAAAAATGCTTTTGGTCAAATCTATAGTGGCTCCGTAACAGTGCTCGATGCCCATGAGCGTTTCCTTCACCTCCTCATCACTTGGTGGTTTCGACCAACCAGTGGTAAGTGGTTTACCATTTGTCAATTTGATGACTTTTGGCTATATTGTTTTTGTGAGAGATAACGTCTAAACCTAGCCCAAATATTGTTTGCCGAGTTGGTCCATCTTGTCCAAAACCGCCATATCACCCTTGTGTCTTTTTTCACCTATGGCACCACTTTGAGCTACATGTTCCACAAGCTTGGGATAGATTGTTCTTTTGATCTTGGAGTGCCTCTCACCGATCCCATCAATGATCGTTCTCTTCGGTGATCCAAGTTTACATTCTACATTGGACAATGGGTTCGCAATGCGGATCTTCCAGGTGGTGCTCAAGCTGATCCCGTAGAGAATGTTCCAGATGCTCTTATGGCTCTGGTTGCTCAACCTTCCCTCGATGCTCTTATGGCTTACCTTGATAGGAAGTTTGCTACCTTGATATGAGGTTGGATTCTAGCTTCACTACCTTTGACACTCATATGACCTCCTTGGAAGCTAGAGTTACCTCAATTGAGCAACGTCAAGCCTCGATGGATATGACCCTCACCGCGTTTCACACCGAATGACTTGGTCATGCTCTTGGTGATAATCATGAGGAAGATGAATACGAGGAAGATGAAGATGAGGAAAACTCTTAGGCTTGCATCTTATTCATTCCGTGTCATTTTATCTATTAAGATTTTAGTTTTATGCACCTATGTTTAGTTTTTCATGACATTATGCTTTTATAATTTGGTTTGTGTTTTTAATTTTTAAGTTGGATATTTGTGTTGCTTTGAATTTATAATATTTATGTTGTTTAATTATCTTTGGAGTATTCTTGCTTTATCTCTAGTGTTTATGCCTTATTGATTTTGATCTAACATAAGGTGGAGAAAGTATGGGATATAAATTTTCAAAGATTTTTTGAAAACAAACTATGTTTTAGTCTTAAAGAAATGGGAGTGATTTCAAAAGAAAACCAAAAATTATTTTGGTTTTGTTATATCAAAAAGGGATGGATTGTAAAACCTATATTTTATTTTGATATAACAAGGACTATTTGTAAAAAGAAAAAAAATTAATTACTCAAAAGACTCACAAATTGACAAGGATTCAAACTTAAAATAATTTCTAAGTCAAAACCTTAAACCCCAAATATTTTTTAAGTGTTTTTTGGTACCCAAACAACCAAATTGGTCCAGGAGTACTGATACGCCTTAGGCCGTATCGGTACAGATTTTTGCTACTGGAAATCTATTTTATGTTTAACAGCTACAGGGTACCGATACGCATGTAGCCGTATCGGTACGCCCTTCAAACCTGGTAACCAAATTGCATACAAGTATCGGTACGGCTTCATGCATACTGGTACGAGGGTTAAAGATTTCCAAAAACTTTTCATTTAATATTCGAACGTTGCCTTGTCAGTTTTATTGGAATCATATCTTTGAAAATCAATTAACACATACCGATACGCATATGCGTATCAATATGATTTTTTATGCTCAACTTATCAGGATTCTAGTGAGCAAAATTGGTATCGATACGGTACGGCCCGTACCGATACCCTTTGTAAATTGAACTCTTCGTATTGATATGAGTTCCCTCATATTGATACCTCTTTGTTGCAACATCTATTTTCTATCTTAACAAGTACCGATACGAGCCTTCGCATACCGAAACTCAGTGTTGGCAGACAATATTTATTGCGGGAAAATGTAGCCCAATGGCTATAATTATGATCTCAGCTACCCAAACGGTTGGAAATCAATAAGGGGGTATAAAATCAAGTCTCCAATGCTACTTCAACAATGATCCATCAAGTCAAAAGCATTCAAGCACACATCCAACTTCTTATAGCCTTAATTGTCAAATTCTTGTAAACCCACTTTAGAGTTCTTATTGTAATCTTTGTACTCAAGTGTTTGGGGTTTAAGTGAGCCCAGAATTGTGCAAACAATATACCTAGTGAGGGATTTTCAGTTTGCTCTATCTGTATTTCTCTTTGTAAGGATTCTTAAGACTTTGGGGTATAAGTCTTAAGGGAGTTGTAAGATTATCTCCTTTAGCCTCAAAAAGAAAGCAAATCTAGTGGATTTGAGAAATCCTTAAGCAAATATAGTGGATTTGAGAAATCCTTAGTGTGGATAGCTAAGGTAGTGGATCTAAACCTTGTTGAGAAGGTTGAACCACAATAAATCTTGTGTCTCATTTTTTCTTACTTTTCCAATTGTTTCCAACAAAATTTTAAATTTCCAATTCACCCCCTCTTGGCCATCTTGCATTGATCTTTCATCCAAACAAAACCAATAGCGAGAAGGTGTTAAAAGATGCACTTTGGAAAACAACAAGATCTACATATATCACCCAATTCAATGTTGCCATGAATGAAATGAAGGCAATATCTAAAGATGCTCATGAATGTTTCATGATAACCCATCTCCATGTGGTCCAAACCACACTTCTCCACTAGGAGTAAGTGTGACATACTGCTAAACAATCTGTCAAAGTGTTTCAACAAGGTAACTTATTTTTTACTTTGCTTTATAATCTACATAGCTAGAATGAACTCTCTGAAAGTTATAGAATGATAACTGAACTCTCTGAAAGTTATAGAATGGTAATTGAACTTTCAGAAAGTTACAGAATGGTAACTGAACTATCTAAAAGTTATAGAATGGTAACTGAACTATCTAAAAGTTACAGAATGGTAATTAAAATTTTCATTTATTTTGCATATTATAATAGAGGCAAGATACAAGCCAATACTTACAATGTTGGAAATTATTATGACCAAGATGATGAGATGGATAGTCCAAAGGAGACAAGAAGCAAAAACATTTAGTGGAATTTTGTGTCATAAGATTCAAAAAAAGCTTGATATCCAAATTCAAAACTCTGTTAGGTCAGTATTGATATAAGTTTGATATTCCAATTCTAACTTTATTTTATTTATGTCTATTGTGTTCAAAGTTGCTAATACTTTTTTATATATGCTGGTAACTTTTAATACCAAGTTGAATGTGGCCAAGGGGAACAACACGTGGTGAACATCCAAAATCATACCTGCACATATAGAAGATTGGATCTCACTAGAATCCCATGCAACCATGTCATTTTAGTTATCCACGACAACAATATAAATGTAATTTCGTTTGTTAAACTGTGTTATAGGAAGGACACTCAACTCTCAATTTATGCGCACCACATTAGTCCTATTAAAGGTGTTAATCAGTGGACCAAAATAGAAGGCATGGAGCCTATACTTCCACCAGTTTTTAGAAGAGCAGCTAGAAGACCAAATAAAAGAGGAGATTAAAAAGTGATGAAGTTCCTAATACTAGAAAAGTGAGTAAAAAGGGCATGCAAATGACTTGCACCAAATGTGGTAAAACTAGCCACACTATAAGAACTTGCAAAGGGGAAATTGGTGGAAACAAATATCTCAAAAAACCTGTAAGTTTTTATTACATTTTATTTAATTTTATACTTGTACTTGTTTAGTTTCCACTAATTGTTTAGTTCTGTTTTTGTTCACAAAGGGTTCATCAATGCAACATCAAGGTCCAAGGAAGCCTTCAAGGCAACACCAAGGTCCAAGGCAACCTTCAAGGCAGCACCACCAAGGTTCAAGACAACCTTCAAGGCAAAAGCTACCAACAAGAAGAAGGCAACAACCAATCCACCAACAATCTCCAATCCAATATTCTACAGGGTAAAACCAACCACCTTTGGTTATGACAATAAGGTGGATGATGCTACACAAGAAAGTTCTATCTCCAACCCACCAACACAAGCCTTTAATGCACATGATTGAAGGATTGATTTTTTGACTTATTTTGTTCACATTTTGTGGCTTATTTTGTGACTTTGTGGCATTATTACTTGCTTTTGCTCATGTGGGTTAAATTTGATGCATGAAACAATCATGTAGATTTTCATGTATTAGAAGCAATCTACATGTAACACCCTAAACTCGAATATCACATTTAGGCCTTAAGCCTAACCTATTACCATAAAATTTCTCGATTCAATTTAGCCCAATAAGGTATTTACCAAAAACATTTAAAGACAATAGTTTAAAACATGGATAAAACGTTACAAAGGAGCTCCAAATTTAATTAAAAATATTTGAACATCTGATTTGATTAATACAATTCCAAAATTAAGAATTACATATTTGACCGCGTAAGGTCCTATAAATACACAGCCCACTAAACACAAGTATCGTACTCTGGAAATCACCACATGCTAGAATCTCGTACTGATAGTGTTCCTCGATCTCATGATCCAACGATCAACCTACGCACGAAAACAACGATTTAGAGCATTGAGCTTACAAAGCTTAGTGGCACTATCGCTAGTACGAGCAATAAGGAGAGATAAATAAACATGTGGCACTATCGCTAGTCATCTAAACACATGCTCTCAACATAGAAACACGTCATACGTGGCATACAAGGCCCAACCATACTCGGGATCCCACCATATCATACGAGCTAAAGCACACAAAGTTATACCACAAACCTGGGGTAAGGCCCGCTCCCGCATCACTAAGCATCTATAAGGCCCGCATCCACTAAGCATCGGGATCATACACACTGAATGAGCCCCGCGTCTACTAAGCATCAGGATCATACACTCTATAGGGTGAGGCCCACGACCACTAAGCATCAGGATCATACACCCATGCTCCGAATCTCTCAACAAGCATATTCAAATGAGGCTCGCGACCATTAAGCATCAGGATCATACATTCAAGAATCTTTAACCAAGGTGTTGCAACACACTCTTTCTTACACTGAATATCCGGATCCCACCAAAAAATGGTAAATCAACCATTTAGGTGTCCATATCAGCACATAACAAGGACACGTCTACCACACAGCACACAGTATCACATGATCCACCAAGGATCACTACGGTTGCTATTACCATCAAGTCACCCAATGTTTACCAAGTTATTAATTATTATAGAAGTGTATATTAATTATCTCATTAATATCTCAAATAAATTTCCTTCTTTTATTACCATTATAGATTATCTCGTTCAGTGGGTATCGGTAGTCAAACACGAGTATCGGTATAGTACTCTTGGGTACCGGTACTCATACGCACATCGATACTAATATTGCTTACTAGAAATCTTATATTTCCACAAGTTCCAATACGGGTTAACCCGTACTGATACGGCCCCCAATAGTGTACCGATACGACCGAAGCTTGTACTGATACCCTATTCACAGGTTCGGACAATTTTCTCAAGTTATGATATTACAACGCTCTATTTGATCCCTAAAGCTTATGAAAGCCATTAGGGTTTATTTACCAATGCATTCAATCAATTAATATAATTACGAACTACATAATCATTTAATCAAATATTTATCCCTTAAGCATAACTTTTATCAAATCACGTCAATATATTCGAACAAGCATACAAGGCATCACGACTACCAATAAATCAAACAATCACAAAGTAATTACACGAGCATATCAAACGACCCTATACAGTCTTTAAAGTATCCATGATTATCATTGTAATGCCTCAAATTTGGGCCTAGAAGTTAGCAAGATAGATTAGACGGTTCAGGGGAACCAAATTAGGCGATTCGAGCTAGTTTTAGGTATTAATTCAAATAAATTATTTTTGGCTAAAATAAAATATGGAAAATATAAGAAAATATTTAATTAATATATTAAGGGTTTTGTAAAACTCGATTTGAAGAAATAAATTTGGATTAAATGACATTTTGGTATGGTGACTAAAATGTAAAGTTTTCAAAATTGTTTTGGTGACTAAATCGTAAAAGGGTCAAAACTTAGAATCTTTAATAATTTACCAATGTTTTTAATTAGACTTTTCCCCTAATTTAGGCTATTTTTAAATGGTTTTAAAATGTTTATTTAATAAAAATAAAATAGATTTAATCAAAAAGATTTCTAAAAAAGCTAATTCATTTTCTTACGTAACTACTTTTTCTCTCAACCTTTTCTCTCAACTTTCTCAGCAGCCAAACTATCAATTTTACTCTAAAATGATCAGGAATTATCTCTTTTTGATTTCTTTTTGATTTCTTAATTGATTCCTTTAATTTCTACCTCAAATCCTACTTGCTTTCTTGAAGATTTCATTCAAATCTTGCCAATTAAGGGGAAAGTCAGCAATTAGAGGTGATTTTCATTTCTCTCCTCTAATCAAAGGTTCTTTACTGAAATTATCAAGTTCTTGATCCTTTGCAATTGATTTTTGCTATGTATTAATGATTAAATCATGGTTAAGAGGTTTTAATTAAGTTTTGATAAGAAATTTGATAAATCTTGATAATGGATCTAATTTGTGTTGATTCTAATTGATATAGATCACATTTGAGATATGTTTTAATGTTGTGAAAAGAGATTAATAAAAATAATCCCGAAAATAATTGAATTACTAATTTTCTAGGTTGTAAATAGTTAGAATTTGAAGTGCTCTTGGTGTTAGAAGGTTGATGGAGGTATAAGGTGGTGTTAATAGTGTTTTTGGATGTTAATTGATGTTGTTAAGATGTTGAAATTGTTGATTTATGTCTGGGTTTCGTTTAGGTTGAGGTTAGTTGTGTTTTTGGTTGTTCTTGGAAAGCATTTAATGGCTTTTAGTGTGGCGAAGTTGAGAATAGATATTGCTGGGATTTGAGATGAATTGTAATGCATTAATCCTCTATTTTTGTATGGGTAAAATAGGGGAGACGGATCCTTTATCAATTGGAGAAGTTTTGGAGGCTTCAAAAGCTTGATTTCGCATCGGCAAGTGGAGCTTTGTGTTGTCTGTGAGTAGAAACATGATTTACAGTTAAAAGAGATTTTGGGAGTTTAGATTGAGCTTCAAATGCTTGTCTAAGCTTGGAAGTAAGTATTATAAGATTTCGCTCTAATTTCGGTTTGGCAAAGTTGATTTTCTCATGCCTATGTTTATGTTTGATACCTACTATTTTATGCATGTTTGGAAAATGGAATATGATGCAAATGAACTTATATTGATGATGTTTGAGTATGGCAAATGATTTTTGAAAATTATTTCAATGATATATAAATGCATGTTTTGCTGTATTGGAAATTGGTTTGAATGATACATATGAAAAACAGTGAGGTATCATGTTTAAAGTGGAATATATTGGCTAAGTGACAATGAAATAAATGGTATTTGATATAGTTGGCATGCCATAGGGTTTAAAGTGCACTATAATAAGTCACATCATGTGTTTTGAGTGGTTAACTGTGTTATTTTCTCCACCATAGGAACCGCAGCGGTCGAGGGGTTAATTGTGCCTATACTCGCTCTGGTGGATTATGTATCATAATGGTTGAGGGGTTAAATGTGTCGTTTTCTCCCATTGTAGATATTATACATCATAACTATTGAGGGGTTAAATGTGACGTTTGCTTTGGTTATAGATGTATGTGAAGTGGTTGAAGGAACCACTTGTGAAATCCAAGTATCTGATGTGTTTTGATAAAGGAAAGGTTCTGTTTTTTTTGGTCACATGAATGCCAATATATGAAATAATGTATCATGGTGGATAAATATGTTTTGTATAATGAGATTTATACATGTTTTGCTCTTTAAGCTTTGCTATTGGATAAATAAGCATGTGACGGCTTAAATTGGGTTTTTTGCATATGGGATTATGCATGAGATTCATGATACGTGTTTTGCATATGGTTTAATATGCATGTTTTACAAAGGTAAAAAGGGCATGAGATGTTTTAGCATGATGTTGAAAATGTGGTTTGACTCAAATGGTTTTAAATGCCTTGATGAGTGTTTTTAGAGCATCCCTCAACAGGCATTATTTGCTTACGCTCTCATTTCTCATAAATACAGAAAAGTAAGCTTTCAGGGCAGCAAACAAGTAAGATGGAATCCAAGATTCGAATCATTTCAAGTATGGTTTTAATAAACAAACTTGTAGTAATAAAAGGGCAATGTGATCAAGTTGTAATTGGGAGGGTTGTATGCTTGCTCCCTATTTTGGAAATGTTTATTTTTGGTATTTTGGATTTGTATAAGGCTATATGACTTGCTTTAAGGGGTTGGGATGTGAATTGCATGCTTGGGTAGAGATCATGCCTATAGGATCTTTGATTAGATTTGCTAAGGTTTGAATGATCCTATAGCATGCCTATTTGGTTGTGGAAATGTTGTTTGAAATCATGTTTGATGCATGTTAGATTGAGCCAAAGTATCATATGTTTGACCAAGAGGTTATTACAGACCAGGTCGTATCGGTATGGGTCTCAAGGATCGGAACGTGGGCGTATCGGTACGCACCTCAAAAAAATACACTAGGTGTTGGTACATGGGCAACCGTATCAATATACCCTTTAGCTACTGGAATTCTCTATTTTTGATATCAAACTACCAGTATCGGTATGCCTGAGGATCGTATCGATACCTTTTGCGAAATATACCTATATTGATACAGGAAAGGGTTGTATCGGTACTTTGTCTGCTATTTCTTGTAATATGCTTTTCTAAAGTTTGAATCATTGCAGTTTAGTCTCTATTTCTTGATCATATAATTAAGTGAGTTTGGATGATTATTTTAAGTTGGAATTTAACTGGCTTGTATGTAATATGATTAATTAAGCTTTGTTAACTGTGGATTTAAGTAAGTCCCTTCAATTTTCCAAAATTACAATTTGGTTCTTAGAGTGCACTCTCGAACAATTGGACGTCAAATTGATGTTTGATTTAATTGTGAATTTCACCACTGCTAGCATAATAACCATAGGACTAAATTATGCATTTAGACAAGATAAAAAGGAAAAATAGACCATTTCAAAGTAATCGTTCAGCCTTGTCTCAACAAACCCAATGTAGCTTGCTCGGTTTGGTCTGTCGTCTAGGTTGAGTCAAGAAGGTTACATTTGGTGGTATCAGAGACAAGTTTATAATTATTGGGAGGTGTATTGTGTTGGTTTATGATGATGTTGATTATTTTTTGATATGTATGGTGTTTGATTATATGATTTTGTGACTGATATGTGATGTCTTGAGGTAGAATCTTGGGGACACATTGCCTTATTACTACAAGTGTAAAATGATTTTGTTTTTGAAAAGTGAACATCTTGGATCCTTGCT
Organism: Hibiscus mutabilis; assembly: GCA_019671005.1. NCBI lineage: Eukaryota > Viridiplantae > Streptophyta > Magnoliopsida > Malvales > Malvaceae > Hibiscus > Hibiscus mutabilis. The sequence continues at coordinate 30,691,593 of CM033746.1, forward strand.
TGAAGCTACCTAATTATATTTTTGGTTATATTTTTATGCTATAGATATATATATATTTTTGAGTATACCACCGATACGAGAGATTAGGTCGAACACGAATAATGTTGTCGTAGGGCATGGAGTTGAGCGTGAGATAGTGCACCTTGAGGGGCTGTCACCTCTTCCGCCTAATCCTCCAACTAGGGTAGATGTTCGGCAAGCGTTGCCAGTTCCACCTAGACCAGTCTTTGAGGATATGACGTTGTTGATCCAGGCTACGACTGGAGCTTTTCAGTCAGTTGTGGCTGGAGTGCATATTCAGGCACCAGCACCTGCAGTAAATGTTAATACGGGACTTCTGTTGAAGCATTTGCGTAGCTTGAGAGGTTCTGAGTTTAGAGGTTTAGCTTATGAGACAGCTGAGGAGTGGTTCACGAGTACCAAGAAGATTCTTGGTCAAATGGAGTGCATCGATGCACGTAATTTGGGCTGCATTGTATCTCTTCTATAGGGAGATGCCTATAGTTAGTGGACTACCACTATAACGAGAAAGGCACCTGAGGATGTGATGTGGGAATTCTTTGGTGTTACTTTTTGGAGGAAGTATTTGAGTACTCAGTACCAGGATGAAAAAAAAAACATGAGTTCATGACATTGGTCTAAGGCAATATGTCTATTTCTGAGTATGAGGTTCAGTTTGTTCGTTTGAGCCAGTATGCACCTGATTTGGTTCTAAATAATCGACAGCGATGTGATCATTTTTTATATGGTTTGATCAAGGATGTTAAGACCTATATGTTGGCTTTAGACTACACTAAGTTTGATGTCTTGGTTAGCTGATCTAAGGATATTGAGTAGAACTTGGGTTTGTCTTCTCGTTCTGAGGGCTCGAGTTCTAGCAAGAGAGTTACTGATTCAGATGTTGATGGTGGAAGATTCAAGAAGAATCAAGACATGAAGTATTATCCTAAACAGAGACGTGGTAGAGGTTATGCCGGACGTGGACAATAGGGTCAGAACACTTATGCTAGAGTGCCTGAGTGTAGGCATTATAGGAAACGTTATTTGGGAGAGTGTTGGGCTATACATGGTACATGTTGGAGTTGTGGTTCACGGGATCATTTGAGACATGATTGTCCGTATATGTCTAGGGATGGACAGGCTCATGTGCCTATTATTGCACCGTAGAGAGGCCATGGTCGTGGCCGGGGTAATTTTCACCATCGAGAAGAATGTCAGAGGACTGTTGCTCATACAGTGGCTATTCAACCTGAGGTGGTGGACCTACGAGGATCTATGCGCATCGCGAGGGAATGAATGACACAAATGTGATTGCAAGTACTTTTTACTTTGCAGTCCATGTCATTACTTTCTTTGATAGATTCTAGTTCTACGTATTCATATATCTTGTGCGATGCTTGATATATCTGTAGAAGTGTTAGATGCGGGTATTCGAGTAACTAGTCCTTTGGGAGAAATAGTAGTTGCTATGAGGTTGTTTAGGATATGTCATTTGATGGTTCAAGGATATATGTTTGTGTTTGATATGATAGAGTTGTAGTTTCATGGTTTTGATGTGATCTTAGGTATGGATTGGTTGACTGAGCATAGGGTTGTGGTTGATTGCAAAACCGAGCGAGTTTCGTTGAAACTTGCTGATGATTATGAAGTGGTAGTGGTGGGTGAGAATGTTAAATTCTTGTTCAATGTGGTTTCGACGTTAGAAGCGTAAAATTTGTTAGAGTTTGGGTGTCAAGCGTATTTGGCTTATGTTATGAACCCAAATATGAAGGAGGTGCATGTTCATGATATACGTACCTTTTGTGATTTTCCGAGGGTGTTTTTAGAGGCGTTGCATGGGCTGCCACCGGATAAGGAAGTAGAGTTTTTTTATCAAGACGCATACGAATATAGCTCTGGTGCCGATTGCTCTATATCGCATGACACCTAAGGAGTTGAAGAAGTTGAAGATGCAACTTCAGGAGTTGTTAGATCATGGTTTCATCTAACCAAGTGTGTCACCGTGGGGAGCACCAGTGTTGTTCGTGAAAAAAAAAGATGGCATGATGAGAATGTGCATCGACTGTCGACAACTAAACAAGTTGACGATTTAGAATAAATATCCTTTTCCACGAATTGATCTGAGGTCTGGTTATATCAGTTAAAGGTTAAGGATAAAGATGTGCCAAAAATAGCTTTTCACACGCGTTATGGACATTATGAGTTTTAGTGATTCTGTTTGGGTTGACTAATGCACCCGTAGCTTTCATGCACAGGATGAATCGGGTGTTCCATGAATTCTTGGATCAACTCGTGGTAGTGTTCATTAATGATATTCTTGTGTACTCTCATACCGAGGAAGAGCACGATCAGTATTTGTGGATTGTGTTGCATGCTTTGATGGATAATCAGTTGTATGCTAAGTTGAGCAAGTGTGAGTTTTGGATTAAAGAGGTAGTCTTTCTTGGTCATGCTATTTCGGCAGAAGGTACCCAGTTGGATCTACAGAAGATTAAGGCAGTTATGAATTGGAAGCAACCTAAGTCAGTGATGGAGGTTCGTAGTTTCTTGGGGTTAGGAGGATATTATCGTTGTTTTGAGGATGGTTTCTCGAAGGTTGCTGCTCATTTTACTAAGTTATTGCAAAAGAATGTTCGTTTTAAGTGGACGGAGGTTAGACAACAAGCTTTTGAGAAGTTGAAGGAAGCTTTGACGCAAGCTCCGATCTTATTCAACCTGAATCGGGTAAAGAGTTTGTTGTTTATAGGGATGCATCCTATGTTGGTTTGGGGTGTGTTTTGATGCAAGACAGGAAGGTTGTGCCTTATACACATAGGCAGATGAAGGTTCACGGGTGCAATTATCTTATGCATGATTTAGAGCTTGTCGCAGTGGTGTTTGCTTGAAGATTTGGAGGCATTATCTGTATGGTGAGAAGTGTATTGTGTACACGGATCACAAGCGTTTTAAGTATTTGATGTTTCAAAAGGATTTCAATCTTTAGCAAAGTCTATGGTCGGAGTTGCTCAAGGATTATGATTTGACGATCGAGTATCACCTTGGTAAGGCTAATATGGTAGCTGATGTTATGAGTAGAAAGGTTGCAGTGGAGTTACGGGCTATGTTTGCTCGGTTGAGTGTAACGCGAGACGGTGAGTTATTGGCTGAGTTGCAAGTAAAACCATCATTGTTATAGTTGATCTAGGACAAACAACCATATGATAATGCGTTGGTTTCACATGTTAAGGATGTAATGGAGGGTAATCAGAAGGATTTTTATTTTAATAATGATGGTATTTTGTGTTTTAAGGGTCGAATAGTTGTGCCAGAAGATGTTGATTTGAGGCGCACTATTTTGAGGGAGGCACATTCTAGTCCTTTTGCTATGCATCCGAGTAGTACAAAGATGTATCAGGATTTGAAGAATGAGTATTATTGGGTTGGTTTTAAGAATGATGTAGAAGAGTTTGTTGCTCGATGTATGGTATGTCAGCGTGTTAAGGCTGAGCATTAGTTTTCTTCTGGGTTGTTGCAACCATTTAGGATTTCGGATTAAAAGTGGGAGGGAATTACCATGGATTTTGTGACCGGGTTACCGTTGACGCCATCGAAGAAGATTTCTGTTTGGGTAATTATGGATCGGTTTACGAAGTGTGCATATTTTCTGGCAGAACATATGACATATACCTTGGATAAGTTAGCGGATATATATATTACTGAGATTGTGAGGTTGTAAAGAGTACCTAAATCGATCGTGTTAGATAGGGATCCGCATTTTACGTTAAGGTTTTGGGAGTGTTTGCGTAGAGACTTTGATACACGGTTGAATTTCAGTACTTCGTATCATTTTCAGTTGGATAGTTAGTCTAAACGTGTTATCCAAGTGTTTGAGGATATGTTACGGTATTGCATCATTGATTTTCAGGGATTGTGGGAGAAGAAACTGTCATTGGTGGAGTTTGTTTATAACAATAGTTATCAAGCGAGTATTCAAATGGCTCTGTATAAAGCTTTGTATGGTAGGAAGTACCCTACGCCTCTTTGTTGGCCTGAGGCAGGTGAGAAGTATGTTTATTTGCCTGGTGTGTTGGAAGGCACTAATGATAAGGTGAAACTTATTTTTGAAATTTTGGAACTTTGAGGGAAATTTTGAAAGTTCAAATACACATGGATTTAATCATGGCCATTGATTTTTGATAAGATTAAATCATGGCCATTAGATGAAAAGGGTAAAATGGTAATTTCACTAGTTAAATGAATTTAAAATTCATTTAACTTTACACATGGATTAAATAGAATAAAATATGGAAAAAAAATATTTTTATTCCAAGGGCTGTTAGAAAATGAGGGGGGAGAAAGGAGAAATTTTCCAAGTTCGATTCAAGCCCCAAAACTCGATTTTCAGGTAATCTTTCGAACTACAAAATTGTTCTACTCATCAAGCTCTATCTTTTGGTGTAAATAATTCGTGGAAAACATGCTTGATTGATCATAATTTTGTATGAGAATAAATTAGGGTTTATGGACTCAATTGGGGGTTTTGAGATTTTATGATTCCATGTTGAAATTCAAGTTGAAATCAAGCTTTTGTGGTGTTAAAATCATGTTATTGAGTTGGGATTTAAACTCTACATGTTTTGATTTTTATGAAGATAATTAGGGTTTATGGATTCAAGTTTAAATTGAGGATGGAATTGAATAGAATATGATGTTGCAAGCTTGATTTTGATGTTAGATTGAATAATTTCCCAAGATGAGATTTTAGGGACTATTTCGAATTGTTTAAGGAATTAAGGGAAATTATTGAAAATTTTATTTTAGTATTGGAATTGTTGAATTATGATTGAAATAGCTCGAATTGATGATTAGGGACCACAATGAAAAAATTGGAAGTTGAAGGACCAATTCGGTAATTTAGGAAAAATTAGGAATTGGTCTTGAATTTATGGATAATTGATATAATTGAAGATTCAAGCATGCTATGAAAGTGAAGGGGTTGAAATAACAAGAAAAGAAAATTTAGGGACCTTTTTGAAAATAAAAAGTTAGTGAAGGACTAAATTAAATAAAGTTTGAGAGTTAAAGGAAAATGCATAAGGATGTTAGAATCAAGTGAAAGGTTTAATTGTACATTAATTTAATGTACAAAAGCAATGTAGCGACTAAAATGTCACTTTTATAAAGTTGAAGGACTAGAAAAGAAATAGTCCAAAATAAGTAATTAACTATGGAAATTGTTCAAATATGGGTTTGAACAATTGTTTGATTTCAAGTTGTTCACTAAAGACCTAGGGACCATTTCGGCAATAATGTAAATATTGGGGAAATTTTCATAAAAATTTTATATTCGAATAATTATGTTTAAGAATCAAGTTAGCAATGTTAGATTTAAGTAAAATATGAGAATGGTAATGTATATGTTTATTTGCCTGGTGTGTTGGAAGGCACTAATGAGAAGGTGAAACTTATTTGTGATCAGTTGAAGATGGCTTCGGATAGGCAGAAATCCTATGCTGATTTGAAGCGTAGGGAGATTGAGTTTACTGTAGGTGATAAGGTGTTTTTGAAAGTTTCGCCTTGGAAGAAAGTGATGAGGTTTGGACGGAAAGGAAGTTAATTACGAGGTTCATTGGTCCTTACGATGTGTTAGAGTGTGTTGGTCTATTTGCTTATAAGTTAAGGTTACCCACGAGTTGGAGAAGATACATGATGTTTTCCATGTATCGATGCTTGAGAGGTACAAAGTTGGATCTGTAAGCTTGAGATGCATATTGAGGAAACCGATTTGAATCCAAATTTTACCTATAAGGAGGAACCAGTGAAGATCTTGGATTCTAGTAGTAAGGTTCTTCGTTGAAAGGTCGTTGAGTTGTTAAAGGTGTTGTGGCGACATCGAGGTGTCGAGGAGGCCACGTGGGAAAGGAAGGAGGACATGATGAAGTAGTTTCCTCATCTTTTTCTGTTAGGTAAATTTTGAGGATGAAATTTCCTAAGAGGGGGAGGGTTGTAACGCCCCGAATTCGGGTGATTCGAGCCAGTTTCGGGAATTAATTCATAATAAATTATTTTTGGCTAAAATAAAATATAGAAAAAATTAGAAAATGTTTAATTAATATATTAAGGGTTTTAGAAAACTCAATTTGAAGAAATAAATTCGGATTAAATGACATTTTGGTCTTGTGACTAAAATGTAAAGTTTTCAAAATTATTTTGGTGACTAAAATGTAAAGTTTTCAAAATTATTTTGGTGACTAAATCGTAAAATGGTCAAAACTTAGAATCTTTAAGGAGCTAATTTACCAATATTTTTAAACAGACTTTTCCCGGCTATTTTTAAATGGTTTTAAAATGTTTATTTAATAAAATAAAATAGATTTAATTAAAAAGATTTCTAAAAGCTAATTCATTTTCTTACGTAACTACTTTTCTCTCAACCTTTTCTCTCAACTTTCTCAGCATCCAAACTATCAGTTTTACTCTAAAATGCTCAGGAGTCATCTCTTTTTGATTTCCTTTTGATTTCTTAATTGATTCCTTTGATTTCTACATCAAATCCTACATGCTTTCTTGAAGATTTTATTCAAATCATGCCAATTAAGGGGAAAATCAGCAATTAGAGGTGATTTTCATTCCTCTCCTAAATCAAAGGTTCTTTACTGAAATTCCCAAATTCTTAATCCTTTTCAATTGATTTTTGTTATGTATTAACGATTAAATCATGGTTAAGAGGTTTTAATTGAGTTTTGATAAGAAATTTGATGAATCTTGATAATGGATCTGATTTGTCTTGATTCTAATTGATATAGATCACATTTGATATATGCTTTAATGTTGTGAAAAGAGATTAATAAAAAGAATCCTGAATTTAATTGAATTTCTAATTTTCTAGGTTGTAAATAGTTAGATTTTGAAGTGTTCTTGGTGTTAGAAGTTTGCTGGAGGTATAAGGTGGTGTTAATAGTGTTTTTGGAAGTTAATTGATGTTATTAAGATGTTGAAATTCTTGATTTATGATTGGGTTTTGTTTAGGTTGAGGTTAGTGGTGTTTTCGATTGTTCTTGGAAGGAGTTTGATGGCTTTTAGTGTGGCGAAGTTGAGAATAGATGTTGCTGGGATTTGAGATGCATTGTAATGCATTAATACTCTATTTTGTGTGGGTAAAACAAGGTAGACGGATCCTTTAGCAATTTGAGAAGTTTCAGAGGCTTGAAGCTTGATTTCATCTCCGCAAGTGGAGCTTTGTGTTGTCGGTGAGTGGAAACGTGATTTACAGATTTAAAATGGTTTGAAAGTGATTTTGGGAGTTTAGATTGAGCTTGAAACGCTTGTCTAAGCTCAGAAGTAAGTATTAGATGATTTCGCTCTCAATTTCGGTTTGGCAAAGTTGATTTTCTCATGCCTATGTTTATGTTTGATACGTATTATTTTATACATGTTTGGAAAATGGAATATGATGCAAATGAACTTATATTGATGATGTTTGAGTATGGCAAATTATTTGTGAAAATGAATTCAATGATATATAAATGCATGTTTTGTTGCATTGGAAATTGGTTTGAATGATGCATGTGAAAAACTGTGAGGTATCATGTTTAAAAGGGAATATATTGGCTAAGTGAAAATGAAATAAATGTTATTGGATATAGTTGGCTTGCCATAGGGTTTAAAGTGCACTATAATAAGTCATCTTATGTATGTCGAGGGGTTAAGTGTCGTTTCTCCACCATGAGAACTGCAACGGTCGAGGGGTTAATTGTGTCGTATTCTCCCGCTGGTGGATTACGTGTCACAATGGTTGAGGGGTTAAATGTGCCATTTGCTCCCATTGTAGATATTATACATCATAACTGTTGAAGGGTTAAATGTGTCGTTTGCTCCGGCTATAGATGTATGTGAAATGGTCGAAGGAACCACTTGTGAAATCCGTGTATCTGATGTGTTTTAATAAAGGAAAGGTTTTGTTTTTGGGTCACTTGAATGCCAATATGTGAAATAATGTATCATGATGGATAAATATGTTTGTATAATGAGATTTATACATGCTTTGCTCTTTAAGCTTTGCTATTGGATGAATAAGCATGTGAAGGCTTAAATTGAGAGTTTTGCATATGGGATTATGCATGAGATTCCTTATACATGTTTTGCATATGGTTTATTATGCATGTTTTAAAAAGTAAAAAGGGCATGAGATGTTTTAGAATGATGTTGAAAATGTGGTTTGACTCAAATGGTTTTAAATGCATTGATGAGTGTTTTTAGAGCATCCCTCACTAGGCATTATTTGCTTACGCTCTCCTTTCTCATCAATGTAGGACAGTAAGCTTTCAGGGCAGCAATCAAGTAAGGAGAAATCTAAGATTTGAATCATTTCAAGTATAATTTTAATAAACAAACTTGTAGTAATAAAAGGGCAATGTGACCAAGTTGTAATTGGGAGGGTTGAATGCTTGCTCTCTATTTTGGACATGTTTCTTTTGTTATTTTGGATTTGTATGTGGCTATATGACTTGTTTTGAGGAGTTGGGATGTGAATTACATGCTTGGTTAGAGATCATGCCTATAGGATCTTTGATTAGATTTGCTAAGGTTTGAATGATATTCTAGCATGCCTATTTGGTTGTGGAAATGTTGTTTGAAATGTTATATGTTGTTTGTATGATGTTTGATGCATGTTAGATTGAGCCAAAGTGTCATATGTTCGACCAAGAGATCATTACAAACCAGGTCATACCAATATGGGTCCTCAGGGATCAATACACGGGGTCTGTCTCAGCTTAAAACTGTGCAGAATTGCACAGACGTATCGGTATGCCTGGAAACCGTATCAGTACGCACCTCAAAAAAATATATTAAGTGTCGGTACACTGGCAACCGTATCTGTACGCTCTTTAGCTAATGTAATTCTCTATTTTTGATATCGAATTACCAGTATCGGTACGCCTGAGGACCGTACCGATACCCTTTGCAAAATATGCATGTATCGATACGGGCAAGGGGTGTATCAGTATGCTGTCTGTTTTTTGTGGTAATATGCTTTGTTGAAGTTTGAATCTTTGTTGTTTAGTCTTGTTTCTTGATCATGCAATTAAGTGAGTTTGGATGATTATTTTAAGTTGGAATTTAACCAGCTTTAATGTAATATGATTAATTAAGGTTTGGTAACTTTGGATTTAAGTAAGGCCCTTCAATTTTCCAAAATTACAATTTGGTCCCTAGAATAAGCTCTCAAACAATTGGATGTCAAATTGAAGCCCGATTTAATTGTGAATTTCACCGCTGCTAGCATGATCACCATATGACTAAATTATGCATTTAGACAAGATAAAAAGGAAAAAATAGACTGTTTCTAAGTAATCGTTCGGGTTTATCTCGATAAACTCAATGTAGCTCACTCGGTTCAGTTTGGCATCTAGATCAGGTCAAAGGGGTTACACTCATCATATTCGCAACATCATCACACATCTCATAGATATAAAGTCTCTTATTATCGGTCTCCAAATATTTATATATTCATCGTCTACCTATTTTGCATATACTATAACACATGGTAATCATATTTATGATGCTCATAAAGCAACTGGAGTTCGAGGTGTACTAAACTTAAATGATTATCGATAAATCCCTACTCGAGCTCCTCAATCGCTCCTCTTGATTTGGTATTTGAGCCTGAACAATGCTCATAATATACAAATGCTACAATTATTAATTAACCTCATTCACTAACTAATCAACAAGGTCAAACGCATAAAAACAACTTATCGGGTTCAAATTTGGTGAAACGAACTGCACCAATAGACTCAGAACGTCAAGAAACCCTTGAGTAAGGTAGCCCAGAAAAATTTAACTGTAATATCCCAATTTTTAGATTAGTGACCAAATTGTAATTTTTGAAAGTTTAGGGGTTAAAGTGTAAACTTTGGAAAAGTTTAGGGACCAAAGTGTAATTTTAAAAAGTAATGTAAGTTAACCCTGTAAATGAATAGTTCACCCCCAAGAGTGACACTTTCGTGTTACTCGTATTTTTCGTACGAGGCTTATATTAGTGGCTATAAAGCTTTAAAGTTCGTAGGAAGAAAATTTGGAAATCATATTAGTGAAATTCAAATATTTTGATCGAATAAATGTCATAAATAAAAATCTAAGATATTTTGGGACATGGACGATTGGACTGGAACCAATTTGGTTCAATTCTGATGCAATGGCAATTTTCAAGACTTGTTGTAAATAAATTATAGTTGGAGGGCAAATTGGTCATTTGCCATGGATAGCATTTTTGAAATATTTTGGAACTTTGAGGGAAATTTTGAAAGTTCAAATACGCATGGATTTAATCATGGCCATTTATTTTTGATAAGATTAAATCATGGCCATTAGATGAAAAGGGTAAAATGGTAATTTCACTAGTTAAATGAATTTAAAATTCATTTAACTTTACACATGGATTAAATAGAATAAAAGATGAAAAAATAATATTTTTATTCCAAGGGCTGTTCGAAAATGAGGGGGAGAAAGGAGAAATTTTCCAAGTTCGATTCAAGCCCCAAAACTCGATTTTTTTCGTGTAATTTTTCGAACTACAAAATTGTTCTACTCATCAAGCTCTATCTTTTGGTGTAAATAATTCGTGGAAAACATGCTTGATTGATCATAATTTTGTATGAGAATAAATTAGGGTTTATGGACTCAATTGGGGGTTTTGAGATTTTATGATTCCATGTTGAAATTCAAGTTGAAATCAAGCTTTTGTGGTGTTAAAATCATGTTATTGAGTTGGGATTTAAACTCTACATGTTTTGATTTTTATGAAGATAATTAGGGTTTATGGATTCAAGTTTAAATTGAGGATGGAATTGAATAGAATATGATGTTGCAAGCTTGATTTTGATGTTAGATTGAATAATTTCCCAAGATGAGATTTTAGGGACTATTTCGAATTGTTTAAGGAATTAAGGGAAATTATTGAAAATTTTATTTTAGTATTGGAATTGTTGAATTATGATTGAAATAGCTCGAATTGATGATTAGGGACCACAATGAAAAATTGGAAGTTGAAGGACCAATTGGTAATTTAGGAAAAATTAGGAATTGGTCTTGAATTTATGGATAATTGATATAATTGAAGATTCAAGCATGCTATGAAAGTGAAGGGGTTGAAATAACAAGAAAAGAAAATTTAGGGACCTTTTTGAAAATAAAAAGTTAGTGAAGGACTAAATTAAATAAAGTTTGAGAGTTAAAGGAAAATGCATAAGGATGTTAGAATCAAGTGAAAGGTTTAATTGTACATTAATTTAATGTACAAAAGCAATGTAGCGACTAAAATGTCACTTTTATAAAGTTGAAGGACTAGAAAAGAAATAGTCCAAAATAAGTAATTAACTATGGAAATTGTTCAAATATGGGTTTGAACAATTGTTTGATTTCCAAGTTGTTCACTAAAGACCTAGGGACCATTTCGGCAATAATGTAAATATTGGGGAAATTTTCATAAAAATTTTATATTCGAATAATTATGTTTAAGAATCAAGTTAGCAATGTTAGATTTAAGTAAAATATGAGAATGGTAATGTATATGTTTATTTGCCTGGTGTGTTGGAAGGCACTAATGAGAAGGTGAAACTTATTTGTGATCAGTTGAAGATGGCTTCGGATAGGCAGAAATCCTATGCTGATTTGAAGCGTAGGGAGATTGAGTTTACTGTAGGTGATAAGGTGTTTTTGAAAGTTTCGCCTTGGAAGAAAGTGATGAGGTTTGGACGGAAAGGGAAGTTAATTCTGAGGTTCATTGGTCCTTACGATGTGTTAGAGTGTGTTGGTCTATTTGCTTATAAGTTAAGGTTACCCACAGAGTTGGAGAAGATACATGATGTTTTCCATGTATCGATGCTTCAGAGGTACAGGTTGGATCTGTCGCTTGAGATGCATATTGAGGAAACTGATTTGAATCCAAATTTTACCTATAAGGAGGAACCAGTGAAGATCTTGGATTCTAGTAGTAAGGTTCTTCGTTGAAAGGTCGTTGAGTTGTTAAAGGTGTTGTGGCGACATCGAGGTGTCGAGGAGGCCACGTGGGAAAGGAAGGAGGACATGATGAAGTAGTTTCCTCATCTTTTTCTGTTAGGTAAATTTTGAGGATGAAATTTCCTAAGAGGGGGAGGGTTGTAACGCCCCGAATTCGGGTGATTCGAGCCAGTTTCGGGAATTAATTCATAATAAATTATTTTTGGCTAAAATAAAATATAGAAAAAATTAGAAAATGTTTAATTAATATATTAAGGGTTTTAGAAAACTCAATTTGAAGAAATAAATTCGGATTAAATGACATTTTGGTCTTGTGACTAAAATGTAAAGTTTTCAAAATTATTTTGGTGACTAAAATGTAAAGTTTTCAAAATTATTTTGGTGACTAAATCGTAAAATGGTCAAAACTTAGAATCTTTAAGGAGCTAATTTACCAATATTTTTAAATGTACTTTTCCTATTATTTTTAAATGGTTTTAAAATGTTTATTTAATAAAATAAAATAGATTTAATTAAAAAGATTTCTAAAAGCTAATTCATTTTCTTACGTAACTACTTTTCTCTCAACCTTTTCTCTCAACTTTCTCAGCATCCAAACTATCAGTTTTACTCTAAAATGCTCGTGAGTCATCTCTTTTGATTTCCTTTTGATTTCTTAATTGATTCCTTTGATTTCTACATCAAATCCTACATGCTTTCTTGAAGATTTTATTCAAATCATGCCAATTAAGGGGAAAATCAGCAATTAGAGGTGATTTTCATTCCTCTCCTAAATCAAAGGTTCTTTACTGAAATTCCCAAATTCTTAATCCTTTTCAATTGATTTTTGTTATGTATTAACGATTAAATCATGGTTAAGAGGTTTTAATTGAGTTTTGATAAGAAATTTGATGAATCTTGATAATGGATCTGATTTGTCTTGATTCTAATTGATATAGATCACATTTGATATATGCTTTAATGTTGTGAAAAGAGATTAATAAAAAGAATCCTGAATTTAATTGAATTTCTAATTTTCTAGGTTGTAAATAGTTAGATTTTGAAGTGTTCTTGGTGTTAGAAGTTTGCTGGAGGTATAAGGTGGTGTTAATAGTGTTTTTGGAAGTTAATTGATGTTATTAAGATGTTGAAATTCTTGATTTATGATTGGGTTTTGTTTAGGTTGAGGTTAGTGGTGTTTTCGATTGTTCTTGGAAGGAGTTTGATGGCTTTTAGTGTGGCGAAGTTGAGAATAGATGTTGCTGGGATTTGAGATGCATTGTAATGCATTAATACTCTATTTTGTGTGGGTAAAACAAGGTAGACGGATCCTTTAGCAATTTGAGAAGTTTCAGAGGCTTCAGAAGCTTGATTTCGCATCTGCAAGTGGAGCTTTGTGTTGTCAGTGAGTGGAAACGTGATTTACAGATTTAAAATGGTTTGAAAGTGATTTTGGGAGTTTAGATTGAGCTTGAAACGCTTGTCTAAGCTCAGAAGTAAGTATTAGATGATTTCGCTCTCAATTTCGGTTTGGCAAAGTTGATTTTCTCATGCCTATGTTTATGTTTGATACGTATTATTTTATACATGTTTGGAAAATGGAATATGATGCAAATGAACTTATATTGATGATGTTTGAGTATGGCAAATTATTTGTGAAAATGAATTCAATGATATATAAATGCATGTTTTGTTGCATTGGAAATTGGTTTGAATGATGCATGTGAAAAAAGTGTGAGGTATCATGTTTAAAAGGGAATATATTGGCTAAGTGAAAATGAAATAAATGTTATTGGATATAGTTGGCTTGCCATAGGGTTTAAAGTGCACTATAATAAGTCATCTTATGTATGTCGAGGGTTAAGTGTCGTTTCTCCACCATGAGAACTGCAACGGTCGAGGGGTTAATTGTGTCGTATTCTCCATTGGTGGATTACGTGTCACAATGGTTGAGGGGTTAAATGTGCCATTTGCTCCCATTGTAGATATTATACATCATAACTGTTGAAGGGTTAAATGTGTCGTTTGCTCCGGCTATAGATGTATGTGAAATGGTCGAAGGAACCACTTGTGAAATCCGTGTATCTGATGTGTTTTAATAAAGGAAAGGTTTTGTTTTTGGGTCACTTGAATGCCAATATGTGAAATAATGTATCATGATGGATAAATATGTTTGTATAATGAGATTTATACATGCTTTGCTCTTTAAGCTTTGCTATTGGATGAATAAGCATGTGAAGGCTTAAATTGAGAGTTTTGCATATGGGATTATGCATGAGATTCCTTATACATGTTTTGCATATGGTTTATTATGCATGTTTTAAAAAGGTAAAAAGGGCATGAGATGTTTTAGAATGATGTTGAAAATGTGGTTTGACTCAAATGGTTTTAAATGCATTGATGAGTGTTTTTAGAGCATCCCTCACTAGGCATTATTTGCTTACGCTCTCCTTTCTCATCAATGTAGGACAGTAAGCTTTCAGGGCAGCAATCAAGTAAGGAGAAATCTAAGATTTGAATCATTTCAAGTATAATTTTAATAAACAAACTTGTAGTAATAAAAGGGCAATGTGACCAAGTTGTAATTGGGAGGGTTGAATGCTTGCTCTCTATTTTGGACATGTTTCTTTTGTTATTTTGGATTTGTATGTGGCTATATGACTTGTTTTGAGGAGTTGGGATGTGAATTACATGCTTGGTTAGAGATCATGCCTATAGGATCTTTGATTAGATTTGCTAAGGTTTGAATGATATTCTAGCATGCCTATTTGGTTGTGGAAATGTTGTTTGAAATGTTATATGTTGTTTGTATGATGTTTGATGCATGTTAGATTGAGCCAAAGTGTCATATGTTCGACCAAGAGATCATTACAAACCAGGTCATACCAATATGGGTCCTCGAGGATCAATACACGGGTCTGTCTCGGCTTAAAACTGCATGCGAAATTGCACGCACGTATCGGTATGCCTGGAAACCGTATCAGTACGCACCTCAAAAAAATATATTAAGTGTCGGTACACTGGCAACCGTATCTGTACGCTCTTTAGCTAATGTAATTCTCTATTTTTGATATCGAATTACCAGTATCGGGTAGTGCCGCTGAGGACCGTACCGATACCCTTTGCAAAATATGCATGTATCGATACGGGCAAGGGGTGTATCAGTATGCTGTCTGTTTTTTGTGGTAATATGCTTTGTTGAAGTTTGAATCTTTGTTGTTTAGTCTTGTTTCTTGATCATGCAATTAAGTGAGTTTGGATGATTATTTTAAGTTGGAATTTAACCAGCTTTAATGTAATATGATTAATTAAGGTTTGGTAACTTTGGATTTAAGTAAGGCCCTTCAATTTTCCAAAATTACAATTTGGTCCCTAGAATAAGCTCTCAAACAATTGGATGTCAAATTGAAGCCCGATTTAATTGTGAATTTCACCGCTGCTAGCATGATCACCATATGACTAAATTATGCATTTAGACAAGATAAAAAGGAAAAAATAGACTGTTTCTAAGTAATCGTTCGGGTTTATCTCGATAAACTCAATGTAGCTCACTCGGTTCAGTTTGGCATCTAGATCAGGTCAAAGGGGTTACACTCATCATATTCGCAACATCATCACACATCTCATAGATATAAAGTCTCTTATTATCGGTCTCCAAATATTTATATATTCATCGTCTACCTATTTTGCATATACTATAACACATGGTAATCATATTTATGATGCTCATAAAGCAACTGGAGTTCGAGGTGTACTAAACTTAAATGATTATCGATAAATCCCTACTCGAGCTCCTCAATCGCTCCTCTTGATTTGGTATTTGAGCCTGAACAATGCTCATAATATACAAATGCTACAATTATTAATTAACCTCATTCACTAACTAATCAACAAGGTCAAACGCATAAAACAACTTATCGGGTTCAAATTTGGTGAAACGAACTGCACCAATAGACTCAGAACGTCAAGAAACCCTTGAGTAAGGTAGCCCAGAAAAATTTAACTGTAATATCCCAATTTTTAGATTAGTGACCAAATTGTAATTTTTGAAAGTTTAGGGGTTAAAGTGTAAACTTTGGAAAAGTTTAGGGACCAAAGTGTAATTTTAAAAAGTAATGTAAGTTAACCCTGTAAATGAATAGTTCACCCCAAGAGTGACACTTTAAGTGTTACTCGTATTTTTAAATCGAGGCTTATATTAGTGGCTATAAAGCTTTAAAGTTCGTAGGAAGAAAATTTGGAAATCATATTAGTGAAATTCAAATATTTTGATCGAATAAATGTCATAAATAAAAATCTAAGATATTTTGGGACATGGACGATTGGACTGGAACCAATTTGGTTCAATTCTGATGCAATGGCAATTTTCAAGACTTGTTGTAAATAAATTATAGTTGGAGGGCAAATTGGTCATTTGCCATGGATAGCATTTTTGAAATATTTTGGAACTTTGAGGGAAATTTTGAAAGTTCAAATACGCATGGATTTAATCATGGCCATTTATTTTTGATAAGATTAAATCATGGCCATTAGATGAAAAGGGTAAAATGGTAATTTCACTAGTTAAATGAATTTAAAATTCATTTAACTTTACACATGGATTAAATAGAATAAAAGATGAAAAAATAATATTTTTATTCCAAGGGCTGTTCGAAAATGAGGGGGGAGAAAGGAGAAATTTTCCAAGTTCGATTCAAGCCCCAAAACTCGATTTTCAGGTAATTTTTCGAACTACAAAATTGTTCTACTCATCAAGCTCTATCTTTTGGTGTAAATAATTCGTGGAAAACATGCTTGATTGATCATAATTTTGTATGAGAATAAATTAGGGTTTATGGACTCAATTGGGGGTTTTGAGATTTTATGATTCCATGTTGAAATTCAAGTTGAAATCAAGCTTTAGTTATGTTAAAATCATGTTATTGAGTTGGGATTTAAACTCTACATGTTTTGATTTTTATGAAGATAATTAGGGTTTATGGATTCAAGTTTAAATTGAGGATGGAATTGAATAGAATATGATGTTGCAAGCTTGATTTTGATGTTAGATTGAATAATTTCCCAAGATGAGATTTTAGGGACTATTTCGAATTGTTTAAGGAATTAAGGGAAATTATTGAAAATTTTATTTTAGTATTGGAATTGTTGAATTATGATTGAAATAGCTCGAATTGATGATTAGGGACCAAAATAATAAAAAATTGGAAGTTGAAGGACCAATTCGGCAATTTAGGAAAAAATAGGAATTGGTCTTGAATTTATGGATAATTGATATAATTGAAGATTCAAGCATGCTATGAAAGTGAAGGAGTTTAAATAACAAGAAAAGAAAATTTAGGGACCTTTTTGAAAATAAAAAGTTAATGAAGGACTAAATTAAATAAAGTTTGAGACTTAAAGGAAAATGCATAAGGATGTTAGAATCAAGTGAAAGGTTTAATTGTACATTAATTTAATGTACAAAAGCAATGTAGTAACTAAAATGTCACTTTTATAAAGTTGAAGGACTAGAAAAGAAATAGTCCAAAATAAGTAATTAACTATGGAAATTGTTCAAATATGGGTTTGAACAATTGTTTAATTTCCAAGTTGTTCACTAAAGACCTAGGGACCATTTCGGCAATGATGTAAATATTGGGGAAATTTTCATAAAAATTTTATATTCAAATAATTATGTTTAAGAATCAAGTTAGCAATGTTAGATTTAAGTCAAATACGAGAATGGTAATGTATATGTTCGATTGGTCTTATACAGTTCTGAAAGAGATCAAAAGAGAACCAATGATAAAAAGAACGATAAGAACCTCGAGTAAGCTTAGTGAGGCGTACCATTACATGGCCCAGGTGAGTGCATTCTTACTTATTTTATTATGATATGAGAAAGACTTCGATAAGTCGATCTCGAGTGTTAAAATAAATAAATATTTTTGAATCGTAAACGATATATTTTCAATGGCTTTTGAAATGAATTATGAATTAATTTTGGGTATGAACTGTCCAATACACCTTTATATGATATTGTGATATGTTAATATCTATTGAAATTTTAAATAAGTGAAGAATACATGATAGTGATTATTAAAAGCCCATTGTAAGCATTTTGAGATTCTTGGTGTAATTGGCATGCCAATGAGGTGGAGTATAGTGATATAGTAATACAGCGACGTTGTGTTCTACAACTATGACCAAGTGATATAGTGATGTTGTTAAATTACAGCAGTGATACAGTGATTTATTATGGCACAGCATATTAGTTGATGTTGTGTAACATCCCTTTTCCCGTATTTATCACCAAATACGAGCCAGTGATGTTATTAACAAATTTTGAACCATATTATTTCTTTTCCTTTATAAACTGACAACATGTGCTACCTTACTTAAAATTTTATAGAAATTTTTATAGACATCGAAAATTCATTCCGAAATTTTCTAATTAAACTAGATTCATTAGGATTTCTAACCATATAAATTATTAGCCTAAATTCATTATACAAAAATTTAAATAAATTCCTAAATTCACGTCACAACCTCAAAATATTGAAATTCTGCTGCCCTGTTTTCTGACCTTCCTTCGAATAAAAATTCATATCTTTTTACATACAACTCGAAATCAGTCACCGTTAATTTTGTGAGAAACTAGACAAAATTTGAAGTTCATGCATATAATATTCACTGTCTAATTCCAATAATGGGATATTACAATTCTCTCCCCCTAAAAAAATCATCAAATTTTTAGAATGTAGCTGGATTAAACAAATGCGGGTACTGTTCTTTCATTCGCTCTTCAGTTTCCCAAATGGCTTCTTCCACTTTGTGATTCTTCCAGAGCACTTTCACCAATGGAATCGATTTGTTTCTCAATTTCTTCACCCCATGAGCTAGAATTTTTACTAGTTCTTCTTCAAATGCCAAATCAGGTTGCATCTCAACTTCCGCATGTGAAATGACATGGGAAGGATCCGACCTATATTTGCGAAGCATCGATACATGAAAAACATCATGAATTTTGCTCATTTCTGGTGGTAAAGCTAATTGATATGCCATCGGTCCAACTCTTTTCAAGATTTCATACGGACCAATGAATCTGGGACTAAGCTTCCCTTTTCTTACAAATCTCATTATTTTCTTCCATGGTGAAATTTTCAAAAATACCTTGTCTCCTACCTGGTATTCAATATCTTTTCTTTTTGAATCTGAATAAGAATTTTGTCTATCGGAAGCTGCCCTTAGATTATCTCGAATTATCTTCAGTTTTTCTTCTACCTCTTGAATCAAGTCAGGCCCAATAATCTTGTGGTCTTATAACCCAAACCAATTTAACGATGTCCGGCATTTTCTTCCATATAAAGCTTCCTACGGTGTCATTTTAATACTTGACTAATAACTGTTGTTATACGCAAATTCAGCCAATGGTAAGTACTTTTCCCACGAACCTGCAAACCCAATGACACATGCTCTTAGCATATCTTCCAAAATCTGAATTGTCCTCTCTGATTGTCCATTAGTTTGCGGGTGGAAGGCAGTACTAAAATGCAATCGAGTAACCAATGCTTCAAGTAATGCTTTCCAGAATCTAGAAGTAAACCTGGGATCTTTGTCAGACACAATGGAAATAGGAACTCCATGTAATCTAACAATCTCCCGAATATACAACTCTGCATATTTATTCAAAGAGAAATATATTCTGACGGGCAGGAAATGTGCTGATTTGGTTAATCGATCCACGATCACCCAAATTGAATCTTTCCTACTTGGTGTCAATGGTAATCCGGTTACAAAGTCTATAGTCACTTTTTCACATTTCCATTCTGGAATAGCAATTGGTTGAAGTAACCCTGATGGCACTTGATGTTCTGCTTTAACTTGCTGACAAGTTAAGCATTTAGACACGAATTCCGTTATAGCTATTTTCATTCCTGGCCACCAAAAACGGCTCTTCAAATCCCGATACATTTTACTTCCTCTCGGGTGCATCGTTAAAGGACTATAACGTGCTTATGTGAGAATTTCCTTTTTCAATTCATCATCTTCAGGAATATAAGCATGTCCTTTATAATATAAACATCCATTGGACTTTACTTCAAAGTCTAAAGATTCTCCCCTTTCAGCTTTCTTCTTTTTCTCTAAACAATTTTTATCTGTTTCCTGTGATTCTTTTATTTTGTCTATCAAAGTAGACCTGATGTTCAGCTCAGCAAGTAGAGCACCATCATCCAATATTGATATTTGAGCATTCGATATCTGCTGGGCTGAAAACATCTTTCAGCTAAGTGCGTCTGCCACCACATTAGCCTTTCTCGGGTGATAGTCAATAATTGAATCATAATCCTTAATTAGCTTAATCCATTGTCTTAGATTCAGCTCCTTCTGCGTTAAAAGATATTTCAGGCTTTTGTGGTCTATGTATATATAACATCTTTCACCATATAAGTAGTGGAACCAAATTTTTAAAGCAAAGACAACCGCAGCTAATTCCATATCGTGAGTAGGACTCCTCTCATGAGTTTTAAGCTACCTAGAAGCATAAGCCACCACTTTCCCGTCTTGCATAAGTACACAACCCAAACCATTATGCGATGCATCACTATACACCACAAAATTCTTACCCGATTCAGGTTGAACTAACACCGGAGCTTCTATCAAGATTGTCTTCAATCTTTCAAAGCTTTCTTGACATTCTTTAGTCCACATAAAAGGTACATTCTTCCTGAGCAATTTGGTAATAGGTGCAGCAATCATTGAGAAATCTTTCACGAACCGGCGATAATATCCTGCCAATCCGAGAAAACTTCTAACCTCTGCAACATTTTTAGGAGGTTTCCACTCCATGATAGCTTGAATTTTCTGAGGATCAACCCGAATTCCTTCAGCCGATACTATATGTCCAAGAAATGTCACCTCAGAAAGCCAAAACTCACATTTAGATAATTTGGCATATAATTTCTTCTCTCTCAAAATCTGAAGAACTATTTTGAGATGAACATCATGATCCTCCTTGGTTTTAGAATAAACCAGGATATCGTCTATGAATACCGCTACAAACTGGTCCAGGTATGGCTAAAAAATTCGATTCATCAAATCCATAAATGCTGATGGGGCATTAGTTAATCCAAACGACATCACCACGAATTCAAAATGACCATATCGAGTCCTGAAAACCGTCTTGGAATATCCTGCTCTTTAATCTTCAATTGATGATAGCCCGATCGAAGATCAATCTTAGAGAACATTGTTGCCCCCCTTTAATTGATCAAAGAGATCATCAATTCTTGGCAATGGATATTTATTCTCTATCGTCATTTTATTAAGTTGACGATAATCGATACACAATCTCATCGATCCTTCTTTCTTCTTTACAAATAATACAGTGGCTCCCCATAGTGATATGCTTGGTCGTATAAAACCTCGATTCTGCAATTCTTGTAGCTGTGATTTGAGTTCCCAGAGTTCAGCAGGTGCCATACGATACGGTGCCATCGATATGGGTGTTGTACCAGGTAACACATCAATTCCAAATTCTACCTCTCTATCTGGAGGTAGTCCTGGTAATTCTTCTGGGAATACATCTGGGAATTCTCACACCGTAGGTATATCTTCTATTTTCACTCCCTTCTTCAAGGTATCAATTTCGGGAGTTGGATCTATTTCACAACCACCCATCAACATTTCATTCGCAACAACAGCCGAAATAACATCACTATGATGATTCGGCTTCTCCCCCACGAATAATATTTGTGATCTATTCGGTGCCTTTAAAGTTAATCTTTTTAATCGGCACTCCACCACGGCATCATATACAAATAACCAATTCATCCCCAATATTATTTCGAACTCACAAAACGGTAATTCCATAAGGTCAGCGGGGAAATTCATATTCTGAATTTTAATAGGACACTGACGGGAAATCCTCTTAACTTAGCACTCTGGCCTAACGAATTGGTTGCTACCACCTCACTCTTAATTAGTTCTACTGGAATGTTTCTTTCTAGTATGATTCTAGAACTAATGTATGAATGAGTGGAACCAAGATCAATTAGTGCAAAAATAGGTCTATTAAAGAGTTCAAGCATACCTGATATCACATCAGGATCACCTTTACTCTATGTGGTCTTGATATTATATACACCAGTAGGAGCTTTGCCTTTTAGATTTGATGCAACTTCTGATGCACCTTCATGGGAATTCCACCCTCGGTTCCCTTTATTTCTCTGAGAAGCAGCCACCGATTGATTCTCATGTAATTCTGGACATGCTTGTTTGAAATGACTCAGCTTCCCACATTGATAGCACACTGTCTCCGGTGCATACCAACATCGACCAGGATGTCTTCTTCCACAAGTCTTGCATTCAGGTCTATTCCAAAGTCCATCACCTTTACTTTCACTAGTTTTATTATGGACTTGCTTGGATTTACCCGCAGAAGAATTCTTCTTTACGGATGACATCGACCCAACTGATCATTGCTGCTGAAAACCTTTACCCCATTTAGACCAGGGTAAAACACTGGGGCCTCCAGGTCGCTTAATTTACTGTGTTTTCTTCTCAGAAGCTTCTTCTTGTTCCACCCTTTCCATTCTTTAGCTCGGTTAACCACCACTTGAAATTCAGACAAATTAAGAGCAACCAAGACTTTCATATACTCCGGATCTAGACCTCCCACAAAACTAGTAACTCTGTGCTTCTCAGTCGAAAGAAGTTCTGTAGCAAACCGGCTAAGCTTATTAAACTCACATTCATACTCATATATTGATTTGCATGCTTGCTTCAGACTCAGAAATTGACTCCTCATATCCTCGATGAAAACATCTCCAATATACTTGTTCTGAAACTCTTGTAAAAAGAACTCCCAAGTAACTCGTTCCCGAGGAATCTGAGCAATAATGGTGATCCACCAAATTCAAGCAGGTCCCATCAAAAGTGATCTTACACCATCAAGTTTTCCTTGATCATCACATCGGATAGTATCCAGCATGATTTTAATATCATTTAACCATAAATCTGCGGACATCGGGTCAACGTCAGAATCACCTTGAAATTCCGATGCCTTCAGCTTTCTCAACTCCCTTGGTACAGATATTTGTTTCGATCTATTTAAGATATCATCTAATGCCTGTAGGAATAATCCACGATCCTGAACCGGCATGTCTTGTTGTCCTTGTGCAGGTGCCTGACCTTGGCATCGCTCCTGAGGTACATTATGATTTACCTCATTACTCCCACTCTACACAGGGAGCTCCTGTTCAAACGCATGTCTAGAACCTTGATGGTTCGACATCTGAACAGAACACATTTTCAACAAATTTCTTAATATAGAGTAGCATTACTAATTATAGAGCATTAGAATATCTGCACATAATCATCAGTAATTATGACATTCTAGTGGCATGTATACAATTCCCACTCATTTTTAGACTCAATTTCTATCCAGAATCGACTAAACATGTAGCTCTGATACCAATTAATATAACATCCTTTTCCTGTATTTATCACCAAATACAAGCCAGTGATGTTATTAACAAATTTTATACCCTATTATTTCTTTTCCTTTATAAACTGACAACCTGCACTACCTTACTTAAAAATTTATAGAAATTTTTATAGACATCGAAAATTCATTCCAAAATTTTATAATTAAACTAGATTCATTAGGCTTTCTAAACATATAAATTATTAGCCTAAATTAATTATACAAAAATTCAAATAAATTCCTAAATTCACATCACAGCCCCAAAATACTGAAATTCTGCTGCCCTGTTTTCTGACCTTCCTTCAAATAAAAATTCATATCTTTTTACATACAACTCAAAATCAGTCACCGTTAATTTTGTGAGAAACTAGAAAAAAATTTAGTTCATGCATATAAGATTCACTGTCTAATTCCAATAATGGGATATTACATGTCGCACATGTGCATACTCAACAGTGACTCACATGCCATGCATCTCATTTATTTTACATTGGGCTATAATTTAATTAAGAGTGAAAGTGCAAAGAATGATTCAAGTGAAAATGAATCTTCAAATAAAGAATTGTTTTGATATAAACTGTATTACATATATTTATATATATATATGAATTTTGAGATTTACAGGTTACATAATAGTGGATCGATTTTGACAAGTCAGTTTTTACGATTTCGTAATCCTATATGATATATATATATATATTGTTTTATCTCATATTTTGATAGATGAAAATTATTTGCCTCACTAAGTTCGTACTTAGCGTGTGCTATTTCACACGTAGGTTCTCCCAAGTAGAATGGCAAGAAGGAGCTATTAAATTGGAAAAATCAAGTTACATTAGGAATCACGGTATGTACATCTTAAATTATGGTTGATGTCTAGTGGGCATGTACATGTATGTATGTGAGTTTTAAAGAGACTAATTGTTTTATAACTTAATATTACAATGTGTTTATGCAGTATTATAAATGTATGAATCTAGAAAATGGTTTACTATAAGTAGTTATATTTTTTATATAGTTAAGTACAGTTTAACCCTAATCGTGTAATAATTTTAAAATTAAGAAAGGGTCTAGGCAGTGTACCTAGTTTCCATCCTGAATAATATTTTTATTACAATAACTCATCTATAAATTTCATAAAACAATTCAGGGTCGAAACTAGCTGCTATAGACTGACATAGTTTTAATTCAAAACCGAAAAAGGGTTAGACTACAAGATAAAGTTTGGTATAAAAAATCAAATCAAGTCAAGTTTTCCTTAACAACTCTGTAACATTTTTAGTGTATATTCGATCACGAGTATACGTTAAGGGTGTTACATTTATTGGTATTAGAGCCATGTTTAGCCGATTTTGGAGGCTAAATCGAGTTTAATGTGATTTAATGTTAAGTACTTGCCCCTAGGATGTCATGTTACTGATGTACTACTGTGTAACTTGATTATGCTCCCCAATAACATGAATAAGTTTCAGTAGAAATAGATGATGTTAAGTATTGATGGATTGCAATAAATGTTTAATTATGGGAATCAAAAGAAGGAAGAATAATGTTTAAATCCAAGTATGTTGGCAATTAGTTAAAAGAGAAATGTGTAGCAGTCCTAAGTTTGAAATAAGGTACTCGTGCTGTCTATGAGTACGAGTAAGATTTTAATAGACTGAGTCAGTACGCAGTTAAATTGGTGCCGATCGAAAGGTCTCGATGTGAATGGTTTATAGAGAAGCTTCGCCCAAGGCTCAAGGAGATTCTATTAGGCATGAACTTATAAAATTTCCAAGAGGTTATGAATAGAACGAAGGCTATGGAGAGAACCTGTAATTGTTTTAATTGATTCGGGTTCGATTAATATATATTGGTATTAAGATAGTAGCCCAAAGAAAGATTTCTATGGAGAATATATCTAATAATGTATTTGCCAGTAATCCTCTTGGATATAGTGCACAAGTAATTAGAATATGCAAGAAAGGTTCATTAGAAATTCAAGGAATTAAGTTCCCCGCAGATTTAATGGAACTTCCATTCCATGAATTTGAAGTTATTCTTGGAATGGATTGGTTATCTGGATATGATGCAGATATGAAGTGTAAGAAGAAAAGGCTAGTACTTCAAGGACCTGATGGTTTTGAAGTAATCTTTGAGGGAGAAAGAACTAACTGTTTAGAGTCAGTAATCTCTGCAACGACAGGTCAAAGGATGTTATGTAATAGATGTGAAGCATGTTTGATTTATGTGGTGGATACTTAAAAGTGTTTTAAGAAGATTGAGTATATCCCAACTGTGAGGGAATTTCCTGATGTAATTTCGGACGAACTACCAAGGTTGCCTCCGGATAGGGAAATACAGTTTGGGATTGTTGTTTATCCTAGAACTGAGCCGGTATCAATGGAACCATATAGAATGGTGCCTATGAAGTTAATGGAACTAAAGGCTCAATTACAAGAATTGCTAGACCGGGGTTACATTCGACCGAGTGTATCGCCATGGGGTGCTCTGGTGCTATTTGTAAAGAAGAATGATGGTTCCCTACGATTATGAATAGATTACCGGTAGTTAAATAAAGTAACCATTAAGATCAAGTATCCACTACCAAGGATTGAAGATCTATTTGACTAGTTTAGAGGTGTAGCAGTGTTCTCAAAGATAGATCTTCGATCAGGGTATTATTAACTTAAAGTTAAAGAAGAAGATGTACCAAAAACAGCATTCAGAACTCGTTATGGACACTACGAGTTTCTGGTGATGCCTTTTGGATTGACGAATGCCCTTGCTGCATTCATGGACCTGATGAATAGGGTATTCCAACCCTATTTGGATCAGTTTTTCGTGGTCTTCATAGATGACATTTTGGTATACTCGGAGATAGAAGCTGAGCATGATTATCATCTTCGAGTAGTATTACAAACTTTAAGAGATAAGCAGCTATATGCCAAGTTTTCGAAATGCAAATTTTGGTTGTCAGAAATAATTTTCCTTGGACATGTAGTGTCATCAGAAGGAATAAGAGTTAATCCTAACAAAATACAAGTTATTCTTGAATAGGAGGCACCGAAAAATGTCTCTGAAGTTTGGAGTTTCTTGGGATTAGCTGGATATTACAGATGCTTTGTGTAGAATTTTTCCATCACTGCTATGACTCTTACCCAGCTGCTACGAAAGGGTATTCCATTTGTATGGACAGAGGGGTGCCAGGAAAGCTTTGAAAGATTAAAGAAAGTTATGACCGAGGCACCAGTTTTAATTCAACCAGAACCGAAAAAAGAATATACTCTACACATTGATGCATCCCATTGTGGCTTGGGTTGCATATTGATTCAATAAGGTTTTGTAGTAGCCTATACATCAAGGCAGCTGTAATTTTTGCTTTGAAAATCTGGTGACATTAATTGTATGATGAAAAGTGTCACATTTACACGGATCATAAGAGTTTAAAGTATCTGATGACTCAAAAGGATATGAATCTGTGACAACGAAGGTGGGTTGATTTTAAAGGATTATGATGTGGTTATCGATTTCCATCCTGGAAAGGCTAATGTAGTCGCAAATGCTCTTAGCCGAAAGACATTTTCTGCTCTACGCAAGATGAATGCACAGTTATCGATGGGACAAGATGGTTCCTTAACAGCAGAATTTCAATTAAAGCCAACTTTATCAGATCAAATCAAAGATTTGCAGTCTACAGATGAAAAATGTCTCGAGGGGAGGAGACAAGTTGAAGCATGAGAAGTACAAGATTTTGAGATCAAGCCTAATGGTTGTTTATATTACAGAGGAAAAGTATATATTTCTGACGATGACAATCTGAAGAAAGAAATATAAACAGAAGCCCATTATAGTTCATTGACTATGCACCCAGGAAGTAATAAGATGTATCAAGATTTGATGATTCGATACTGGTGGCTAGGTATGAAAAGAGTAATCTCAAAATTTACGGCTGAGTGTTTAACATGTCAACAAGTAAAAGCTGAGCATCAAGTACCTTCTGGATTGCTTCAGCCTACCTCTATTCCTCAATGGAAATGGGAGCGAGTAACGATAGATTTTATATCTGGATCACCAGCTACACCAAGTAAAAAGGATTCAATTTGGGTCATTGTTGATCGCTTAACAAAGTCTGCTCATTTTATCCCAGTTCGAATGGATTATTCACTAGATAAATATGCAAACTTATGTTCGAGAAATAGTACGAATGCATGGTATTCCAGTTCAATTGTATCGGACGGAGATCTAAGATTTACTTGAGGTTTTGGGGTGCATTACATGAAGCGTTGGGTACTAAATTAAATTTTAGTATAGCTTTTCATCTGCAAACAAACAGTCAATCTAAAAGGGTCATACAGATTTTGGAAGATATGCTACGGGCTTGTGTGATCGAGTTTGCGGGATCATGGAAAAAGTACTTGCATTTGGCTGAATTTGCTTATAATAACAGTTATTAAGCAAGTATTAAGATGGCACCTTTCGAAGCGTTATATGGAAGAAAGTGTCGAACTCCTCCTAATTGGTTCGAATTGCAAGATCGAAATGTTCAGAATAACTCAAACATTGGAGGAACTGACTTAACGCAAAACATAGAAGATAAAGTAAGGATTATTCAGCAGATCGACAAAAAAATTTATGCAGATAAGAAAAGATATTGAGTATGAAGTGGGAGAAAAAGTATTCCTAAAGGTTTCTCCTTGGAAGAAAGAATTAAGGTTTGGACGGAAAGAAAAGCTTATTCCTAGATTTATTGGGCCATACGAGATTTTGAAAAGAGTGGGACTAGTGGCTTACCAATTGGATTGCCTTTAGATATGAATAAGATTCATGACGTGTTTCACGTGTCCGTGCTACGGAGGTATCGATCAGATCCTTCATATGTAATTTCTCCTGAGAAAATCGAGCTTCAACCGGATCTGACTTATGAAGAAGAACAAGTGAAAATCCTAGCATGTGGAGTTAAAGAATTAAGAAATAAGAAAATTTCACTCGTTAAAGTCCTTTGGAGGAACCATAAAGTTGAGAAAGCCACTTGAGAAATCGAAGAGGGAATGAAAAAGCAGTATCCAAAATTGTTTGAAAAGAGTATACATTGAAAATTAGAGGACGAATTTTCTTAAGGGGGAGGAATTTTAATATCCCAATTTTTGTACTAGTGACCAAATTGCAATTTTTGAAAGTTTAAGGGTTAAAGTGTAAACTTTGGAAAAGTTCAAGGACCAAACTGTAATTTTAAAAAGTTATGTAAGTTAACCCCATAAATGAATAGTTCACCCCAAAGAGTGACACTTTCTTGTTACTCAGAATTTTCGTACGAGGCTTATATTAGTGGCTATAAAGCTTTAAAGTTCGTAGGAAGAAAATTTGGAAATCGTATTGAGTGAAATTCGAATATTTGGATCGAATAAATGCCATAAATAAAAATCTAAGATATTTTGGGACATGGACGATTTGATTGGAACCAATTTGGTTCAATTTTCATGGAATGGCAATTTTCAAGACTTGTTGTAAATAAAGTCTAGTTGGAGGGCAATTTGGTCAAATACACATGTATTTAATCATGGCCATTGATTTTTTATAAGATTAAATCATGGCCATTGGATGAAAATGGTAAAATGGTAATTTCACTAGTTAAATAAATTTAAAATTCATTTAACTTTACACATGGATTAAATAGAATAAAAGATGAACAAAAATCATCTTTTAATTCCAAGGGCTGTTCAAAATGAGGGGGATGAGAAATTTTCCAAGTTCGATTCAAGCCCTGAAACTCTATTTTCAGGTAATCTTTCAAACTAAAAAGTTGTTCTACTCATCAAGCTCTATCTTTTGGTGTAAATAATTCGTGGAAAACATGCTTGATTAATAAGAATTTTGTATGGGAATAAATTGGGGTTTATGGACTCAATTGGGGGTTTTGAGATTTTATGATTCCATGTTGAAATCAAGCTTTTGTGATGTTAAAATCATGTTATTGAGTTAGGATTTAAACTCTACATGTTTTGATTTTTATGAATACAATTATGGTTTATGGATTCAAGTTTAAATTGAGGATGGAATTGAATAGAATATGATGTTGCAAGCTTGATTTTGATGTTAGATTGAATAATTTCCCAAGATGGGATTTTAGGGACTATTTCGAATT
This sequence comes from Hibiscus mutabilis, assembly GCA_019671005.1. Lineage (NCBI taxonomy): Eukaryota > Viridiplantae > Streptophyta > Magnoliopsida > Malvales > Malvaceae > Hibiscus > Hibiscus mutabilis. Next base: position 30,721,163 of record CM033746.1, read on the forward strand.
GTTTAAGGAATTAAGGGAAATTATTGAAAATTTTATTTTAGTATTGGAATTGTTGAATTATGATTGAAATAGCTCGAATTGATAATTAGGGACCAAAATGAAAAATTTTGGAAGTTAAAGGACCAATTCGGATATTTAGGAAAAATTAGGGATTGGTGTTGAATTTATGGAAATTTGATAGAATTGAAGATTCAAGCATGCTATGAAAGTGAAGGGGTTGAAATAACAAGAAAAGAAAATTTAGGGACCTTTTTGAAAATAAAAAGTTAGTGAAGGACTAAATTAAATAAAGTTTGAGAGTTAAAGGAAAATGCATAAGGATGTTAGAATCAAGTGAAAGGTTTAATTGTACATTAATTTAATGTACAAAAGCAATGTAGTGACTAAAATGTCACTTTTATAAAGTTGAAGGACTAGAAAGGAAATAGTTCAAAATAAGTAATTAACTATGGAAATTGTTCAAATATGGATTTGAAAAATTGTTTAATGTCCAAGTTGTTCTCTAAAGACCTAGGGACCATTTCGGCAATGATGTAAATATTGGGGAAATTTTCAGAAAAATTTTATATTCGAATAATTATGTTTAAGAATCAAGTTAGCAATGTTAGATTTAAGTCAAACACGAGAATGGTAATGTATATGTTCGATTGGTCTTATACAGTTCTAAACGAGATCGAAAGAGAACCAGTGATAAAAAGAACAATAAGAACCTCGAGTAAGCTTAGTGAGGCATACCATTATATGGCCCAGGTGAGTGCATTCTTACTTATTTTATTATGATATGAGAAAGACTTGCGATAAGTCGATCTCGAGTGTTAAAATAAATAATTATTTTTGAATCATAAACGATATATTTTCAATGATTTTTGAAATGAATTATGAATTAATTTTGGGTATGAATTGCCCAATACACCTTTATATGATATTGTGATATGTTAATATCTATTGAAATTTTAAATAAGTGAAGAATACATGATAGTGATTGTTAAAAGCCCATTGTAAGCATTTGAGATTCTTGGTATAATTGGCATGCCAATGAGGTGGAGTATAGTGATACAGTGACGTTGTGTTCTACAACTATGACCAAGTGATATAGTGATGCTGTTAAATTACAGCAGTGATACAGTGATTTATTATGGCACAACATATTAGTTGATGCCGCACATGTGCATACTCAACAGTGACTCACATACCATGCATTCTCATTTATTTTACATTGGGCTATAATTTAATTAAGAGTGAAAGTGCAAAGAATGATTCAAGTGAAAATGAATCTTCAAATGAAGAATTGTTTTGGTATAAACTGTATTACATATTTATATATATATATATGAATTTTGAGATTTACAGGTTACATAATAGTGGATCGACTTTGACAAGTCAGCTTTTACGATTTCGTAATCCTATATGATATATATATATTGTTTTATCTCATGTTTTAATAGATGAAAATTATTTGCCTCACTAAGTTTGTACTTAGCGTGTGCTATTTCACACGTAGGTTCTCCCAAGTAGAATGGCAAGAAGGAGCTATTAAATTGGAAAAATCAAGTTACATTAGGAATCACGGTATGTACATCTTAAATTATGGTTGATGTCTAGTGGGCATGTACATGTATGTATGTGAGTTTTAAAGAGACTAATTGTTTTACAAGTTTAAGATTACAATGTGTTTATGCAGTATTACAAATGTATGAATCTAGAAAATGGTTTACTATAAGTAGTTATATTTTTGTATAGTTAAGTAAGTGTTGCTCGTAATAAGTGCTACGCAAATGTGCAAGTATACACGTCGCAAGTTATAGTATAAAAAATATTGTCTCCACAGGGATTGGTGCCACTTCAAGAATCTAGTCTCTTGCACTGTAAAAAGTAAAAACACAAATAAAGGATTATGGGAGTTTAACTAATAACTAAACTAGAAAGCAATAAAGTAAAAGAAAATATGAGATCAAATGAGAGAGAGAGAGACCAGGTTATCGTGAGTTGAGGTGTGATAGTCGATTGGATCGTTTTGGTAAAAGAGTGCACGGGCAACTCAGTTGTCGTGGCAACATGCAAAATGGGGTTGCCTTGGCAACTAATCAATGGTTGCCTGGGCAACTAGTCGGGCAACTACTTGGGCGTCTGGGCAGCAACCTTCAAGGTTCGGCAAAGCGTTCTTCAATGGTTTCTTCCTATCCCTAAGTCAAAACTCTAGCTACTTGTACATGCCTTGATAATACATCCCTGCGTGAATCAAGGGTGAACAACAACCAATCTTGCGCTCCTCTTAGCCGTTGAAATCCTTAACTTATTCCTAAGCCAGATTAATCTTTACCATCAATAGATTGAATAAAGATCATATTCATTCGTTTCTTGAATCTAACTCTCCCGATATTAGATAAATAGATGAAATCACGAGATCCTCTCCCAATTCACTCGCAAACAAGAATAAGAACCAAGAATGAATAAACCTTGAAATAGAAAAGTGCAAACTCTGATTACCTAAACAAAAACCAATAGTTTCTCACAACCACAAAACACAATAACCATAGCCAAGTAGATTTAGTTCATGGCTAGGTTCCAAAGAAACACAAGATAAACAATCCTTAGCATGAACCCAATCGAACAAGAAAGAAAAGGATGAAGAATAAGGCTTGCAGAAATCCTCCTTGCCCTAGATGCTTGTCAAAAATTCTCTCCTCTTGCCCTCCTTGGAGTTGTCGAAATTTCCCTCTCTTGCTCTCTATATCTTGTCGAAATCTCCATCTTATTTATAGGGCTAGGCCAAAGTCCTTCTTTGAGGAGGAGTTTAAGTTGGAATTAAATTATCTTTAAAGAATATAATTCTTTATTATAATTGTATTCCTACTAGAACTTCTCCTATCTTCTTGGAATTTAATTCTTCTTTAATCTCTGCATGGAAATCAAATTCCTTTGGGTTTGGGCTTTGCTCCACGTCATCTTGGGCTTGTATAGTCATCAATTTTGACTACCATATCACCTTTGCTCTTGTCGACAATTTCCATGGCAACTGGCTCGGCGTCTCCTTCATGCATTGCCCTGGGAACTAGCTCTAGCCTTGCTTTGGCAAGTGATCCTGCATATACACACAAAACACACCAAAGCAGCATTTTTTCCCACAAAAACTACCAAGTTATGTAATCAAGCTCAACGATGGAAGGAAACATGGATTAATGCATGAATGGCTAATTATGCAACTAATATGAGCCTAAGTCTAACAATAATATGAGTAAAAAGGGTAAGAAAATAGTACTTTTGAACACTTATCACACCCCCAAACTCAAACTATTGCTTGTGCTCACGCAATGCAAACTCATAATTACCTGCCAAGACTTCAACTTTAAAAAACTTAGCTTTGAACTTGATTTCAATTCTCTAAACTGTGGCACAAAGTATGATTGTCTTTTTATTTTTTCGAAAAACTTAGGAATTACTCGGAATCAAACTATAATGCTTGTGAGTGTGTGCGGAGTTGTGTGCAAGTTGATTTTTCAGATTCTATGCAAACAATAGGTTTTCAAATTACTTTATTGGGTTCTTTTTAACATGTTTTAACTAGAGCCAGTTTTGGGCACCTCTAGTGTTTTGTTTTAAGTTCTATTAAGTTAATTTATTCGACTAGAGCCGGTTTCGGGCACCTCTAGTTATCAATTTTTTTAACACATACTAGAGCCAGTTTCGGGCACCTCTAGTGAAAAAAAAAATTTAGCACATGCTAGAGCCAATTTCGGGCACCTCTAGCATTTATCCAATTTTTATTCTAATCCCCCAATTTGTTAATTATCAACCTTAGTTCACTAGAATTCCTTAAATCAATCAAACCACAACAATGTTTCATCAAAATTAGTATTATAGTAAAATTCTAAGTTTTTCCATGGTTATCCTAGAATAAAAATTCTATCAATTAAGTGCATTGGCAAAGTCATCATCGGATATTCATCAAATCTAAGCAATTCTTGTTTCAATTAAAGGCATGGCAAGCAATTTATGTATCCTAAATGTAATACTTAAGATTAATGTAACTAAACATGGTAACTACTAATAACAATCCCCCCCCCAAACTCGAGTGAGGCATTGTCCTCAATGCATGCATAAAAATAACGAAAAATAAAAATAAAAATGCATACGAGGACTTACTCCGAGAGTTCGTCATCGTAGATGATTAGTTTCCTTTTGGTCGGTGTCTTGATTCTCTTGCTTGAACGCGATGGTTGTTTTCTTGTTGCCGGTGGTGGAATCAATCCTCGTACGGGGTTGTCCTCATCGTCCTCTTCATCAATGTCATTGGCTTTTCGCTTGGAGGATTCAATTGGTGCGGTCTTTGTTGGTTCAATGGAGGACTCGTCCGAATCTGAAAATCAGAAAATGATTCCGTAGGAGTTGATTCGGGCATAGGTGCTTTACCTTTGGCTTTTGCAGTGGTTGTCGGGATGTCTTTAGCTTTGGTTGCCGTGGCATCTTCAGGGTTGATTGGCGTGGCGTCAGCTTGTGCATGCACGAAGTAGGTTGCCGCGGCATCATCTTTTGTGGTTGCCATGGCAAGGATCTCGGCAGTAAATTTCCTTAGCATAGTAGTTGTGAGTCTTGTTGTGAAAAAGAAAACAAAGAAAACCTGAAAACTAAAGATAATGAAGAAAAATAAAATATCTCCTAAAAATAAAATTGAAAATAAAAAGAAAAAGAATATTGAAAGTAGAGCATGCTCATGCATCTCCTAAAGTGACCACTTCTTTGTTACGTTCCACATGGGCACCATTGTAGTGCTTCAATCTTTGTCCATTAACTTGAATTCATGGTTGTCAGAGATGGACTTGATTATCACGGCACCATGGGAGAATGGTTTGACAACTTCGAATGGTCCCGACCATCTTGATTTCAGCTTTCCCAGGAAAAGTTTTAGCCGAGAATTGAATAAGAGAACTAGTTGCCCTGGCATGAATTACCGTGGCAATAGTTTCTTGTCATGCCATCACTTTGTTTTCTCCTTGTAGATTCGTGCATTGTTATAGGCGAGTGCACGGAATTCTTCTATCTCATTGAGGTCCAACAAACGCCTTTGTTCGGCACTTTCCCAATCCATATTCACGGTCTTGATTGCCCAGTATGCCTTGTGCTCGATTTCCACCGGTAGATGGCATGTTTTGCCATAGACAAGTCGGAAGGGGGACATACCTAAGGGTGTTTTGAATGCAGTGCGATATGCCCAAAGTGTGTCATCTAGTCTTAATGACCAATCCTTCCTTGAGGGATTTACAGCCTTCTCGAGTATACCCTTCAATTCCCGGTTGGAAATTTCTGCTTGTCCGTTGGTTTGTGGGTGATATGCCGTGGCGATCTTGTGTTATATGCCGAAGCATTGCAATATCTTGGCAATTAGTCTGTTGTCAAAATGCTTACCTTCGTCACTGATAATTGCTCTTGGCATCCCAAACCGTGTAAATATGTTTTTCTCCAAGAATCGTTGCACGGTCTTGGAATCGTTGTTGGGAACTGCAGCTGCCTCAACCCATTTAGACACGTAGTCGACGGCAAGTAAGATGTAGAGGTTGCCGAATGAAGATGAGAAAGGTCCCATAAAATCGATCCCCCACACATCGAACAATTCCACCTCGATGATGTTCTGGAGTGGCATCTCATGTCGTCTAGAGATATTGCCCGTCCTCTGGCAACGATCACATTGCTTGAAAAAGTCTTGGGCATCTTTGTACAATGTTGGCCAATACAAACAGGATTGCAAAACTTTGGCCGCGGTGCGAGTTCCTCCAAAATGTCCTCCATAGGGTGAAGAATGGCATTGCCAGAGTACATTATGTTGCTCTTCTTCAGGGACACATCGGCGTATAACCTGATCTGCACATTGTTTAAACAAAAGAGGCTCGTACCAAAAGTAATGCTTAGCATCATGGCGGAACCGCTTCTTCCCTTGGTGAGTAATGTCATAAGGTAAAATACCACAAACAAGGAAATTAACTAAATCCGCGTACCAGGGTATTGCCGAGGCAAGTGCTGCCATGGCGACTGCTCCCAAAATTGCCGAGGCGTGCGCGTCAAAGGCTGCTGCGGCGTTGAGGGTTACCGAGGCATGCGCATCCATGGTTGCCGAGGCGTCGAGGGTTGCCGAGGCATGCGCGTCCATGGTTGCCGAGGCAACTAAAAGTTGTTCATCCGGGAGTGTATCGCATATCTCTAGATTCGCGTCCTCCTCCCTATTGCGTTCCAAACGTGATAAGTGATCGGCCACTTGATTTTCTGTTCCTTTCTTGTCCTTAATTTCAATATCAAATTCTTGTAAAAGTAATATCCAACGAATCAAAAGAGGTTTAGCATCCTTTTTAGCAAATAAGTATTTGATTGCCGAATGGTCCGTATGAACAATTACCTTTGTACCAATCAAATAGGATCAGAACTTGTCAAATGCGAAAACTACAGCTAGTAACTCTTTCTCCATTGTTGTGTAATTCACTTGAGCACTATTAAGAGTTTTACTACCGTAGTATATCACATGGAAGGTCTTACCTGTGCGTTGGCCTAGAACTGCTCCTATCGCAAAATCACTTGTATCACACATGAGCTCAAAAGGTAGCGTCCAATCTGGTGGAACGACAATGGGTGTCGAGGCAAGATTTTTCTTTAGGGTTTCGAATGCTTGGGTGCAAGAATCATCAAAATCGAAGACTTTATCCTGTTCAAGCAGATTACACAAGGGTTTAGTGATTTTAGAAAAATTATGAATGAACCTCCTGTAAAAACCTGCATGTCCGAGAAAACTTCGAATTCCTTTAACCAAACTTGGTGGGGGTAATCTCTCGATCACGTCCACCTTGGCTTTGTCTACTTCAATTCCCTTGGATGAAATCTTGTGGCCGAGCACTATTCCTTCGTCTACCATAAAATGGCATTTCTCCCAATTGAGGACTAAATCTGTTTCTTCACATCTTGCCAACACCCTCTCTAAATTGACAAGACAGCTGTCGAAGTCATTACCAAAAACAGAAAAATCATCCATGAAGATCTCAAGGAAGTCTTCGACCATGTCTGAAAAGAGCACCATCATGCATCTTTGGAAGGTTGTCGGGGCGTTACACAATCCGAACGGCATCCTTCGGAAGGCATAAGTACCGTATGGGCATGTGAAGGTTGTCTTTTCTTGATCTTCTGGTGCTATGGCAATTTGATTGTAACCTGAATAACCATCAAGAAAACAATAAAAGGGTTTACCTGCAAGACGGTCAAGCATTTGATCAATAAAGGGTAATGGGAAGTGATCTTTCCTAGTGGCTTTGTTTAGCTTTCGATAATCCATACAAACCCTCCAACCGGTCACAATCTGGTTGGAATGAGTTCATTGTTTTCATTACTTACCACACCGTTATACCTCCCTTTTTCGGAACACATTGTACCGGACTTACCCATGTACTATCCGAGATAGGGTATATAATGTCGGCGTCAAGCCACTTGATGATTTCTTTCATTACAACCCCTTTCATGGCATGATTCAGTCTCCTCTGGGCCTCAATTGAAGGTTTGTGATCATCTTCCAACAAGATCTTGTGCATGCACACTGCCGGGCTAATTCCCTTCAAGTCAGCAATTGTCCACCCTATTGCCTTTTTGTGTAGCTTCAACATCTTGATCAGCTTCTTTTCCTGCTCAGGCTGTAACTTAGAAGAAATAATTACAGGCAATGTATTATCGGTTCCTAAGTATGCATATTTTAGTTGCTCTGGCAATTGTTTCAACTCAAGAATCGGTGGTTGTTCAATAGAGGGTTTTTCGAGCTTACCTTCCTTACCTGAGCAATACAGTGGTTCAAAGTATGTACCTGGTTGATTGACTAGCCAATTTGCCTCTTCTTGTTGTTTCTCATCGACCGGTTCTTTATACTCCTCAGGTTCCTCTTGATCGGCAATGTAGTTGTCGAGGCAACTAAATTCCTCGTCGAAGTTAAACTCTGCCATGGCATGAAGAAATTGGCATTCTTCTGGATCATCGGCATGCCTTAGTGTTTGGAACACATTTAGTTTAACTTGCTGGTCATTCACCCTCATTGTGAGTTCTCCCTTTTCAACATCGATCAAGGTTCTCCCTATTGCTAGGAATGGTCTCCCGAGAATGATGGGTGCATGCTCATCTGCCTCACAATCCAAAATAATAAAGTCAGCGGAAAAAATAAATTTATCAACTTTTACCAGTATGTCCTCGATTTTTCCCTCTGGATGCACATAGGATCTGTCGGCTAGTTGTAGCATAACTGTTGTAGGTCTTGCCTTCCCAATTCCTAGTTTCTGGAAAACCGATTTAGGCATCAAATTTATGCTAGCCCCAAGGTCGCATAATGCTTTCCCGACATAGTGATTTCTAATAGAACAGGGTATTGTGAAACTTCCGGGATCCTTCAACTTGGGTGGTATACGATTGTGCAACATTGCCATGCATCCCTCTGTTGCGGCAACTGTTTCAAACTCTCCTAGCCTTGTTCTCTTGGACACAATGTCTTTAAGAAACTTGGCATAGTTTGGCATTTGTTCAATTGCTTCCACCAATGGCAAGTTGATGTGGACTTGCTTTAGGATATCAAGAAACTTCTTGAATTGGTATTCTTGCTTTTGTCGCTTCAACCTTTGTGGGAATGGTGGTGGAAGTCGGATATCTTCAATCCTTTCATTAGTTTGAAACCTGATTGACGACATTGCCGGGACAACTAGAGTTGCTGAGGCGTTATCAACTGGGGTTACCGAGGCATGCTTGTCACAAGTTGCCGAGGCATCTTTATCGTCAGTTGCCGAGGCATGATTATTGTCGGTTGCCGCGGCAATTCCTGGTTTAGCATCTGAGGCTTTGCCGCTAGGTTCGTCTTGATCTTTTTGTGGAGTTTTGTTTGATGAGTGGGTTTGAGCCTCTCTAAGTTGTTGGCCACTTCTAGTGGTGATCGCCTTACATTGCTCATGGCCAGTTTCTCTTGCGACTTCAGTATAGCTAGGTAAACCTCCTTTCGGTCTAGTATTCAGATTTTGAGCAAACTGTCCGACTTGATTTTCCAATGATTTGATTGCCGCCTCTTGGTTTTGCAATCTCATCTCGGTCCTGTTAATAAAAGCATCAGTTCTTTTTATGAAATTACTATTCTCAGCCATATAAGATTCAGTTTTCATCATAAAAGCATTTAGAGAATTTTCCAAAGAACTGGATGTCATCGGTTGTTGCTGCGGGAACTGTTGCCGTGGCATATTCTGTTGGAATCCCGATGCTTGTGCATTCTGATTGTTCTGGTTTAGAGCATTGTTGGGATTACTCCATGAAAAATTTGGGTGCTTCTTCCAAGCTGGATTGTATGTATTGGTCAACACATTATTGTTCCGATTGTAATTCCCCACATAGAAGCTGGATTCCGGATTCTGCATACATTTAGAAGAATTATGGTTATCACCACATAACTCACAAAAAGAATCCATTACCTTGACTTCATGTGTGTTGTTTGGTTTTTGCATGTTCTGGACCATCTTGGTTAAAGTGGCCAATTGTGCCGAAATTGAATCTAATGATCCTAGTTCATGTATTGTGGCTTGGCGTCTAAATCCTCCTCTTCTAGTGGATGGGAATTGATAATCATTCTTGGCCAGCCTGTTTAAGATTTGCATTGCTTCTTCCGGCGACTTATCTAGGAGTATGCCGTTTGCCGAGGCATCTAGCATCATCCTTGTTGGTGTATTCACGGCGTTGTAAAACATTGTTACTTGAGTCCACACCGGGAATCCGTGTAGGGGCATTTGTGTAGAAGTTCTCTATATCGCTCCCAAGCCTCGTACATGGATTCATCATCCTGCTGCCGAAAAAGAAGTAATGTCGTTACAAAGCTTATCACCAAATTTGTAGGATTAAATCTAGCAAGGAAATCACGACAAAGATCAGTCAAGATGCTATCGATCCGGCAGAATGCTATTCAACCATGCTTTACCTTATCCTCAAAGGTGAATAGGGAATAATATTAATCGTAAGACATCGGGGTGACTCCGTGTATTTTGAATGAGTTGCAAATCTCGAGGAAAGATTTCAGATGTTGTCGTGCATCTTGATTCTTTGAGCCGCCAAATTGACCTATTGTGTTGATCATATTAAACATTACCGGTTTCAACTCAAAGTGGTCGGCTTCAATTTCAGTGCGACAACTCACGGGTTAAGTCCATCAAGATCTTCTTCAAGATAGTCCCGAATAGTTCTGTTTCATGCAAGAATCACTCCTCCTCCTGCTCGAACATCTTGATTCATATTGCCGTCTTGATTAGCCATTGCTACTCTTATCCTTCGTCTAAGTCTTTGTAAGGTTCGTTCGATTTACGGATCAAAGGGATATTACGGTGAAGTCGGTCTCATACTGTCATATACCAATGCAAAACCAAAGTTTGTTAGCCCTTTGAATTTTTAAACAAGAAAAATAAAAAGAAAGTGCAAGAAAATAAAAACAAAGTCGCTATTGCCAATCCCGACACGGCGCCAAAAACTTGTTGCGCGTAATAAGTGCTACATAAATGTGCAAGTATACACGTCATAAGTTATAGTATAAAAGATATCGTCTCCACGAGGATTGGTGTCACTTCAAGAATCTAGTCTCTTGCCTTTGTAAAAAGTAAAAACACAAATAAAGGATTATGGGAGTTTAACTAATAACTAAACTAGAAAGCAATAAAGTAAAAGAAAATATGAGATCAAATGAGAGAGAGATAGGCGGGTTATCGTGAGTTGAGGTGTGATAGCCGATTGGATCGTTTTGGTAAAAGAGTGCACGGGCAACTCTCGATTTGCCGTGGCAACTTGCTGCTGCGGGGTTGCCTTGGCAACTAATCGATGGTTGCTGGGCAACTAGTTGGGCAACTACTTGGCGTCGGGCAGCAACCTTCAAGGTTCGGCGAGCGTTCTTCAATGGTTTCTTCTTATCCCTAAGTCGAAACTCTAGCTACTTGTGCATGCCTTGATAATACATCCCTGCGTGAATCAAGGGTGAACAACAACCAATCTTGCGCTCCTCTTAGCCGTTGAAATCCTTAACTTGTTCCTAAGCCGGATTAATCTTTACCATCAATAGATTGAATAAAGATCATATTCATTCGTTTCTTGAATCTAACTCTCACGATATTAGATAAATAGATGAAATCACGAGATCCTCTCCCAATTCACTCGCAAACAAGAATAAGAACCAAGAATGAATAAACCTTGAAATAGAAAAGTGCAAACTCTTATTACCTAAACAAAAACCAATAGTTTCTCACAACCACAAAACACAATAACCATAGCCAAGTAGATTTAGTTCATGGCTAGGTTCCAAAGAAACACAAGATAAACAATCCCTAGCATGAACCCAATCGAACAAGAAAGAAAATGATGAAGAAGGAGGCTTGTCGAAATCCTTCTTGCCCTAGATGCTTGTCGAAAATTCTCTCCTCTTGCCCTCCTTGGAGTTGTCGAAATTTCCCTCTCTTGCTCTCTATATCTTGTCGAAATCTCCATCTTATTTATAAGGCTAGGCCAAAGTCCTTCTTTGAGGAGGAGTTTAAGTTGGAATTAAATTATCTTTAAAGAATATAATTCTTTATTATAATTGTATTCCTACTAGAACTTCTCCTATCTTCTTGGAATTTAATTCTTCTTTAATCTCTGCATAGAAATCAAATTCCTTTGGGTTTGGGCTTTGCTCCACGTCATCTTGGGCTTGTATAGTCATCAATTTCGACTACCATATCACCTTTGCTCTTGTCGACAATTGCCATGGCAACTGGCTCGGCGTCCCCTTCATGCATTGCCCTGGCAACTAGCTCTAGCCTTGCTTTGGCAAGTGATCCTGCATATACACACAAAACACACCAAAGCAGCATCTTTTCCCACAAAAACTACCAAGTTATGTAATCAAGCTCAACGATGGAAGGAAACATGGATTAATGCATGAATGGCTAATTATGCAACTAATATGAGCCTAAGTCTAACAATAATATGAGTAAAAAGGGTAAGAAAAATAGTACTTTTGAACACTTATCAGTAAGGTTTAACCCTAATCGTGTAATAATTTTAAAATTAAGAAAGGGTCTAGGCAGTGTACCTAGTTTCCATCTTGAATAATATTTTTATTACAATAACTCATCTATAAATTTTATAAAACAATTCAGGGCCAAAACTAGTTGCTATAGACTGACGTAGTTTTAATTCAAAACCGAAAAAGGGAGACTACAAGATAAAGTTTGGTATAAAAAAATCAAATCAAGTCAAGTTTTCCTTAACAACTTTGTTACATCTTTAGTGTATATTCGGTCTACGAGTATACGTTAAGGGTGTTACATTAACAGCTTGATCAATGTGGTCAATGCTCGGTTAACACGGCTCAACTCTGCAACACGGTCAATAGCTTGATCAATGCGGCTCAGCTCGACGGCTTGGTTTAGATGGCTCCAATCTGCCCAAGACGATGCCCACTAGCGGCCGACGGCGTGTTCGATGGCCTTTAGTGGTCGGACGACGATGTAAAACTTCAAAATGACCTTTCTCAAGCTGGGGAACGTCGTGGTGGTCCCGCCCTTCGACGAAGAATGGTGGTTTATACTACTTCAACTACTCTGAATCTTATCGGGCTTTACCCTGGAGAGTGGCGACGGCGGCGAGAGGACCACCAGCGAGTTCATCTCAGTGAGCTAAAAGCATTGGCGGCAGCGGTGTCGTGCACGACGGTCCGAGGGGTGGCAGATCGAGGTTTAAAAATCTCTCCCTTACTTTTCCTCTCTTCCACCATTTTTCTCTCTCTCCAATAAAGTCTTTCTTTTTTCCAACCAACCACCAACCCCTTCTAAATTCAAAAACCCCTCTCCAAACATTAGATAAAATAATTTAATAAATACACATCTTCTTCTTTTCTTTGCCACTAGGCCCAATACCTGGGTCTAAGACCCGATTCGCTAACCCGATATTTGGGTCATTACATTATATTAGTCATCTTATTTTAGTCTTAGTATGATGTACCAAGCTAAAGGCAATCAATGAATTTGTTGGTATTTTTATCAATTGACCACTCTTTTATAGTTGTACTTTATCTGTATTACCACAAACAACATTTTATACAAATTTTAGTATATGAAGGTGAACGAGATAGTGATATACCACCTTTCTTCACTCGAGTGAATAGGGTTGAAATCACAAGAAAACAAAGGAGACTATGAGAAACCACTGGTGATATAAAAGAGTCGTCATGAACTAATAATGGCAGAACAATCCAATAGCATACGATGAGAATAATTTCATAATATTTACTAATTCATAATTATGCACTAACAATTTCCTTGAAACTCATAGATAACGACCATAACGCACTTAGAAAGCAAGATCTCAAATTTCCAACTTTCAATTATAGAAATTATTTCTAAAATACACCACAATCAACAAAAACTCATAACCCTAAACAATACTTCTAAAATATCTTCATTTTCAAATCCAAAATAACACTATTGAAATCAGCAAACAAACCCATATAACTCTTTCTTTCTTTCTTTCTTCCCTTTTCCAAAGCATTCAACTTTTTTAGAAGTCTGTTGAGAACCACTGTTGCTTGGGGAGTTATCGAAGGATTGTATCACCACATAAATCGACACGATTTATACCTAAGTGAGGCATGATTTTAGCAACCAAAGATTTTCTCCCAGGATTTTTCAGTTGTCCAAGATGTTTTTATTTCAGCTAGCAAGCCACAATAACAAAATGGTCTTCGAGTAGGACCATCCATTGCCCTCTTTCCTTTGTTGTCTTCTTCTTGTACCTTACACAGCTGCCCAAAAAATGAAGAGAGTTTAGCATAAAAAGTTATTGATAACTTAGGGTTTCATCCCATACATATATGTGTGTGTAAAAATGAATTTTTATTATTTTTTAATATGACATGGAAAAGGAATTTATTATTTTTTAAATATGAGGTGGAAAAAGGGGTGGGGTTGTGGCAGACACAGTCAGCTTGTCGTTATGGGTTAACGGGGTTTAACGTTCCATTTACCATTTTGTTTTAAAACAAAAAATTTAATTATCATTTTATAACATTTAAAAGTTTAATTACCAATTTATTTTTTAACAAAATTCAGTAAACGTTTGTGAACTTTACTCTTTATTTTTACATAGATGGCTGAAATTGCGCTAAACTATGATTTGATCCTTTTACTATACTTAAATTTAATATTTAGTCTATATATTAATATGACATTATTTAATTTCTTTACTTTTATAATGTCATTAATTATTCAAATAATTAATATTATTAAATGTTCTGATTAAAATAAGACATAGATTTTTTTAAAAAAATACCTTCAAACTCATAAGTTGACATGGATTTTTATATATTAGAAGGGTTATTTTAAAAAATACTAGAACAGATAACTATTAGATTAATATATTATGAAAACAGATAAAATTATGTCAAATTAAAATAGAATTACAAAATTTTAAATTTTGTCAGGGGTGTAAATGAACTGAGCTTGAACGAACAAGACTATGTTCATATTTGTTGTGGCAGCGTTAGGACTTTCATATAGTGAGGTCAATATAAGATAATATTTTACATTATAGTTATTGTATATTGTCATATCACAAAAAAATCAAGTGGTGTCAATTATAATATTTCCTATGAAAAAATTTAGCTTCTTGTACTTTATAATGGGTTTGGAAAAAATTTAGTGGGGTCAATTGCACCCTCACATTTCTATGTAAATCCGACGTGCGTGTTCATTTGTTTATTTTTAAATGTGTTCATGTTCTATTTATGTTCGTTTAAATTTTTGATATTGTGTTTGTGTTTGTTTATTTATATTTGAAGGTGTTCGTGGTCGTGGTCGTGTTCGTTTGTTTAGTGTTCACAAACATATTCGTTTAAGCGTTCGTGAACGTGTTCGTTTAAGTGTTCGCGAATGTGTTCGTTTAAGGGTTCGCGAATGTGCTCGTTTAAGTGTTCACAAACGTGTTCGTTTAAGTGTCCGCAAAGGTGTTCTTCTATACGTTCACGAACATGTTCGTTTATATGTTCAAAAATATAACTAAATTAAAAATAAATAAATAAAACAAAAACAACAAAATAAAAATTATATTTTAACATGAACTTATATAACATCCTTAGCAACAACAAAAAGAAATATTTAGATACATCCATAAGCATTTTCATCCTAAAACATCCATCAACCTATCACATCTTAATGCACACTAATTAACCAAAAAGTTCAAAGAAATATGCATGAAAGTTGCATTTGAAAACTGAACAACTTATCAAAATATATTGAGTTCTAGCAGTTAGCATTAAAACCTTATCACTCACACATGTTTTGAGACAATACTGATAAAAGAGCGAAGAATACTACCAATCCAAAAAGAACTACCATTTGGACACAATGTAGCAACAACAAAAAGAACTATCAATCCTAAAACAACTAGCATCTTGCCAATAGCCATCCGAAGCTGCATAATCAAGATCAATATCTACGATATTGGGAAACAATGTCATAATAAAATATACAAAAATTCTCTCCCTTGTTTTTCAATGGCATGCACAATTAAGGAAATTTGAAGTGTGTGTTGTAGTTCACAATTCTCGATAAGAAAAATTGATTGAACTATATCCATAAAACGAGTTTATTCGTGAAAATAAATGAACCGAACAACTTTTGTTCGTGTTTGTTCGTTTATTAAACGAACATGAAAATTTTGTTCATACTCGTTTATTTAGCTTAATAAACGAACGTAAACGAATATTATACAAGCAGTTCATTAAATATCATGTTCATTTACACCCCTAAATTTGACATACTAAGGGTCCTTAACAATAATTTGACATGAATAAAAATTTTGGTTAGAAAAAGTAAAAAAATCGCGTTAGGCTACCTGCCCAAGCCCAAAGGCCCGCCTAAAATTGGGAGGGTTTGATCAAAATATTATATTCGAAAAATGGTTTTGAACAAAAAAAAATAGGTCCGCTTTTCTAATTTTCTAATATCATTTTATTTTTATATTATATAATTTATATAACCTAAAAATAAATTTATAACATTATAATGTAAACATTGCAAAATATATTAATTTATGCATATAAATATATTTTTAATAAAAGAAAAACATATAAAATTGTCAAATATTAGATTTAACAGAATAAAATTTTCTAATATAACAAAAAAATTAGATGGACTGAAAACAGGTTTAGATTAGCCATTTACAAATAGAGACGAACTTAGGCAAAACTTTTGGCTCATATTCCAGGTCGCACCGAACTTGTATAAGTAATAGATGTGTTAATTTTATGCATAAATCCGACTTGACACGACTTACGAATATCTTTTGACACGTTACACTCCAAGAAAGACTACCCGAAATCCAAATATTATAAGTTTTGAAACGAAGATGAAGGAACATCATAAAAAATCATGTCGGACAAAAATATAATTTCACAATGGGTAAAACGAATAAGGGGTCATGACTGTTGCCTGTAGGGGTGTTTATAAAAACCTGAACCGATGTATCGTATTGAAAAAGCAAAAAATCGGACTAAATGGTAGGTAAACATATCGATAAAAATTAGTCGAAATGGTACAGAAATCGCATGGTAAAATTAGCGGTTAAACGGGACGGGAATTGTTACGATTTTTCGCTAAACGGTTAACTGAAAAAATCGATAAAAAATTTAAAATTAATTTTATATTAATATTAAATTATTAATTATTAGTAATAAATGTGTAATTACCATACTTAATGTGTCTTATCAATGCATCAAATAATTGTTGGTATATGTTCATACTTTTTTAACCCTTTGACAATGCACGCACCGGTGCTCGAATCCGTGTCTCCTATGATGAACATCATCTTCTTTTTCACTGGAGCCGCTTGTTGGGTTTATAAAACATCATAAATTTTGAGATCTCAATTTATTTTGATTTAAGTTACATCAAAATTTATTTTGATTTAGTTATAAATATATTCATATCTAGTCTGGAGTTAATTCACACTTGAATATAGATGCTAAACCTGGATTGGATTTATCTTTGATTAGAGTTAATTCAATTTTGAATTTAAACGCTAAATTTGGTTTGAATTTGTCCATGACTAGAGTTAATTCAAACTCTAATTTAGATGTCATCACCTTAATTTTCTTCTTAATTCTCTCTCCGATAAACTCATTTCCGAATTTAGATGCTAAATTTGGATTTAATTTATCATTGATTAGAGTTAATTCAAAATTGAATTTAGATGCTACCTTTGGATTGGATTTATCATTTATTAGAGTAATTTCGAATTTGAAATTAGATGTCATTACCTTAATATTCTCTTTAACTCTCTCTATGGTAGTTTCAAATCCGAAATTAGGTTATCAAATTGGATTGGATTCATCCTTAATCGGAGTTAATTCAATTTTGAATTTTGATGCTACTTTTTACTTGGATTTATCCTTGTTAAGAGTTAATTTAGTTGTGATATTAGATGCCACCACCTTAATTTTCTCCTTAAATCTCGCCTTGGCAAAATCAATTTTGAATTTAAATACTAAAATCAGATTGAAGTTATCCCTGATCAGCTGTAAGAATTGTTATACTAGAGTTATAATTAATCTAGTGTACTATTGTGAGAAGCTCTAGAATTTTTCGTAAAGAATGAAGATAGTTCTTTATGACCATGTAGTGATTATTTATAAAAGGAAAATAAGAAAAAAGATAATGATATATTTTCTATCAGGGTTATCAGTTAACCTGAACCAGAAAGACTGGATGTGAGTTTGGGTATTAAAAGTGGCTTTCTTAGGTCATATTACTTCAGCTATAGGGATCCGAGTCGATCCTAAAAATATTACAGAGGTTCGCAGTTTCTTAAGACTTATTGGTTATGATCGAAGGTCTGTGAATGATTTCTTGATGTTATGTTATGAGCTTGTATTATTGAGTTTGAAATCATGGAAAAGATATATACTGTTAGTAGAAATTGCTTATAGTAATATTTATCAAGAAAGTATACAGATGGCACCCTACGAGGCTCTCTACGGTTAAAAGGGTAAATCATTATTAAATTAGTTCTAGTTGAAGATCATAAATTAATTAAGTCAGATTTATTACAAGAAACGGAAGAAAAAGTAAAGATTATACAATATAATCTTAAAAAGATTAATGATTGACAGAAGTCTTATGTAGACTTGAAAGGAAAATATATTCAATTCGAAGACAAATGAAGAACATGATGTCTATCTTCGCATTGTTCTTCAGACTCTTCGAGAAAAGAAGCTATTTGCTAAGTTGTTAAAGTGTAAATCTTGGTTGCCGAAAGTTGCTTTTCTTAGTCATATGGTATTGGCAGAAGAGATAATAGTAAATCCCAAGAAAGTACCAACTATAGTTGAATAGAAACCTCTGAAGAATGTTTCCGAGGTTCGAAGTTTCTTGGGACTTGTTGGTTATTATTGAAAGTTTGTCAAAAATTTCTCGATGAATGCCCCCTACTAACCAAGCTATTGAGGAAAGGTATGTCATTCAGTTGGACAGATAAGTGCCAAAAAAATTTTGAGACATTAAAGAAGATATTAATCGAAGCTCCGGTATTAGTACAACCAAAATCGGGCAAAGATTATGTAGTTTATAACGATGTTTCTCATAAAGGTTTGGGAAGTGTACTTAAGTAAGAAGGAAAAGTAGTGGCTTATGCTTCAAGACAACTTAAGATGCATGAGAGGAAATTATCCTACTCATGATTTGGAGCTAACAATGGTTGTGTTTGCTTTAAAGATATAACGTCGTTATTTATATGGTGAATTATGCTATATTTACATAGATTAAAGAAGTTTAAAGTATATGTTAACTAAAAAGAGGTTGAACCTGAGGCAAGAAGGTGGATAGTCAGTATAAAGATAAATCTGATCGAAATAAGAATTTTGATATCAGATTTAGAAATTAAAATGCATTAGAAGGTATTAAATTTGGATCAAACAAGATTGTTAAGCGTGTTCAGGCCAGAGAAATTCAAGGATGGGTGACCTTTTTGAGATGTGTCATGGAATCAAATATTTGATTGAATAAGTAGAAGAAGGTGAAACCGAAGACTTTGAAATTATTCTGATGGATGTTTGTATTATCGAGGAAAAAACCTATTTTTCAAACGATGAAGAATTAAAGAAACAACTTATCTTTGAAGTACGCTATAGTCCTTTGTTTGTACATCCAGGTGGAAACCCGATGTATCAAGATTTAAAGAACTTCAAGTACCTTATGAATTGTCGTGATTGATTTTAATTTCTCAGTGGAAACGAGAACGAGTGATGATGGATTTTGTATTAGAACTATCTTTGACATCGAATAAGAAGGATTCAATCTGGATGATTGTTGATAGATTGACTAAGTTAGCACACTTTATCCTTGTTCGAACAGATTACCCTAGGGATAAGTATGTTGAGTTGTATATTAAGGAAATAAGTCAATTTAGCTTGTTAAAGTTCTTTGGCGAAATCATAAAATTGAGAAAACAACTCGGGAAAGAAAAATAGATGTGAGAAAGCAGTTTCCTCACCTTTTTTAACCACGTACGTGTTAAAAATTCGAGGATGAATTTTCTTAAGGGGGAGAGAATTGTAATACTCCAAATTTTACTAAGTTGATTAAGGATCATTTAGTATTAAGATAATAGCTTAAAAGTTATCTTAGTGACTAAAATGACAAAAATGCAAAAGTTAGGATTTCTTCGATTATGGATTATGGAAAAGAATTTTTGAGATTTAAAAGCATCAGGTGATAGAGGGAAAGTTAATTAGGGTACTTGAAAAGTTTGGTCAAAATTTGAGGAAAATTGAAATGGGAATTGAAGTTTAAAATTTAGTGACCAAAATGTTAATCATTCAAAACTTGTGTGGTAAAGACTAAATATGAAAAGTTGAAGGACTAAAGTTGTAATTTCCAAAAAGTTAGGGATTATCATTTCATAAATATATAGATCACCTAAGAGTGTGGGTCAAATGTGGAATTCTGGTTTGAACCGATACTTTGATTGTTGGGAAATCGTAGTCAAAGTTTAAATGGAATTCGGGCATCCGGATCGAACTGGAAAATTATGAAATTTTACTACATGATAGAATAAGGATATAAAAAAATATTCCCAAGTTTTGTAAATATTTTTGGTTCGATTCAGGATGAATCCTATGATTTATTTTAATTAAGGAATTTATTTAGTAGCCGATAAAATTCTCGATAATTATCGGTAAATCAGATCTAGCTAAAATTTCAGAGATAGTTTTATGGATCTTAGAAGAGTCATAAAATATTATTTTTTGACTATTTGGATGTTAAAAAGATCAGGAAAAATTTAAATCGATTGAAATTATATGGAATGGCAATTTTGTGAATAAGTTGATCGGTAAAGGGTATTTTGGTCATTTTGCCCAAAAGGGACATGGAAGGAATTTTGAGATTTTTTTTATTGATGAATAGTGGCTGATTAGAATCCAACTAAGTTTAGTTGGAATGTTACAAAATGGCAAATTAGAAATATAGATCTAGTTGGAGGGTATTTTTGGAAAGTGGAATTTATTGAATTAAAAATTAATTTTTTATAATACAAGTGGCATAAATACATGAAAATATGAAGGAATTATCAGAAAATTACTCTCCAAAACCGTGGTGAAGAGGAGAAAGAAAAAGAAAATTTCCAAGCTCGATTCAAGCCCTGAATCTCGGTTTTAAGGTAATCTTTTGAACTACAAAGTTGTTCTATTCTTCGATCTCTATCTTTTGATGTAAATAATTCATAGAATACTTGCTTGGTTGACGAGATTTGATATGAGGAAGAAATTAGTGTTTATGAACAAAATTGGGGCTTTTGAAATTTTATGATTCCATGGTTGAACTTAAGTTGGAATCAAGCTTATATGATGTTAAAATCATGTTATTGAGTTAGGATTTAAACCCTACATATTTTGGTTTATATGGAGAAGATTAGGGTTTATGGATTTAAGTTTAACTTAGGGTTTGTGATGTTGGATTAATGATCTAGTAAGCTTGATTTGTTGTTTGGAAGCAAAACCCTAAGTTAAATCTACAGGGAACAATTTGGCAAGCTTCAAAGTTAAGGGACCGAATATGAATTTTATGAAATTTAAGTGTATTTATGTAATTAATGATGTTGGAGATTTGAAATTGATGTTAGAATGCTAAATCGATGTTGAATCGAATTAGTGACCATTTTGACAATTTGTCAAAATTAAGTGACCAAATAGGAAATGAATTATTGGATGGGGATTAAATCTGATGTTTAGTTAAAATAATAGAATTAAGGTAGTAATGTTGATTTGATGACTAAATTGCAAAGTTAAGAAGTTTGAATCCTTACCTTTGCATTTTAGTGACAATTTTGGAAAAGAAAGAAAATTAGAGGGAATTATTTTAAATAATTATTTGATGAATTGGTGGTTTGAAGCAAGTGATGGGACTAAATTGACAAGTAGAAAAATAAGAAGAAGTTAGTATAAATTAGAAGTTTATTATGGAAGGCTATGTAGAAGATTGAATTTTTGGCTGTGACTTCGAAAATTCACCATAAATTCTACAGAAATGTTTAGATGATGAATTTTATATTGATGTAAAGATTTGTTCGTCTAGTTTTGTTTCCAACAAAAGGAAACTGATTTCGAGTTCCGAGTTAAAAGATATGAATTTTTAATCGAATGAATGTCAAAAAATTTACAAAGCAGTTTCTATCAGGACAACTTTGTGACAGAAATTTGAAAATTTTTCATAATTTTTGTAGATTTTATTAATTTATTTGGATTATATCGTTAGGATCTTTATCGAATCTAGTTCTTACAGTATGAAGGATATTAAGATCCAATGTGTATTTTGATCCTTAGAAGTAAAACTCTGAGAGTGGGACAAGTTGCTAGAAAATAGAATTTGATACATTTTGTATCTAAATGTTTGATAACAAGCTCGGAAGAATTATTGGAAGTTCAAATTGGTCATTAAGGACCAAAATGAATTTTTGGACAGTATAAGGAATGAAGGAAAATTATGGAAATTTTTATGTTAAATGATTAGATAGCTTGATTGAAATATTGTTAGAAGTGAATTTAACAAATGTTTGTTTATAATCATGTGGTTAATGAAGTCAAATCTGAATCAAAAGAAGATTCGAGGTACTATAAAGGAAAGGATCAAGTAGAATTTAGTGAGGCATGCTAATAAATGGCCCAGGTCAGTGCATTTTTACTTATTTATTATATATATGATATGAGTGATTGCATTATATATATTTATGCAATATTGATAAATAGGACGATTTGCGATGAAGCGACCTTGATATTAATAAAAATGTATGTTTACCAAAGTTATGTAAATGGCATGAAGTATTAAGTGGCATATGTGATGCATTGATATGTTATAATAATTTATCTAAGATAAATCAGATTTTAGATATTTGGATATGAACTGCCCATTATCGAATTATGGATAATAGTATCGAAGGATTGGATATTGAATATGAAAATATTATATTGTTATGCCCAAGTACTAGTGTGAGAGTTTTTGGCATAAGTGGATATCCAAAGAGTCATAGCAGCTGTGAACTAGCACTACGGTGTGAACCAAACACTTCGGTGTTGAACAGACACTACAGCGTTGAACAGACACTTGGGTGTTGAACAGACGCTACGGCGTTGAACAGACACTACGGCGTTGCAGACACTACGGTGTTGACTAGCACAAAAAGATGCTATAATGAGGAGCAAAGAGCGTCCTCGAATACGTACTCAGGCGCTACGGCATTGCAGAAACTACGGTGTCGAGATGACTCGTATACCATAGGTTCACATGAGAATATTTGGTATAGTTGGATATCCATAGAGTCCTAGCAGCTGCGTCATAGCACTACGGTGCGAGATAGATTCTTCAGGGTTGAGATAGACTCTACGGGGTCGGTTCAAACACTACGGTGTTATATAGCACAAAATGTGCGAGTATGAGGAGCAAAGGGCGTCTCGAGTACGTACTCATCTCAGTCGCTTCAGTGATGCAGACGCTACGGTGTCGTAGACACTACGGTGTCCTGATGACTCGCGTACCATGGCATCACATGATTTTGTACTTTGGGCTATAAAACTTGAAATGCATGTATGCAAGTAGTTAAGCTAAAAAGCTTAATGTACACAAGACTGGTAAGACAGATCGAATCCTATGATTTAAATATTATATTGGTTAAATGAACTATACATGTAAGGTAGTTTTATACATGATAAAATGTTATCAACTGCAATTGGAAATCGCTTGCCATTTTGCAGGAACTGCATTGCACTGTTATATGACAGAGGAACGACTTGATATTTACCTTGGACCATAAGATTTTACAATACAGTTACATGCCTTTACAGTACAAATTATTGCAGTACAAATTTCTTACATGATTATTCTTGCATTACAGATTACATGATTTTATACTTTGGGCTATAATACTTGAAATACATTTATACAGACAGTTAAGTTAAAAAGCTTAACGTATATTTGATTAATAAAATAAAGGTTTGATGTTATGATATAAACTGTAATTGGGATTTGCTTGCCATTTTGCAGGAAATGTATAGCACTGTTAAATGATAGGGGAATGACTTTATTAAGTTTATTTTATGTTATTGCTATACATTGAAATGCTTTACTTCAATTTATAGTTGCCTCACTAAGTGAATACTTAGCGTGTGTTGTTTCACACGTAGGTTATTGGAAATTTACCAAAAGAGGAGTCAAGCATGTTAATCAAGCTGCAATCTGCCAAACATCAATAAGACATTCTAAATTTATGATATTCTTTAGTGGGCATGTATCAATTTATTCGTTGGTTAATTTATAAGCTAGTTTTATGTCATATGTTTAAAGAAAATTTACAAGTCAGGAAATCAGCTAAATAATTTAGTAACATCTTCGATGTGTATTTAATCATCGAATATACGTTAAGGGTGTTACAAGATTATTTTCATTTTTTTGGTATCTACGAATATGCTAAAACATCTTTGAAATATAAAACTTAGGATCTTATTGATACCTTAAGCTCCTTCTCGCCTCTTGCTTAGTTGATCGGGGGATCTAAATGAAAGCTTGTTTGATAATGAAAAGCATGGCAGTTGTCGTCGGGCTCACTTACAAATTGATAGTTTTAGGAATTGCTTATCCCGTAACAATTTATTTAATTGTAAGCCCGCCAAGGGTTGGTTCACTTAGACCAAATTAGTTCCTCAGACCTCGTCTGTTTATGAGTGGCTCGACCGTTTTATTGCCACTCCTACTTGGCTACATGCTCATAATGATTTCTGGACATTCTTGAAATATAATGCGGATTCGGATCATTGTGTCATTCTTATAGAAACAGTTGTGGTTCATCATAAACCTTACGTTGCTAGAGAATATCACTTTCGATTTGAGAATTTCTAGGCACACAATGCCAATTGTGTCCCCATGATCTAAACTATTTGGTCAGCTACTTATGGCTCGGCCATTGACAAAAAATTTTCCACCGAGGCCTACCTTAAAATTTGGCAAGACCAACAACGTAGTGACTCTTCAAATCACATCGCTGAGTTAAAAAAATAGATAATTTTTACCTTCGTCGTTGTCTTTTTACTGTTAATATGGAGGTGTTTCTTATGGCTAAATCTGAGCTTTATCACATTCTTGATGTCCATGAAGCATATTAGGCTTAACGCTCTCGAGTCAATTGGCTCTTTCAGGGTGATGAGAATACTTCCCACTTCCATGCACGTGCGAATGGTAGGCGTTAGAAAAATTTTATTAAAGGCTTGTTTGATCAAACAAATGTGTGGTGGAAGGGCACGAAAGATATTATAGGAGTTGTCACTAATAACTTTTAGGTATTTTCTCCACTTCTGATCCATCTATTTCCCCTATAATCATTGGCAACATGTCTCTTCTGTTACCCCTGAGATGAATGAGGCTTTGACAAGGCCATTCACTATGGATGAAATCATCTATACCTTATGAGACATTAATCCCAAAAAAAGCTCTAGGTATTGACAACCTCTTTAGCGATTTCTACCGGCAACATTGGGACACGATTGGCCCGGACGTCATTAATCTATACTTAGACCTTCTTTCAAGGAATGCGAACATGGCTACGATAAATCGTTACAATCTTAGTCCTTATTCTAAAGGTGGTCGAACCTACCTCTACGAGACAACTTCGGCCTATTAGTTTATGCACAGTGATTTAGAAAATAGTTGCTAAAGTGCTTGTCAACCATATGAAGCTCGTACTCTCATCATGCATTAGTGATACCCAGGCTACTTTTGTAAGGAGGAAGAATATCACGGATAATATCCTGGTAGCCCATGAGTTGCTGCACTCTCTTAATTTGAGTGGTATTGGTCCTTTTACAGAGAAGTGTGCTTAAATTAGATATGGAAAAGGCGTTTAACTGTGTTGAGTGGTCTTTTCTCCAACATGTTATGCTAAAAATAGGGTTTGCGGCTTAGTGGGTTGATATTCTTATGAGGTGTATCTCATCAGTTTCGTTCACTGTCCGAGTCAATGGTTTGCTCTCACCAGTCTTCTATCCTCAACGAGGTTTAAGACAAAGGAACCCTCTCTCCTATTTCTTGTTTCTCATATGCACCCAAGTCCTCTTGGCTACTTTCACCGCTGAGCAACATGCGGGCCATCTTCAGGGTATTTACACTAGTCGCCATGGGCCTCAGGAGAATCACCTGCTATTTCCTGATGATAGTATGATTTCCATTCGAAATAATATTACAGAGGCTTCGCCTCTATGCCTCATCTTTGGGTCAGGCAGTTAACTTTAAGAAATTTACCATCTTTTTCAGCCCTCGCACTTCTCTTAAGCATAAGCAATCGGTCTATAATATTCTTCAGGTTTGAGAGGTGGATGACCCAGGGGTCTATCTCGGTATCCCCTCTTAATTGGGCAAAATAAAACGTTATCTTTAGGGTTTGCTCAGGACAAAATAAATTCAAGTATGTCCAATTAGGACAAATGTCTCATCTCTTTCAGCGGACTTGAGGTTTTTATTAAATCAGTGGTACAGTCGTTGCCCCAATATATGATATCATGTTACCTGCTACCCTAGAATCTTATTGATGACATGATTAAGTCTGTACGATGTTACTGGTGGTCAGGTAGGAATAATAAATGAGGTTAGCCTTTGATTGCTTGGGACACTATTTGTTCTCCTAAGAATGTAGGGGGCGTGGGCTTCCGTGATATGCATTTCTTTAATGTTACTTTGTTGGGCAAACAAATTTGGCGCATTATCACCGAGCCTGAGTCACTACTTTCTCGTGTCTATAGGGTTTGATATTTTTCTTTTAGGAATATTTTGGATGCCGGGACCAATAAGAGAGCTTCTTTCACATGGAAATGTATTTACCAGGCCATGTGACAACTCTATTTCAATTTTTTAAGGGCAAATGTCGATAGCAAAGTACATTTGCATACAGACAACAGGGGTAGTGCGTCTGCCATCAACTTGTACGGCGACTACATAGATAACGAAGAGCTGTCTACTTGCTACCGCGATTTTGTGATACATGGGCAGCTTAGATGGGACGAATCTAAAGTTTGTCATTACTTCAACCAGGACGATGCCAACAGTGTCCTTAGCATTCCTATTATCAATGACCAACGTGACACAATTCTTTTTAGAGCAACCATAACTCTAGTGTCTACTCGATTAGATCAGGTTACCTATTCTTACAACGCCTGTCTGCCCCATGAATAGGCCTTCGTGTATTTGGAAAATGATTTATAAGTTGCCAGTTCTTTCAAAATTTTAGTCCTTTGATTGACGTGTGGGGCATGATGCTCTACCCACAGACCATAACTTTTAGGCGGCATCCCTAGCTCCCGAAACATGTCCCATATGCCTTATGGCTCTAAAAATGACGATTCAAACCTTGCGGGACTACCTAGGTGTGAATGAGGCTCTCTGTTTGGCTTTTATGCCGAGTGTCTTCATATCCAATAATAATATATCTTTATTATCTTGGCTCGAGGAACGGGCTGCATGTTTACCGCATCACTTTTTTGCGCTGCTGCTCACAGTCCTCTGGAACTTGTGGAATAGGAAAAATGATTAGGTCTATAATAATCAACTTCAACCTCTCTGGCTCACGATTCTCAACTCTCAAGACCTTCTTCGTAACTATGCAGCAGCTACTACGACCAGTTCTACCCTGAGGTCAACGGAAGAACCGACCCTAGCGAGCCCGGGCTGGCAGTTCCCTGGGCTAAAACTATCAAGATAAACACGGATGGGCCTTCGATCATCTCACCAAGAACGCTGACGTAGGTGTTGTTGAGTGAGATGCTGGCAGTGCGGTCTTTGAAGGGCTTGCTCATCCCTTGATTGACTGTACGGATGCATCTTTGGCTGAAGCTCAAGCGGTTCTTACTGGCATCTAGTTAGGCTGTGATAGAGGCTGGTATAATGTTGTCATTGAGACAGATTCTGCCATTATAGCTAATAAGATAAATCGGCGATGTAATGACTTTTCTACTCTGAGTTCTCATATTGACACGCTCGTCTTCTGCTAGCCGATGCAGACAATTTTAGTGTTCTTTTTATTCATAAAGTGGTTAACAATATTGCCCATGTTCTGGCTTCTAGGGCTCTTCGGACTTTGTCGTTCGTCTCCTTCACATTGGATTATCACGATTATTTGCGCACTCTTGTAACTAATGAGATTAATTCACATCCACATTAATGCAATATGGGTACTCTTTTCCCCTAGGTGTTTACCCCTGGCCTTCGGGTCAGACGTGACTTTAGAGAGATTTTTAACAAGGCCCACCTTTTTTTCAAAAGAAAATTATATTTTATAATGAAATTAAATTATTAGTAATAATTAAACATGTAGTGTAGGCCTATTCGGACGTGAATCTATTCTAGTATAGAGATATAGTAGGATATATGTTGCATCATTTTGTTTCTGCTGGGATTCCAATGTGGTTGCAGGCAGTTTGTGTCTTAGGGCATTGGTTTGATCTTACAGCTCCTTTTACGATTCATGTTGTCGTGTCTTTGTTTTATTTACATTTTCTCGTGTACAACTCTGTTGAGCTCATGTTTATGTTATTGTGATCGTGAAATGAAATAAATTTGGAGTATTTTTTTCTCTTTTGATGTTCTTGTCTCGATTTCGGTTAACTCAAACGACGAATGGGGTTTTAACGAAGTTCTTTTCTTTTAAAAAAAATTACAATGATATTAAATTATAATGATATCACATTATTGATTATACAAATATTTGTGTAATTAATATAAATTATTTATTAATACTAATATTTGTGTAATTAATATAATTTTTCTAAACATTTAATTGTTTTAAAATTTGAAGACTTTTTAAATATAAATATTGAACTTTTATTTGGGTTTTTTAAAACAATTAAATTTAGTAGTAATAAATATATAAAACGGTTCATAGTTAACCGAGTAAGCGTACCGAATAAACCAATTAACCGTTTAGGCAGTAACCGGTTTAAACGGGATGTAACGATTCATCAAAAAGTCAAATCGAGGCTTTCGATAATCGTACCAATAAGTCGTGCAAGTACGGTTAATCGTCCATGAACACCCTTGGTTCCCAGCCTCTTGGATCCACCTTGATATGAAATGCAAATTATATTTAATTTCTAAATTTATTAATATATTTGAATGTTATTTTTTAATATTTATGTCTAAATATAAATTGATATATAAAAAATCGGCAAATTTATAAAAATATGGGAGTAGATTTTTTTACCAAAATATAGTACTTGTCAGATTATTTCCTAATTTATAGCATTTGTTACAGTAAAAGTAAAGTCAGTGGAAAAGGGATCCGACTTCACTGTTCATCCATTGTCCTACGTATTTTTTTAAGTTTAAATATTGAAGACGGTGGGAAAGGATTCTGACTTCAGTGTAAAATACTGTTCAAACTCAGATTGTAATCCTTTCGACTTTAATTTTTTAATCATAAAAATAGATTTTACTGTTCAAAGTCAGAGTGTAATCTATCCGACTTTACTTTCACTAGAAAAATAACAATATTTGAGAAAATGAAAAAAAATAGACAAAACAATATTGGGTCTTTTCCCAAAAAAATAAATACTTCAAACAATTAAAAAAATCAAAGTGAAAAGAGCAATGATAGAAACACGGAAATTGAGATATTCTGGACCAGAATCCAACAGGAATAATATAAATAAATAAAACCAAACCAAACCAGACCAACCATTTCTAGTGGTTTGGAAAGGCCCGAATATGATCATTGCTCACCACCACCTTTTAATTTTGAATGTGAGACTTTAGAATTTTTTAATAAATTCTGGCTGCTTTTTCTCAATTCCAAAAACATCCCAATCTTGGTTAAATTCTATTACAAGTCCTTATAATATATTTAAAAATTCATTTTAATCCTTTTATTATAAAACAGAACATTTTAGCTCATTTATTATATCTAAAAGTTAATTTTAATCTTATACTATAAAAAATAACATTTTAGTCCTTGTACATTTGAAAAGTTTATTTTGGTCCACAATTTAAAGTTATAGTTAGTTGACTATTTTGGTCCACATTTTAGTCCTCTACCATCACATATAGTTTGGTTTAGACACCCTTTAAGTCTTTGTCAATTTTAAAATCAAGCAAATTGATCTCTCTTGAGAAAGGAGAGTAATTCATTCAATGAACATTTTGAAGCTGAGTAAATAAGAACGATATGTGATGGTTTTGATTTTTTCATCAGTACATGACATGTGTCTAACTATGAATAATTTGTTAATAAAATAAAACAAAAAAACTATATAATTTTAATGTTTTTTATAATTGCAATTTTTTTAATTTTTTATGATTTCTGTATTTTTTTAGTTAAAACTCTTACTCGCACAATAAATCTAAAAATGTTAAGAAAATTCAACATACATGTTTTTTTTCAATTAAACACTTGAAATTTTTTTATGTTTTGATGGGTAATTATAGTATTATTGTAGATGAAAATAATAGAGTCTGGAGTTAGAATAAAAATTAATTTCGTATTTAAATTTTATAAGTGTTTGAAAATTTATGTAAAAAACACAAAAAAATTGAGAGAAATTAACCCGCTCAAAGTTTAAAATTGAGAAGGAGCAAAAGAGTATTTAAATCAAAAATATTAAAGTCAACATACAATAACTTTAATATTTTGGATCAAAATGTATTTTTTTAAGCATACAAGATTAAAATATTTCTTTTTATAGTAGGAGTAAAATAAACTATTATATAGTACAATGATTAAAATAACTTTTTATAATAGGACTAAGATGAACTTTTAGGTATAGTATAAGTACAATTAAAGGTAAACTACACAAATGATCACTGAAGTTTTAGAGCACTTTTATTTTGATCATCAAACTTTTAAAACTTACAATACAAACACTAAAATTTTATTTTGCTTTCAAAATGGTCACTACCGACAACTTTCGTTAAAAATAGCTGACATGGTAGTTAACCTTTTTCACTCATCTCTTTTAACTGTCACGTCAATTATTTTTAACAGAAGTTGACAACAGTGATCATTTTAAAAGGAAAATAAAAGTTCAGCAATTGTATTACAAGTTTTAAAAGCTCGGTGACCAAAATGAAAATGCACTAAAACTGAGTGGCCATTTACGTAGTTTCCCTAAACTTTAACCTATTTTAACGATTTGCGACAGTTTAGGATATCTGTGTACTTTATACGTATATTTACATCAGTTTTAATGATTAGTTTTCGTATATCATAGATTATTTTTCTTGTAGCCGTCAGGATCACGAAACAATGGACTGTACGAAACCTAATTGTCAACTGTTCCTAACTTTGAATGATTCGTATGATAATACCAATATACCATATCCATACTATTTTTTTTATTAAGATATCTTCTTAAAAATATACTTCTTATTAGGTTAAAATATTAAGTAGGCACTTCAACTTTTCTCATGCCAAATATTATTTATTGTTATCAGGTTAAAATATCTATGCTAATATATTATTAAACAGCTAATTTTCGCTCATTTTTTATATATAAATGGTTGAATTATTGTTTTTTCAGTTCAATGGTTTAATGTAAAATTCAAGATGAATAATCAATTGGACTAACTTCTTTGTTTTCTTAAAGAATGATAATTATACTAAAAAAATAAAGTATGATAATTAAATTCTGACAAATTAGACGGTCCAATTTCTTAATTTTTAAAAATAACAAGATGTCGTTTAATAATTGAGTGACACGTAGAAGTTCTTACGTGACTTTGTACCGTGTTAGGTCCTAATTGGTAGAAAGTTTGTTTTAATGGTAGAAACATTTTGGACAAATTGAGAAAGAAAAATTAGTGTAGGCATTGTTTTTTTTTTTTTTTGCCCTCTTGATTTTTTAAAGATTTAATATGTGATTAATTAAATTAATATGTGTCGCATATTTAATTTTAATAGATAATTTTTTCATAATTTTTTTTATATATACAAAATATCGAGTTTAAGATATATTTAAACGATATTAAGTTAATTACTATTTGGACTAATCCGTAAGCATTACTTTAAATATAGAGAAAAAAAACAATAGTTTAGGTGATAATTTATGATTTAAGCAAAGTTAAGATGTTTGAAAAAGTCGTAGACAAGTGGCAAATTTACCAATTCGAAGAAGAGAGAGTTGAAATTTGGAGTCTGAAAAACGGCACAACCGGTAATAGTGCTCTGACAGGAAATGACGGGAAAGCTAAAAAAACCACAGCCAAACAAATATAGAAACGAAGGGGAAATTAAGGACCCTTTCTTTCCCTGCCATCCATTTCTCCATTGAACCAACGCACAGAGCGCTCTTTCCTTCCTTCTTCCAGATTCTCCACTCAATCCCAAATCTCCCCTTTTCTTTTGCCTCTTTGCTTTTTTCCCCAAAGTTCACACCTTTCACTTACTTTCTCCCCCCCCCCCTTCCGCATCACCCTTCCAACTCCACACTTATGGTTCTTTTCTGCCTTTCTTGACCTTGTTGATCCCAACACACTGGTTGGCTTTTCTTCTTTTTTCCTCTGTTTACTGTGTTTGTCCCCAGAGGTGTGGTTTTTATTATCATTTTCAATGCCAAGTTTCTCTCTTTTTTGCCTTTTCTTTTTACCCTTTTTGTTTAATTCAATATTTTTAATGTTTTGTTTTGTTAGTTGAACCAGTTACTTCTAGTTGAAGTTCATTGTGATGTTTCGATTAAATTAGTCTTTTTTTATTACTCTTGTCACTGTTTTTGTTGCTTTGTTGTTGAATTGTACAAAAGATAGGCCATTTTTATATGTTTATCAGCTTATGTTAGTAATTGAGAATCATTACTTTTTTATATCAAAGTTGGGTTTTAATGATATGGTCGTGATTCAGATCCAGGTTGTTGTATTCTAGTTTAAGATTCATGATAATGTCCTGTTGATCGTGAGATGAGTTTATAATAGTTTGGTTTTAGGCAACAAAAGGAATGATTAATTCTTGTAATGGAAGTTTTGTGTTTCGTGACTTCAGTTTCTGATTGCTACCTTTTGAGATTTTCACCTGATTTCTTTAGGTAAAATGTTAGATCGAGATGAAATTTGATTTTCGGACTTTATCGTGTTAATGCAATGTTATGTATGCTCCCTTTCTATGTAAAATTTACATAATGGAGATGTTTAATCTCTTTCAGCCTATAATGCAAGGAGAAAATTTCATTAATTCCGAAGGGGAAATTAAGGTTAGTTTCGGCTATCAGTGCAACAGCCCCAAAGGTATTCCTTTCAGCGCTCCTAATGTGCGTGAAATCCGGTCTAGAAGTGAAATGCCGAGGAGCAGCAGTTTCTCTTGCTTGTCAGGTGCTGCCTTAAGTGCCAATGCTACATTGGCCAACACAAATATCTGTAATGGTGTGATTGGAGCTGAGATTCTTCCTAGTTTGGATTCCCCCAACTCATTTCGTAGGGTTCCCTCTTCGCCATCTCTTTCAAGGTTGGATATATTATCGTCTTCGCTGCAAAGCAGTATCTCAAACTTAAGTTGCAGTCCACCAAGTCCAGTTTATTCACCTGATACTGATTCGTTTTTCCTGAGATCGTTGAGTGCTTCTTCCGTAACAGATGGTTTATTTAATGGTACGGAGGTACAAGTTGCAGGTGGAGCCGCTGGTGAAGACAGGGTTCAAGCAGTCTGCTCTGAAGAGAACGGGTGGCTCTTTTGTGCAATCTATGATGGTTTTAATGGTAGAGATGCAGCTGATTTTCTAGCTGGGACATTATACGAAACTATAATATTTTACTTTAGTTTAGAAGAATCAAAGCAGGATATCGCCAGAGCAACCAATGGTTTGACTACAAATGAATATTTTGAATATTTTCATGATGATATTACTGTTGGTAATAAGGCAAAAACCCCTTCTAGGATTGACAGCATCAAGTATACCAGTGCTGAAAGCTTGATGACGAAAACTGCAGACCGTAAAATGGAAGTATCGTCTGATTCATTTAGGCATGGGGTGCTTGATAGTCTCCGACGTGCTCTAAGTCAAGCTGAGAGTGATTTCTTGTACATGGTAGAGCAGGAAATGGAGGACCGTCCTGATTTAGTTTCAATAGGATCTTGTGTTTTGGTTGTTTTTCTTCATGGAGACGATCTGTATACACTCAATTTAGGTGACAGTCGAGCTGTATTGGCAACATATGATGGCACCAATCACATGGATCAGAGTGAAAGGTTGAAAGCTATTCAGCTGACTGATAGTCACACTGTTGATAATGAAGTCGAAAGAAATAGACTTTTGCAGGAGCATCCTGACGACTCTATGCCCGTAGTAGCTGGAAAAGTGAAAGGAAAATTGAAGGTCACTCGTGCATTTGGAGTAGGTTACTTGAAAAAGGTAAGCACTCATATTTCTTGTTACAATTTCCTCGTATTTTTGTCATTTACTTTTGCCCTCTCAAGAAGGCTCACTGCATACCAATCAGGTAGTATTGCTCTGACCTGAACGTGAGTACTTCGTATTCCTAATATTTATACTACTATTACTTCATCCTAGCCCGGAAAATAATATTCAAGACTTGGAAATAACAGCTAATTTATCAACAAAAGACATCTAACGTGCCTTGATTACATTGTGGTTGCTATTATTTATGCAATTATCATATCATTGTCATTAATCCTTGTAGGAAAAACTGAATGATGCACTGATGGGAATTCTTCGAGTTCGTAATCTCATTAGCCCCCCATATATCTCCACTGAACCGTCACTGAACGTGCACAAAGTATCAAGATCTGATCACTTTGTTATAGTTGGTAGCGACGGTTTATTCGACTTCTTCAGCAATGAAGAGGCTGTAAAGCTTGTCCATTCTTACATCTCAAGCAACCCTTACGGCGATCCTGCCAAATTTCTCGTGGAGCAGCTTCTAATAAAAGCAGCTCAATCTGCAGGTAATTTTTTTAATAATTACTATATCCGTTTCCAATAACCAATTTAAGCCTTTGTCCTAATTTCATTTGAACCAGGAACTAAAGTTTCTTTCACCACCAGTTTTTATGGTTGTCAACACACTCTGTTCGGTATAAAAGAACATACAACAAAACCAAAATGCATGTTTAATAACTTCAGCTGTATATTCGTTTATTATTAGATCGGAATCAGTAAGACATGAATTTTACAATCACAGGTTTCAGTAAGGAAGAATTGATGAATATTCCAGCTGGTAGGAGGAGGAAATACCATGATGATGTTACTGTGATCGTGATTATTCTCAGGACGAATCATCGCACTTCTAAGGCATCAACCTGTGTGTGAATTTTATGTCAAAGCTTTTCAGATTTGCACATTTTTTAAATTGTATATAGCTTAAATTCAGAAAAAATTTCTCTTGATTTGTTGCAGACAAAATTTTGTATTACTTAAAACCATGCATTAGAGTCTGATGTAAATATGTAGTTGAGTCTTTTCATTTAACATTTCACCAAAAATTGTCATCCTCTTCAAGTGCTTGCATATGAATAATCTGAAGATTTGTTAACAAAACTGCCTCTTTTCTTTTGTAAGTTGCTTGTTCATGCTTCCATCTTCTCTATCTGAATAACTCAATAATTACAATATTCTTTGAACGGCATTTTGACCTCTATGAGCAATAAAATGAAGGGGTAAATTATGTAAATTGTCATTAAACTTTACCCTTAAACTTATTTTGGTTATTGAAGTTTTAAAACGTATAATTTACTTAAATTTAGACATTAAATGTTTTTTGTCACTAAAGTTTAGATGTTGAACGTATTTGGTTATTCATAAACCCCAAAAGATCATAGATAGTGGTCATACAATTCTAAATTTTCACTATACACTTTATCTCGTCCCCTGAGTCTGAGCTCGATCGCTATTTTGTCGGAAAGTGCTATGAAGTTCACGAATTAGCTAAAAATCTTTTGGTTTCTCTCTCATCGATCTCTCACTTCTGTCGTCGTTAGTTGGAGCTTATTTCTCGGTATATCGCTTCTCTCGTGCCGATAAAGTTTTGTAATCACTCATTTTTGTCCGGGTTGTATAATATTATGTATTAATATTATTAATTAATTATAACTATTATATGTAATGTATTATCCTCTTTAATGTGCTTTTTTTCTTTTTCAAATGTGTATGCTATTAATTCATTATATGAATGCATGTGTTATTATTACATGTGTGAATGTATATTGTATATCGTATGTATGTTTGCATGTATTATTAATATTATAATTATGGTATATGAATATATGTGTTATATATATAAGATGTATAATATATGTACGTATGTGTTGCATGTATGAATGTTTATCTTATTAATTATTGTGTGTATATATATATATATATATATGTACGTATGCATGTATGTATAAATATTAATGTTGCATGTATTAATTAATATTAATATTATAATAAACAAATATAAAATATTTAAAAGCCCATATTATTTATTAATAATGTCCAGTCCATTACATATTAGAATCCCGTTCGGCCAGACCCAAACCCAATACTAAAAAACCTAGAACCTAATTAACCAAAGGCTGATAACTCTTTTATTTTTGCAACTGCTACCATCACAGCCGTTGGATCTAGCCAGATCCAACGGTCCAGATGCCCCAAGAGCTTATCTAGTTGGCGTGCGTAACATACACTCCCCGGGCCGTTCAACTTCCACGCTCGCGTGTGATGCACGTGCTAGCTCTTCGGATCCCAATGTGCCATGTGTCATCATCTCAACCGTCCGATCTTCAAGCGATCTCAGCCGTTGGATTAGATCTGATTTAACGATTGAGATTAAATCTAGTCGATTAAACTTTTGGTGTTCTCCGCCACGTGGCTGCTCCGCCGGATCTCCCGCGCCGCAGTACACTTTCCCTCACCGGCTCCAACCACCGAATATGGGCAAAAAACAATAAAAAATGAGAAAAAAAAAATCAGTCAATCAATCAACAACAGTAATAGCATTTAATGTTGGATATTCTCATCAGCAAAAACTCAAATCTGAGGCAAGAAAATGGGATATATATATATATATATATGTAATCAGATCTATTATGTACTCAACAATTTTCGGATGAAATAAAAAAAACAAAGGATTTCCAGAAAAAGGTATTCACTCTATATTATGCATGTATTTTTAAATAAAAAATAAATAGAAAGGGGAGATTAGGAGATTATACCCTCGGAGTCTCGGGCGTTGCATTTTAAATCCGAAACCTGGGTTCAGTTTTTCAGTTCTGGCATGTCGCAGGGAAAATTTTCACATCTAGTCCTCCAAAGTTTAGGCCGGTTTGCAATTTCACCACCAATCCTGTTTTATTATTTTAAAGGGAAAATTTCAGTTTTCATCCCCCGTTCTTTTTTACAATTTTTCAATTAGGTCATTTTCTTTCATTTTAAAACTATTTTTATGGGTTAATTTCTTTTTAGTCCATGTTCTTTTAATTTAATTTAATCTCAGTCTTTAATTTATATTTTTGTTAATTGTTTATATATTTAATTATTATTTATTTATTTATTATGTTTCTATTATATTTTTGTTCGTATATTTATTTACTTGTTCAATACATGCTATTTGTTTTTTTTTGTGTTTTTTAATGTCGTTTTATATTCGAATTATGTTGCTAATATTGTTTTTATTTGATTATTTTGTTTCTCTTGTATATATGTTTATATATGGAAAATATGTTAATATATATTTTAATGTTATTATAAATATGTATTATGTTATGTATATACTAACTATTATATTATATTATATTATATTATATTATATTATATTATATTATATTATATTATATTATATTATATTATATTATATTATATTGTATTGTATTGTATTGTATTGTATTGTATTGTATTGTATTGTATTGTATTGTATTGTATTGTATTGTATTGTATTATATTATATTATATTATATTATATTATATATTTATTTATTTATTTACGTAAGTTATATTTATATATTATAACCTATGTTATACATATTATATTATTTTTGTATATTAATGTATAGTAAATATTATATGTTGTATATATTATGTTTATATTTGTGTGGATGATTTATTTTAATTATGTATTTGTACTTTTTCATATATACACATGTGTTTTTTATTTAATATTTTTTTATCCTTTTATTAATTCATGTTTTTTTATTTACCGTGTTTATATTTTATCACGTATAGTGTAAGCCTCTCGATATTCTAATGGGAGTGTCATTCCGGTCTTCGGGTGTCATCTCCTTTGGTACCTGGATCAAGGCAAATTAATATTCGAAACTTGAATTTTAGGAATTAATTATTAAATTAAATCGAATTTTTATTTTTCTTTATAAATACAATACGAACCTATTTGGTACCAATTTTGGGCGGTGTGGGGGTGCTAACCCTTCCCCATCCGTAACTAACTCCCAGACTCAATTTTTTTAAAAATCTCTGGTTTTGTTTTTACGGTGGCCGGTGGCGACTACAGGTTTTCAAAATACGAATTTTTCTAAAAGTTCCCTTTTTTAATAAATTTTTTATATAAAAGCGGGAAAATCCCCAAAACACGATTTTATAATTTTGTAACGGCCTTCGACTCCCAAAATTAGTCGCTACATGATGGCGACTCCGCTGGGGACAATTTTTGTTTTCAAAAATAAAAAGAGAGTTAAGCCTTAGTTAGGTTCGTATCATAATTATTAAGAAAAAAATTTTAATTCTATTTAATTTAATTCTTAAGTCTTAATTGTTTACTTTTTTGGCATCATATAGTAGTCTTAGAACATTTAGGATGAGTGATTACTTCGCTTTATGGGGTTTTCACCTCCGTATAGTGTTGTAATTCACTTCCAGAATTCGGTCCTTATATTTCCTGATGTTTTCACCTTCGTATGGTATAAGGGTCGTATTCCCTCGAATCGATGTCCAAGCGACATTTTGAGTACCATTTACTTTAGAATTCAACCGCATATAGTGAGACATAGAGCCTACCTGTTAGAGCCATGCTGGTACTCTGTCCGTTTAGCGGATGACATGTTTAAGCTTTTTGTTCGCATTTTTGTGTATATTTTAACTGCTTGATATAATTGTTTTACTTGTTTCTATTTATTAATCATTTATTTAGATTATTCTTTTCAAATTGACACAATTTCCTTTTTGTGTTTTCCCATTTTCATCTCTTTGTGCATTGCATTTTTATAACACAAAGGTATTTATTTCGCAAGTGGCCATCACTCTAGAATGCAGTCATAATTGACAAGAGGTCTCGTATTCAGATAAATCGAGCAAATCTCAAGCATTTCCAGAGGAGTCGAGAGGGCGAATTATCTGAAGGGTTCGAGCAAGATAGGGTAGTTGATACTCATATTGGGGATGAGCGAGACGAAGTACAAGAATTGAAAAAACAGATGGCCGAGATGATGAATCTGATGACAGCTATGGCTAAAGGCAAGGGGTCTAGAAGAAGAGCCAGTCAAGAATAAGAATAAGGAGTTTGATGGTCAGAATTCTACTCCCAAGCAAAGTACCATCGGTAAATACGACAAGTCGAACCCTTTTGTGATTCACGTCAACAAACCAGTGAGAGGTACATCTGAGTCAAGCTCCAGAGAATAGAAGTAGGTCTAGAAGAAACCCGAGAAACCAACACGTGAAGAAGAATATCCCGATTCCTATAAGGTACACCGAGCTGCTCTCAATGCTTATTGAAAGGAACCTTATCACTCCAGTTCAATCTATTCCGAAAGAACCACCTTACTCGAAAGGTTATAATAGCCGAGCCAGATATGATTACCACTTAGAAAGTTTAGGTCATACTACAGAGAATTGTGGGGCCTTGAAGAACCGAGTTAGAGATCTTGTTAATATGGGAGCATTGAGTTTTGAAGACGGGGGGCCCAGATTCTACAGTGAGCCAGCGATCGCTCGATGGGCAAAGTTGGAAAAGGGCCAATACCTTGGGAAATGTTTGAATAACACAAAAATAAGTCACTCTAGCAAATTAAAGTTAGAGGCCAAAGACGGGGGCATCCCAGAAGAGGGACATTCGTTTGATTATAATCAGCTCAGGCGGGAGAGAGATGATTTGGGCAAGAAACTAAAGAGTTTGCAAGATGATCATCATAAGCTATACTACATGTTCAGAAATGTTGGAATGGGCAACACTTTGGAATAATGGAAGAATAGCATGATTCAGCTGAAGAACGATTTGAGGCATGGGAAACGAAAAGGCCAGGCCAGTGAAAATAAAGCTCAATTGTTGTCACAAAAGTTAAAGGAAGCCAAGAGCCAGCGCAACATCTTTAAGAATGAGTTAGAAAGCAGTTTAGATATGAACGAGATTCTGAAATCAAGTCTGCAGCAGAGTGAGAATGAATCTCGAGCGTTTCAAACAGAGAATACAACGCTCAGGGAACAAATAGATGAGCTTATGACCTCTTTACGTACGAGCGAGATTCATGCCAAAGCCTACAAACAAGCCATCTATGAAAGCATCAAAAAGGTAACCCTCCAGCTACGAAAGCTGAGCGAGAAATACAAGAGTAAGACAAGGATATAGAGAGTGTCATCGCTCAAGTGCGCAAAGCGGCTCAGCAAGTCACAGATGTGGCCGATGCAGCTATGCTATTGAGTCAGAATATGAATCTCGCACTAGACATAAAGTGAAGATAACTCGTTTGTTGAACGAGGTCCAAAAGTTAGAGGCTAGGGCTCATTAGTATTTGTAAAGTTACAAGACTAAAATCTGATGTAACAAGCTTTTTTGTTCAATGAAAGTCTCCCTACGATGATCACTTTGTGACTAATACCAATTTGCATTTCATTGATTCAAAAATATTTCATATTAGGAGATTTTTTATATATAAAAGGGAAGATGTTATGTAATGTATAGAGATTGACAATACTACAGTTGGAAATAATCTGAGTATGAAGCAAATAGAGGAGACAGAAGTGGGGCACCGAGTATGCATTTTGCTCTAAAAAGAGTGGCTAACAGATGCTTGTAGGATATTGTCAGTCTTTTATACACAGAAATCATTTTTTTATAAAAATCCTCCTAAAAAAACCAGCGAATCAACATCTCATTCATATTTACTGTTTGCCTTTTACATTTTAGACATTTATGATGCATTTCATGCATTAATTAAATAATAATAAAATTTACAGGTTCGATGGTAGCATCCAAGAACCAGTTGAAAGGAAGAATAGAACAAAGACTTGACCAATTAGAGGATAGAGTTAAGAGAGAGCTCAAGAAGAAGGAAAAATGAATGTTTCCAATACAAGGGAGTTTTGCCTAGTCCTTGATTTGGTCATTCCTCCATATTTTAAGGCTCCTAAATTTATGGAGTATGATGGCACTAGTTGTCCGAGGGTACAACTGACCATGTTTTGCAAGAAGATATAGGGCTATATAAAGAATAAAAAGCTACTGGTGGAACCTGCTGCAGTTTGGTCCAACCGATTGAGCAAAAATTAGATTCGGTCCTGGAGTGACTTAGCTAATGCCTTTTTAGGACAATACAAGTATGTCTTAGATCTATCACCAAGTTGGCAATTCCTTCAGAGCATGAAAATGAGATCAAATGAGAGCTTCAGGGATTACGCTCTAAGATGGCGGTGTTTGGCAGCCCAAGTTCAGCCTCCCGTAGTCGAAAAAGAAATGACGCCCTTGTTTCACGCGACGTTTCCCCTTCCTTTATTCGATATAATGCTCAAAAGTCAAGGAAAAGATTCGAAGATTTCATGTCGATTGGAGAAATGATAGGGTACGCAATCTAAGAAGGAAAGTTGAGGTCTAAACCTAAAGACCAAATCGAAGAGAAGGCAGAAGAAGACAAAGAAGTAAATGAGTGTCGTCTCTAAAGCACTCGTAATCATAAGAGAAAAAGGCCCGCTAATTTTCCCAAGTCGCCACGAAAAGTTCCTCGAACAGGCGCAGATTTAGAAATATTTGGGGTCCTTGTTGCAAATATATTTCACCATTTAGTGGAGGGTTGCTATCTCACCTTCAGACCGATAAAGATTACACCTGATTCGTCTGCCCACAGTTGCGATCAGGGTAGTACTTGCGATTTTCACATAGGGGCACAAGGGCATGCCACCAAGAAGTGTAGGCGTTATTGGAAGAGATCAATAAGCTGGTGCATGATGGAAGGTTGACACAAGAGATGGTGAAATAGTGGATGCAAGAGCAAAAAGAGTGAATTATTTCAACAAGTGAAAAGGCGAAAAGGTTAAGGCCAATGGATCTCTAGCCCCAAGAAGCCCCGTCTTACCCATGTTTTGACTAGATTCCAGCTTGTTAGGACATCTCTGCATATAGGTTTTCTTTTGAAGTAATGCATGGAACCAACTCTGCTACCTTTGGCCAGATTGTAGCAGAGATCTTTTTGTAAATGGCATGTGTCATGTTTGGTGATTTCTATTCCAATAAAAATGCATTTTGCTTAACAAATAATGACCTTGAAAGCATGTATATGTATATCTCTTCTTGCACTCGTAGGTCACTGAATATCAATTGCAAGATGTGACATCGATTTTGAGATCAGTCGAATGTTGTGATAACGACGAGGTCTGACTTTTCCCTAACAGACTCTGGTCAGCAAAGCAAAAATGCTACTCCTTTGATGATATTCGATGATGAAAAGCTCTTAATTTTAACTGTAAGAGTTGCTTGAAATTGAAATTCTAACCGTAGTCTTATGTGCCTTAATGGATTGTCATTACTGGCTAGAAATATACATATATACAAAAAAAGAGGAAAAAGAAAAAAAGAAAAAAAAGAAAAGAAATGTATTACGAAATAAATAAATCTTGGATCACTCTGATGGAGCTGTGAGATTGACAAATCTAATAAGGAAGCTTTGCTCCACCTGTTCAAGACCCTGGCGTCAAAGATGAATATTTGAAGATACGATAATAATAATAATAATAATAATAATAATAATAATAATAATAATAATAATAACACAACAACAATCAGAAGCACCAACGTACACCCAAAATGATATTCTTAGAATGATATTTTTGCATTCTAATGGTTAAACAAGCCCATTTTTTTGGACGGAGCGAAAAAAAAGAATTGAGAATGAGTAGTCTTATGTAGCAATGCGGTAATCATGAGGATGAACTGAGTCATCTTGGGAGATTTTACAACATTCAAAGTCTTTATGGACACAAGTAGGGGTGAACAAAACTCGACTCGAAAAGATCGATATTTTTTTAACTTCTAGTTGTTCGATTTATTCAATTCAACTCAAGTAACTCGAAAAAAATTTGAGTTTGAGTCGAGTTGAAATTTGCCCAACTCGAAAAACCAAAAAACGGAATTTTATAGTTTTGCA
Source organism: Hibiscus mutabilis (assembly GCA_019671005.1). Taxonomy (NCBI): domain Eukaryota; kingdom Viridiplantae; phylum Streptophyta; class Magnoliopsida; order Malvales; family Malvaceae; genus Hibiscus; species Hibiscus mutabilis. Next base: position 30,764,030 of record CM033746.1, read on the forward strand.
ATTTAGTCCCTGATTTTATTTTTCTTCAATTCCTCTTTTATTTTAAGTCCATTTTGACAAAATTTGAACCACATATTTCTAAATCAACTTAAAATACTTATTTACCTTCAATTTATATTTTAGAAATAAATTTCATATTTTTTCAATTCAGCCCCTTAACTTTGTATGATTTCCTCATTTCTTAAATCATTCCTTCGTTTTAAGTAAATTTTTGACCAAACTTGAACCCATGCTCCTAAACCACTGTAGAACACCTATTTAGCCTCAATTCATATTTTTACATTAAATTTCCTACTTTTGCAATTTAGCCCCTTAACTTCGAATGATTTCCCATTTCTTCTTTCGTTTTAAGTCTATTTTTGACCAAAATTAAACTACATGATTCACTAACACTATATAATATCTATATAACTCCAATTCATATTTTTTTAACAAATATATTCTTTTTGCAATTTAGCCCTTTAACTGATTTTTTGTAAATTATTTTCACATCAATTCATTGAGTCATTTATACCCCCATCAATACTTTATCCCCAAAAGTTCCTTATTTAAAAATAATATTATAAATATATTTTAGAAATTTAGATGATATTTTTTATTAAATAACATTACAAATCTTACTTATACATGTGAAAAATAATATCAAGAAATATATATATGCAGATCTTATATGATTAGAGAAAGTCGTTTAAATTGGAATCAAACCATACTATAACATGATAAATAATTACAATTAAATTTGTATAGGAACTCGAAAACTCGACATGAATTTCATAAACTCGAATCGAAAAAAATTCAAATTAAGTTCAAGTTGTAAAATATGACGCGTCAACTCGAATAACTTGAAATTTTTTGACTCGTCTCGATCGAACGTTCACCCCTAGACACAAGCTATGCTTGAAATGATCACCGAAAGGTTGAATCTGAGGTGCTCTTGCACTTGATATCCAGAGATTCTATTCTGTTTTATTATTATTATTATTGAGATTTTGGTTTCAAGGTTTTGTATGTTAATTCAAATGACACCCTTCATTGGAATAATGATCAGCAAAATGACATTTTAAGCAAAAACATTTCCATGTATTACTTTAGGGATTAGATTTAGAATGTAAGGTTGTGGATGTGATTGATCGACTTATCGCAGAGGATGACCCGTTAAAAGACTATGATGAGGATGATAACAAGAATTCATATGTCGGACGACTTAGGGGCTTAAAGCATATTTCAGCCATGGTGTTGAGTGATTCAGAGAATCGATGAATGAACCTTGTTGAAAATCGAATTTCAAAATGCAAAGAAAAGTTTATGGGGCTAAGATTTCTGCTTACCTTTGGATGAAGAGAAGAAAAGACTCTGAGTGATGGGTCAGAATCGACCAGATTGAGCCCATGATCGAATAGGGCAATACCGCATGAAATAATAAGAATGCATGACTGATGAAGTATGAGAACCTGGAGTTGGTTCCCGCTGAGATTCTTCAAGAAAATTCGATATAAGAATGAGCTCGGGGCATGGGGGCATTTTTGCTGGCTCTAATATTAAGATAGATGAAGACTTTGAGTGTTGGATCAGAGACAAGAAAAATAGTTAAGCTCGAGATAGAATGGGGAAAAAATACCCCATGAGATAACAAGAATGCATGACGAAAAGTATAGGGGAAAATTGGTTTTCCCCAAGGTTATTCGATTGAGTCCAGAAATGAAGATTGAACTCAAAGATGAGTTTGAGGAATTGAGGCGTTTTGACTCACCCTAATGATTAGAATAGCTGAAGACTCTGAGTGTTGGGGTCAAAGACGAAGATAATAGCTTAGCCCAAGATTGAATAGGGCAACGTTGAATGAGATGATGAAAGTCCCTACCTAAGAGTGGTGTAGAAACTACAATGAGATTATTTGTGAGGTGCTTAGTGACCTTGAAGAAGAAGAAAAGCATTCACACAAGAGGATTGAAAGCATGGGTCATGTCATATGTGAAATAAGAGCATACTGCAAAAGAAATAAAGGAAAAAAATTCGAAGAATGTCCTTTCCGGGGATAAGATTCTTAAATATAAGAAGAAAAGAAAAAAGAGAAAAAAAAAAGGACAAGAAGAAAAGAAGAAGTGTTACATTGCATGCATCATATAGATAGGATCATGCTAATTCAAAATCATTTTGCTTGTTTTAAACAGATATTTGAAGATTGCCAAAGATTTTGATATGTGATTTCATGTTGAAGAAGTAGATTTTATCAAAGATTTTTACTCATAGCCATGTTGGCGTGAATCCAGATTTAAAGAAGATTGGTAGCCGTGTTGGCGTGAATCCAGATCTTAAGTCCTTCAGGCCATCTGTAAGTCATTCGGGCATGATGCTAACCTTACTTTGATGTCAAGACTGGTAGAAACTGGGGAATCATTTTAAGGGATTTCGGTGGCCATTTTGGCGTGAATCCATTCTTTAAGTCCTCCAGGGATGATGTTAACCTTATCTTGATGTTAGGATGAGTACAAATCGAGGCATCATTTTCAGGGATTTTGGTAGCCATTTTGGCGTAAATTCAATCTTTAAGTTCTTTGGGCCATCTGTAAGTCCTTTGGGCATGATGTTAACCTTATTTTGATGTCAGGACTGGTAGAAATTAGGGCATCATTTTAAGGGATTTTGGTAGCCATTTTGGCGTGAATAGATTCTTTAAGTCCTTCGGGCCATCAGTAAGACCTCTAGACATGATGTTAACCTTATTTTGATGTCAAGACTGGTAGAAACTGGGGCATCATTTTAAGGGATTTTGGTAGCCATTTTGGCGTGACTCCATTCTTGAAGTCCTTCGGACCATCATTAAGACCTTTGGGCACGATGTTAACCTTATTTTGATGTCAAGACTGGTAGAAACCGGGGCATCGTTTTAAGAGATTTCGGTAGCCATTTTGGCGAAAATCTATTCTTTAAGTCCCCTGGCTCATCTGTAAGTCCTCTAGGCATGATGTTAACCTTATTTTGATGTCAAGACTGGTAGAAACCGGGACATCGTTTTAAGGGATTTCGATAGCCATTTACTGCGAGAACCTATTCCTCAAGGCCATCAATAAGACCTTTGGGCATGGTGTTAAGCTTTCCTTCGATGTCGAGACGAGTAAAAATCGGGGCATTGAAGATTGAAGTTTAAAAAGTTTGCCGAGGAAGAGCGAAAAGTTCCAGAAGAACCCATGGTTCCAAAGCCAAAAATAGGGAAATGGGACAAAAATGAGTGTTTGTGATCTTTGCTTTGTTCTCGTTTCACAAAAACAAGAAAAGAGGAGCAACTGTAATCACTCATTTTTGTCCAGGTTGTATAATATTATGTATTAATATTATTAATTAATTATAACTATTATATGTAATGTATTATCCTCTTTAATGTGTTTTTTTTCTTTTTCAAATGTGTATGCTATTAATTCATTCTATGAATGCATGTGTTATTATTACATGTGTGAATGTATATTGTATATCGTATGTATGCTTTCATGTATTATTAATATTATAATTATGGTATATGAATATATGTGTGTTATATATATAAGTATGTATAATATATGTCCGTATGTGTTGCATGTATGAATGTTTATCTTATAATTATTGTGTGTGTATATATATATGTACGTATGCATGTATGTATAAATATTAATGTTGCATGTATTAATTAATACTAATATTATAATAAACAGATATAAAAAATTTAAAATCTCATATTATTTATTAATAATGTCCGGTCTCTTACATATTAAAACCCAATTTAATACAAGGCCCGTTCGGCCAGACCCAAACCCAATACTAAAAAACCCTAGAACCTAATTAACCAAAGACTGATAACCTTTTTTATTTTTTTATCCGCTACCATCACAGCCGTTGGATCTAGCCAGATCCAACGGTCCAGATGCCCTAAGAGCTTATACAGCTGGCGCGCGTAAGATACACTCCCCGGGCCGTTCGACTTCCACGCATGCGTGTGATGCACACGCTAGCTCTTCAGATCCTAATGCGCCATGTGTCATCATCTCAGCCGTTTGATCTTCAAGCGATCTTAGTTGTTGGATCAGATCTGATCCAACGGCTGAGATTAAATCTAGCCGATTAAACTTTTGGTCTTCTTCGCCACGTGGCTGCTTCGCCGGATTTCCTACCCATTGCATGTTTTTCAAAATCTTCAATTTAGTCCCTAAATCTTTTGATATCATGTTTCAATGGGTAAATTACTTCATAAATCCCTCCGCCCTTTTTAGTTTTTCAGTTCTGGTCTGCCGCATGGAAAATTTTAACATCTAGTCCTCCAAAGTTTAGGCTGGTTTGCAATTTCACCACCAATCCTGCTTTATTATTTTAAAGGGAAAATTTCGGTTTTAATCCCCTGTTCTTTTTACAGTTTTTCAATTAGGTCATTTTCTGTCATTTAAAACTGTTTTTTTATCGGTTAATTTCTTTTTAGTCCATGTTCTTTTAATTTAATATAATCTCAATCTTTAATTTATATTTTTGTTAATTGTTTATATATTTAATTTTTATTTATTTATTATGTTTCTATTATATTTTTTTCTATATTTATTTACTTGTTCAATACATGCTATTTGTTTTTTTTGTGTGTATTTTTTAATGTTGTTTTATATTCGAATTATGTTGCAAATATTGTTTTTATTTGATTATTTTGTTTCTCTTGTATATGTTTATATATGGAAAGTATGTTAATATTTATTTTAATGTTATTATAAATATGTATTATGTTATGTATATACTAACTAATATTATATATTATATTATATATTATATTATATGTTTCGTATATTATATTATATTATATTTATTTATATAAGTTATACATATTATATTATTTTTGTATATTAATGTATAGTAAATATTATATGTTGTATATATTATGTTTATACGTGTGTGGATGATTTATTTTAACTATGTATTTGTACTTTTTCATATATGCACATGTGTTTTTCATTTAATATTTTTATCCTTTTATTAATTCTTTTTTTTATTTACCGTGTTTATATTTTATCACGTATAGTGTAAGCCTTTTATCCCGGTATTCTAGTGGGAGTGTCATCCCGGTCTCCGGGTGTCATCTCCTTTGGTACCGTGGATCGAGGCAAAATTAATATTCGAAACTTGTATTTTACGAATTAATTATTAAATTAAATCGAATTTTTATTTTTCGTTATAAATACGATATGAACCTATTTGGTACCAATTTTGGGCGGTGTGGGGTGCTAACCCTTCCCCATCCGTAACTAACTCTCGGACCCAATTTTTTTTAAATCTCTGGTTTTATTTTTACGGTGTCCGGTCTACCGAAGTGGTCGGTGGCGACTCCAGGTTTTCAAAATGCGAGTTTTTCTAAAATTCCCCTTTTTAATAATTTTTTATAAAAGCGGGATAATCCCCCAAACATGATTTTATAATTTTCGTAGCGGCCTTCGACTCCCAAAATTAGTCGCTACAAGTTTTTTACCGTTCGAATCTTGAAGAAGTCCCTTATTTCGTCGGTATTTGGACGTGATAAAAAAGTTAACAGAGGAGTGACAAAAAATGTTCAATGTCTAAACTTCAGATAGTAAATTGAACGCTTTGAATCTTCAGTGACCAAAATATGTTTGAGAGTAAAGTACATTCTCTTCTAGCTCAAATAGATGAATTGAGGTTTCATTCGTATTCTTATGGATAGGTTAATAAAAAAAGAAATAAAAGACTACATCATTGAGATTCTTGATTTTTTGAGGGGACTTTTTTTATTGTATTTCAGATGAGCCGAGACAATAAGATGAACAACAAGGGTTTTGTATCGCGCACATCACTTAGGTGAACTCTAGAGAGTCTCATAGAAGGGAATGAAGAAATGGAATATGAAAGAGAATACAAAGAAATAAATAAAAGGGGATCGAATTCTATTTGTACTGTAGCCACTCGGTTTTAGACTTGGTACAACCCAGTCATCAGTCTCTTTGGTTTGCGTAACCTAAAAATTATTCCGATGGTCTACAAGAAGATAAAAAAATAAAAGACTATATCAAGAATTATGTACAAAAAAATATGACTATCTTCTGGTATCGAGGGAATTGCACGCATAGAGATTCAAAAAAGAATCGATCTAATTCAGTTCGTAATCTATATGGGATTTCCTAAATTATTAATTGAAGATAAGCCACAAAAACTCGAAGAATTACAGACGAATGTTCAAAAAGAACTTAATTGTATGAACCGAAACTCAACATTGCTATTACATTTACGTAATTTACCCAAAATGCAAATAACACCCATGTTGAAACTGGAACACAAGATTAAGGTTGTTTTGGTTTCATATGAAAGCTGTTTTTCAGCTAGAAAACAAGATAGACTTGGAATTTTAACCCAAGAAACACGATAGTAGTTCACAACACAGTGAACAGTACAAGTACAATAATGCACATTCCATGATAAAACCAATCTATTTGTTCACTTCATTGCCATTTTCCTTTATGGATGAAGTATGCATTTCCTCATCCTTCCCTTCAACCTTAGGATCTTCAGCCTCTTTTGCACCCTCTGACACATCCTGCAGCTGCAACAGTTCCAAATGGTTCAACCTAGGAGCAGATTCCAGTTTCTAAAAGCATAGACGATGGTGAAAAACAAGTGGTGTAAGCCCATGTTACTCAGACTTGAGTTGGAGGGTCATATCCTTTACCACATGTCCGAATAAGTGCCGAACACAAGTGTCGGATTTGAGTACTTCAAGGAAAATGAAAAGTCTGAAGCTGACATAGGGGTAAGGAATGTAAACAAAAGTTCAAAATTAAACTTACCCCTAAATTTCTTAAGCTATCAGTAACATCTTCGTGTTGCTGATGTAGAGTGTTCCTCAGTTCTTGGAATTCCTTGTTTCCGGAATGAAACATTTTAGATAACTTAAAGTCCCCTCATTTCAGCATGAAAAACCTTCTTTTTTTAAGGGAAGAACTTACCGTACGGAGTTGCTCGACTTCAACGTTGAGTGTTTTCTTCAGTTCACTGAGTTCCTGCAAAGAATACATGCAAATTAGCCTAAGAAATGATGCCATTAAAAGGCATTACTATTTGAGATACCCAACTAAAACTGCAATAAGACAATTTATTGCTTGATTGTAAGTTTTCTTAGTCAAGAATCAGTTCTTCCATCAATGTTTTCAAACAATGAAACAAATCTTTAGATCCTTGGTCTCAACTGATGCTACTCAGACAAGAGAACAAGAGCCGGACACCGGATATGGGCTCAACATTGGTGTGCTCATTCTTTAAAAAGTGTTTTCATATAATTAGAGGATCACACATTTGTAACCCCAAATTTATATCCGAATATGTGTCGAGATGCACTCCAATGCAAATGAAGAAAAATTGGTCTCAACCATTCAGTAGCAAGAGGAAAAACATCATATCAGAAAGATTTATCTGGAAATCCACATTTATATATTGTTATTATATCCCGAATGGCCTAAATTTCTCTAAAGAGCAGCAAAAGTGAACATAATATAAGCAAACTCAACAGCAATTCTTAATTCAATTGGAGTTTCGTATTTAAACCGGGGTGTTTGAAGCCAGATTTCTCAGGAAACAAACACCCTTGTGTAGATTTTCTTATCATGAGCTTTCATTTCAAAGTAAAAGATTCATCAACTTCAAGTGTTAAATACTTGACAAGGAACGAACATATCCCACTGATTTCAGACAATCTCGGCATGAATAAACAAAGAAGAATGAAAAGGATTCATGGAACTTTTTTGAGATAAAAAGCAAACATAGAGAACTTACATCTCGATAAATTTTAACTTGGGTGTCCAGTTTTGACCTCCAGTTTTTCAGATCCTAATGGGTAAAAACATTAAACTCAAAATTTAAATTCATATATTGTAAAAGGAAAAAATATGTATCTTTTTCCAGAGTTACCTGTTTCAATCCTTGAATTCTATTGAGCAGCTCTATCCTTGATTCATTCAATTCCTAAATCCCCAAATGAAATTAAAAAAGAATCAAATCAAGTAACTTTCTTTCTTTCCCACCAAAGAATATGAAGTATACAGTAAATTAAATAAAGAAGAAGAAAAACCAAAACTTACTGCAATTTTTGAACCTACTGGAGTGATATTCTCCTTTTTCTGTAAAATGGGTATACAGAATTCCATTAATATTTCTAATCAAATCCAAACTTGTAAAAAAAACAATCAACTATAACTAGAAAAAACAATAACAAAAAAAGAAAATAAAACTGGAAAAAAGTACAGGAGCTGAGGGAGCTAAGGCGACAGGAAGAGGAGAAGCAGAATCAGAGGATGCCATTCGTATCAATTAGAAACACAGAGTTTAAGACTTTGGGTTTTTTCTTCTTATTTTCCTCTTTGGTTGTAAGCACAAGAGAAAAGGTATTCCCAGTTTTCAACAGTGACTTGTTTTTCAAGTAGATCTGGGAATTGGAAGAAAACACAAGGATGACAATGACAGATGTTCTGAAGAAAATGAAAATAAGAAGTGGATTTGATGAACTGAAATTTGCATTTGAGTGTTTGAGCAGGCGAATTGAAGATCTTTTAAGGTTGTTTTTAACTTTTAAAGACAGACAAATTTATGAACATTGATGCTCCAAACACATGCAAATGTTGCTCCTTTACATGTTCATTTAAGATCTACATTCTTTTAGTTTAAACTTCAAGTTCAAATAATAATAATAATATACATTCTCTTAAATTTTTAAAATTAAAATTGGGGTTAATATCACAATACATCCTCAAATTACTATCTAAATTCTAAATAGTTACATAATTCAAAGCATTTTAATTGAGTCATCAAAATATTTGTATCGCATTAATCATATTTTTTTGTCGGCCTAACAGTTGGTTTGGACGTTTGGACGTCAGATGTCGGCTCAAATTTAATATAGAGTATATTTAAAATGTCTATTCAAAAAAAGTATATCTAAAACATGTTAATTAAATTGTAAATATGTGTTGATTTGACAAATTTAACTCGAGATTCGAATTATTTATCTGACTCGATATTCGATATAAACCCGAACATGATGGTCTAAACTTGACTCGAACCTAAAGCAAGCCGAATCGAATTTTAGCTGAATCAAAAATAGGCCTGAACAGAAAGTAATCGAAACCGAAAGCAATCTGAATTGAAAAGCAACCCAAACCGAAAATCAACTCGAACCGTAAGCAACCCGAATCGAAAAATCAACCCGAACCGTAAGAAACCAGAATCGAAAGTAACTCGAATCGAAAGCAATCCAAATTTAATTTGCTCAAATATATATCTTCTATCCTCCTTTTGTATTATATTTCTTATAATATCATCTTTTCTCCTTTAAAAAACATCTTCATATATTGACTCAAATAACCGGTCGATCCATTATTGACTCGACCTGAAAAAGCAACAAATCCGATATTAACCCGAATTAAGAATCGATCGTTTTGATATTGAATCGACCCTAAAACTCATCTGATCTGATATTAACCCGACCCAAAATTTAACTGATCCAACGTTGACCCGAAAATCAACTTATCTGGTATTGACTTAACCCAACCCAAAACAACATAGACTTAAACTAAAGTTGCATCAAAACCCATCCAACCTGAATAGAAACTAAATCGAAAACAACTCAAACCAAAAATTAACTCGACCTGAAATGATACTCAAAATAACAACACGAATCCGATCTAAACGAACCTGTTGTCACCTCTAAATACGTGTGTACATACTATATGAATATGATGAGTTCTCATGTGTTAAGAAAAAAGTTCTTTTAACTTTTACTAACATTTTAAATAAATATTTCATATATCAAAATACTATCAATAAGTTATAAAAATATTACTATTATTTATTGTAATTTAAAAATATATATTTTATATATTATAATATTAAAAATCCAAGTATCATCAAACTAATTTATTTTTATTTTAAAAAATATGTCTAAAATAGACATTTTATTTATTTAAAAATACTTTTTGACATCAATCTTAAACACTAAATTTTTAAACTAAACAATCCAAAAATATTTTTAAAAATACTTCTCAAAAGCACTTCTTTATCGGACTTTTCAAAAACAATGTCAAACGAAAAAAAACCTACTTGATAGTTTGAGAATTCAATTAGTATGTTCTGATATTTAAAGGTCAATTTGGAATCTAGGAAATAGTATGGGGGACGTTCAGTGGAATTGACCCTTAAAATCACTAATCTTTAAAAACCAGAGTTTCTTCAATCTTGATTGGGCCGACATTGTTAATCTCATTTCTCTCACAATTTTTTTCCTCCATTTCTCTCTGTAACTCTCCTTAGTTCTCTCCTTTAGTTGTTTCTTTTTTTTCCCGATCAAATTTGTGGGTATTTGATTACTTCGGATTGGGACAGTGAATCCCAGGTCTGCTTCCTTCCCTCCGTTCTCGCTTCTTAGAATCTGTAAAACAGTTATTTAGTTTAGTTAGTTCATACTTATTTGTTTGATCAGAAAATTTCTTGTTTTTTCTTATCAAGTTTCTATCTTTCTTGAATTGGGTTGCTTGTTTTGCATGTCATATTGTAATTTTTTGATTCAGTTTAATTGGAATTTTAGGGGAATTCCAATAATCAAACAAAGACAATCTTTTTTAGGGTATGTTTTGTTCATGAAGGTTGACAGAGAAAAGTAAATGAAATTCATGGAATTTATTCTCTTTTATGTTTGGTTAGAAGGAAAATGGTTTTGAGGAAAAATCTGATTCAGGAAAAGTTAAGGGAAGTATTGCCTATGCTATCAGTATAACCCCAGTTCTTCATAGATTACTGTTTCACATAATATGATTAAGAAGAGCAACTGTTAACCCCTGTCGGACACCTCCTATCAGTATGCCTGGCGTCCTCCGTCGTGCTCGTTAAACATCGATATTTTTATTGAAGATTGGTGTAAATTTTGCAACCATCTAGTACATCAGTTGATCTCTCTTTATTATTCATTTTCGGTTTGATTGCCAACACTGTTTGTTCCTGTTAAGCCTCCCTTGATTGTCTCTGTTGATTTGTTCTCGAGTTTTCGAATATCTAAAGTTTGATATTGGTTGTTTTGATGATTTAAATATAATATTATTGCTCTTTGTTATGCCAGGGAATTCCTTGGAGATGCCTTATAAAACCGCCCAGATTCATCTTGTGAGTTCACATCCCGAGGTTTACGAACCCTGCGATGATTCATTCGCATTAGTCGATGCACTTTTGTCCGATCAAAAACACTTGTTGGAACATAAACCGATATTGTGCATGGAAGTGGGTTGTGGAAGTGGTTATGTTATTACTTCTTTAATGCTTATGCTTGGGGATGAAGCTAATGGGGCTAAGTTTATTGCCACTGATATCAATCCTCATGCTATTACAGTAACTCGGGAAACAATGGAAGCACATGGAATTCATGCGGAGTTGATAAATACCGACATCGCATCGGGACTAGAGAGTCGTCTGGCTGGTTCAATCGATCTTCTTGTTGTTAATCCACCCTATGTGCCAACACCCGAAGATGAAGTGGGTCCTGAAGGGATTGCCTCAGCATGGGCAGGAGGAGAGAACAGTCGAAGTGTGATTGATAAGATTTTGCCCGTTGCGGATAAGCTTTTGTCGGAACGTGGTTGGTTGTACATGGTTACTCTTACAGCAAATAATCCGTCGCGGATATGCCAACAGATGATGAAGAAGGGTTATGCTTCGAGAATTGTTGTCCAGCGGTCAACGGAGGAAGAGAGTTTACATATCATAAAGTTCTGGAGGGATATTGACATTGAGGTGGATGCAAACAATGGTGTTACAAGCAGCACTCCCCTGGGTATCTTGGACTCTGTCCGTTTGCAGATCCAACGATTGCCGTTTTGGGGAAGTAGCGACATCACTATGAAACCGAAGGGAAGTTTTTAACTGTCCGTTTTTTATCTGTCGTCTGCCTGGAAACGATATGATCCTTTTGGTGAACTGGTTTCATTATATTTCTGGGTTTATCTTGCTCGATAGCTCAAGAAGAAGAAGATCGATTTAAATCGATTTTTTAGACTTGTCCACTTGGTAAAAATATGAACTCATTTAGATGTCCTTAAAACCCCATTATTTATCTTTGAGTTTGAGTTTGGATTAAGATTTTCAAATACTTATTGAAAGCTTCTTTTTGAAGAAAAATGATTAGGCTTGTGGATCTAAGTATGGTTTTAAGATATTCGAATCTTATTTGATAACTTGTGCAGTTTGAACTTAACTTCAGATTGAAATTGTTGAACTCGAACTCGAATAGCTTGTGAACATAGATGTCTCTATTATATTCTTAACTTTTATGCTTTTAAGTTATGTTGTATATTCATGACTCATTGACATATGAATGGTCACATTAAAACTGATTTAATTTCATATCTAATTTACGATTTAAAGGTAATTATTGGAGTAAAGTTATAAAGGTTGATTGAACAAGTTAAATAACTTAAAATGTTATGTCGTATTTTAATTAATATTATATTATTTAATTAAGTTCACACGATCGAATTAGCAACTTTTCATATGTTTTAAAATTGATAATTCTATTTGGTTAGAGTTTAGGAATTAGGGGTTTTATGTTATGGTTTAGGGTTTAGAGGTTTAGTGTGTAGGGTGTAAAATTTAAGGTTTATAGTTAGAATTTAAAGTTTAGAGTTTAAGGTTTAAGTTTTAAGGTGCTAGAGTTAGAGATTTTTAAGTTTTAAATTTTATAGCTTAAATATAAAGGTGTAATTTTTTTTCATATAACTTCTGTATCAAAATATAACCTTATCTATTACGACTTTCACCTTGTGTTTGAAAAACGCAATAGAGAAATGCTCGCTAAACCGAGGTGAACTTCAAACAAAAATAATGGGACAAGGGGCTCTTTTGCGCCAAGTCTTCTAATGTAGTGTTTTTATTTTCTAAATACTTTCTAAATATTTTATGTGTCTTATAAAATTTGTTTTTGCGTTTTACTATGTTTTTCGAGTCTAAATCTCATAAAATAGAGATGTAACAGAATACATGTATGAATTGTATGACACACGATACATAAAGCCGAAAAAAATCAGTCAATTCAAATATAAGGGTGTTCATGATTAACAAAAATTTACAACAGTTAATCTGTAAGTTCTATTCTTAGTGTAGAACATATTTTATTTTACACTAAGAACATAACATACAGATTAATTGTTGTAGTATTTTGGTAAACCAAGACACCCCATTCAAATATAAGGACATGTGAACAATTAGACCATTTTTCTAAATACAAAGAATAAAAAAACGGCACGATGGGCTTCTTAAAAATAAGTCTGTTTTATTTTTTCTCAAGATTAAATTACACATTTTTTAATTAAGTATATTCTCAAGACAAAATACCGGGATTTGAACTCATACAAGAATTATATTAACTTTACTTACAAGTTCGTTCAAGATAGGTAAACGTTTATGTGGTGCTGGTCTATGATTCGTTCAAAAAATATGACAAAATATCACTTATAAATTTGGAAATTTCTGAAAATCATTTGGGAGATTCAAGCGGTTAAGAGGTTCATTATACTCGGGCGAAGGGAAATATAATCTGAGAAAACGACGAGCAACGACTAAGGTTAAGGAATGAAGGAGAAGGAAAGTTCAAGATAAGGATAAAACAAATGGAAAAAGAAGAAGGAAATTAATTGGTAAATTTCATTTATTTTTATTTAATTATTTTATCTTAAAAATGGTTTAATTTCGCATGCCCCTTTATTGGAATTGACTGTCTTTTTTCAGCATTTAAGTGTCATGTGCCATTATATGATTCAATCACATATACTCTCACATCATCATTTAAAGACGTTACATTTCGAGACATAATAAAACACACAAGTAAAATTTAAGAGACAGATTAAACATTTAGAAAGTAGGTACACCGTATTGCAAGCTTTGACAAAGTATATAGGCATCGGTGCCAATAGCCCAAAAATAATTGTTACGGAAAAGCCTAAAACACTCTAGTCCCGCTGATATCGAAAAATAAAATAAAAAAATTAATTATTAGTTAATTTAGTGAGATGAGATATAAAATTTATTAAATAAAGTTAAAGAATTAAATATTAATATTATAAATAAAAAAATTAAGTTGAGGGATTATTCTCACAATGCACCTTAATGATATTCAATTTGAGATAATCTGATAAATAAATACATATTAACAATTGGAAAAAAGAAATAGATATTAACTTTCTAATACAACTTTCGGCATCAACTTTCTGTTCTTTTCTTTGTTCCAAAGTCGCCTAAACATTGACTACTAGAAAACACCCACAAATGAATTTTCCTACCTAATTCATATTTTTGTTTTAAGCATTGGTATCAGATTTATTGGTCAATTAATTCAGATCAAATTTTATAGATGTTATAACTTTTTTTTCGGGCTCGACGTTTTAATAAGACAAAATAACAGACAGAGTCACCACCAATCTTTTTTAAAAAGGTGTAATTGGATCACTTAAAAACGGGTTATTTTAATAAAATTATTTTATTTTATATAAACAACATTTTTTATATGTGAAAAATACAAAAACGGGTTCAGGAGTCGGTTATGCGTGGAGAAGGGTTAGCACCCTCACAGCGCCAAAAATTGGTATCTAGCCGATTACAAAACATTTTGATGTTGGAATTTGCAAGTTCGTATAAAATTTAACTTATTGTCCATTTATGAATATAATTTTATTTTAATGGTCTCACCACCCAAAGAGCAGACTCCAATCACCGCCAACATCTCTGGTGCTAACCCATTACCTCCTTTTGGTGGGACACCGCATTTGATTAATATGTTCATAATTAAAAGTAATAAAAAGATGGAATAAAAAATAAAGAAATTAGGATAACATGTGATACAAAAGATTCCTAAAAATACTTACTAATATTAACTTAATTTTAATTATGAAATTATCTAAACTAACATATATCTAAAGGTTTAAAGAAATCTCTAAAGATTTATTTATTATTATTATTATTTTAAAAAGGAATCTAACCTAAGAATCTTTTTATGGTAAGGATTTTATATTTAAACCTAAAGGGCATTAATTCTATAATTAATTTTAAGAAAACCTAAATTAAGGGTTGTAATTATCTAAAAGAATCCTAACTAAGAAAACAAATTAAAGGCTCTATCTAATTAATAGTAAATAAATAATATAAATAAATAGCATAAATAATAAAGGGCCCGATCAAATCTTTCAAATCTAGAAATATTTAAAGTTTTTGGATCAAACCTCTTTTTGCCAAGAACACTCACATGTTCTTCACCTAAAAGGTTACTTGGATCTTCACAAATATAAAATCATTCACCAAAACACATTTTTTTAAGATTAAACTCCCAAAATCCCAATATCACTTCCTTTACCTATTTCTTTTGAAAACAAAACAATGGCAAATTAAATAAAAGAAATAGAAAACTAAGCAATATACCTCAACAAATGCTTCGAACTTTTATTGCTCAGAATTTTAAAATACATCCGCTTTGTATATGCTTATATGAGTGTGGTAAATGGGATGAGTGGTTGTAAGAAGATGAGTTGTGAGTCCGTGTATTACAAAGGATGAATGTGGGGTCTTTATATAGGATTTTTTACTACAAAAAATACATAAAAATCAGCCATAAATCCCTAAAATTTGGGTAAAAAATCATTCCCATTTTGTTGATTTGATTCCAATCTCCCATATGCGATTTGAATGATTTGTTTCCCGTTTTTCAAATTTTGATTCGAATCTGAAGAATTAAGGGCTGTTCTTTCTTTATTTTTCCATTTTTAGCCAAAAAATCAGTGACAACAGCTGTCCCTCTTTGCTCATTTCATTGAAACAGGAATAGAGCAAAGAACAAAAGACACTGATTTTAGCAAATCGCAAACTCGCTGAACATCAAAATAAGGCTCCATCCTTTTCACGCCTGAACGAATAGACATGTTTTATTCTTCTTACGCCTGAACAGATATGTGGGTTCCATTCTCCTTATGCCTGAACGGATAGGTACATTCTATTCTCCTTACGCCTAAACGAATAAGCACGTTTCATTCTCCTTACGCTTGAACGGATAGGCGGGTTCTATTTTCCTTATGCCTGAACGGATAGGCTAGTTCTATTCTCCTTGCTCCTGAACGGATAGACGACTCTATTCTCTTTACGCTTGAACGGATAGGCGAGTTCCATTCTCCTTATGCCTGAACGGATAGGCGGATTCTATTTTCTTACACATGAATAGATAGACGGATTTCATTCTCCTTACGCCTAAACGGATAGGCGGGTTCCAAACTCCTTACGCCTAAAAGGATAGGCGGGTTCTATTCTCCTTATGCCTGAACGGATAAACGAGTTTTATTCTTCTTACGCCTGAAAGGATAAGCGGGTTCCATCCTTTTATGCCTAAACGGATAGGCAAGTTCTATTCTCCTTGCGTCTGAATGGATAAGCGGGTTCTATTCTTTTTATGCCTGAACGAATAGACGGGTTCCATTCTCCTTACGCCTGAACAGATAGGCGAGTTTTATCCTCCTAATGCCTGAACATATAGGCGAGTTTCATTCTTCTTATGCCTGAACGGATAGGCGGGTTCCATTCTTCTTATGCCTAAATGGATAAGCGGGTTCTATTCTTCTTACTAATATTAACTTAATTTTAATTCTAAAATGATCTAAATTAATCTATATCTAAAGGTCTAAAGAAATCTCTAAAGATTTATTTATTATTATTATTTTAAGAAAAAATCTAACCTAAGAATCTTTTTAGGGTACGAATTTTATATTTAAACCTAAAGGGCATTAATTCTATATTTAATTTTAAGAAAGCCTAAATTAAGGATTGCAATTATCTAAAAGAATCCTAACCAAGGAAATAAATTAAAGGCTTTATCTAATTAACAGTAAATAAATAATGTAAATAAATAGCATAAATAATAAAGGGCCCAATCAAATCTTCCAAATCTATAAATATTTAAAGTTTTTGGATCAAATATCTTTTTGCCAAGAACACTCTCATGTTCTTCACCTAAAAATTACTTGGATCTTCACAAACATAAAATCATTCACCCAAACACGTTTTTTAAAGATTGAACTCCCAAAATTCCAATAACACTTTTTTTTACCTATTTCTTTTGAAAACAAAACAAAACAATAATAAATTATATAAAAGAAATAGAAAAAATAAACAATATACCTCAAAAAATTCATTGAACTTTTATTGCTCAGGATTTTAAAATACATCTACTTTGCATATGCTTCTATGAGTGTGGTAAATGAGGTGAGTGATTGTAAGAAGATGTGTTGTGAGTCCGTGTATTACAAAGGATGAATGAGAAGTCTTTATATAGGATTTTTTTACTACCAAAAATACATAAAAATCAACCATAAATCCCTAAAATTTTGGTAAAAAATCATTCATATTTTGTTGATTTGATTCCAATCTTCCATTATGCGATTTGACTGAATTGTTTCCCCCTTTTCAGATTTTGATTCGAATCTGAAGAATCAAGGGCTGCTCTTTCCTTATTTTTGCATTTTTGATCCAAAAAATCAGTGACAACAGTAGAGATTCAATTTGAGTGCGACTTTTCCAACCTAATTTTTTCCTTTCACAGTGTCAGGCTTCAAATCTTTGACATTACTTAAGGAACCTAGCATCTTATCTCGCTAGATCAACTGATTGTTGGTTAATTCATAATCTATTAAATTTAAATAACATAACTATATGTATATATACACATTAGTTTTTTTTAAATAAAATATTTTGTATTATATCCAAGAAGTAACAAAAACTGCTACGAACTACATAAGCCTATAAGAGAATTTTCAGAAAAATCAAAGAATCCTCCAAACCTCACAATACTGCAGATTTACCGTGTCAGACATGTCTATACATTTGTTTAACAGCTTTATACTAATAATAGACTTAATGCAATCAACTAAATTTTCTACAGTTCGAATGTTACTCCTGAATTGTCGAGCATTCTTGTCCTCCCAAATAAGATATATGTAACTACACCAAGTTATCTTCAAAATAAGCACAACCAGAGACCTTCCTTTCAAATTATCTATTGCTCGTTGCAACTCTATACTCCACTGGTCTGGCTCTCTATGCACAGAGCACACTCGCAAGATGTTTCCCCAAACATTAGCAGAGAAAGGACATCCAAAAAAAACATATGATCAGGGACGGAATTATGTAGGGTGTGGGAAGGGCAACAACCCCTCCCAAAATTTTTGGTATAATTGCATTTTTAATCCTTTTTTAGTTTAAATATAAATTAAATAAAGTTTTTGTCTCTCCCAATTTTTAGATTTAAAGGCATAATAGACTCTTGCCCCTCAACTATAGGATATGAAAATTCATTCGTGGGTGTTTTAATCCAAAATATTAATTTGTTGGAGGTCGGTGGGGCCACGACCTCTCAAGATTTTGAAAATTTATTATTTGGCCCTTTAAATTTTTTAAAATATAATTAGGTCCCTTTAAATATTTGAATCCCAAAATTTTAAAAGTTCATCATTTGCCCTTTGAAAATTTAAAAGATCTCATTAGGCCCCTAGAAATATTTGAATATTTGTAATTATTTCTTTAATTTTTTTATTAATATGTATTTATATATTAAAGAAACAAAATGAAAAAATTACCGTCGAAATTTTGCTATTAATATATATAAGATCTATTAACAAAATCTTTAATTTGCCCCTTCAAAATCGAATGTCAAGTTTCGTCATTGTTTGCTTGTAAAGTGTGTATAAATTATTAAAGGACTAAAAAAATATAAAAACATATTATTTTATAATTACGTTAAAAATATTAAAAAATAATAAGAAAAATGATATAAACAAGGTACATATTAATGTATGGAGGAGTTATATCAAATGAGAGGCTGATTAGACAAGTGTGTAAATGTAATGATTGGCCAAATTATTTCCCAACGAGTGGTTTATCCGTTTATGAACGCCAACACATACTCCGTTTTGCCTTTGTTTTTGGAGACTATTAACATCAGTTTGTCCTTTTAGTTAATTTGTGCAGTCCCTAACTTCAAAATATTTAGTCACTCCATTCTACTATTTGATAATTTTATAAAGTCTGTAATCGATCACATTTCTTTATAACAGAAGACATGTCTATTTCAGAAGGAAAAAAACATATGGTTTTAACATGAATTGAGTAGTTACTTAAAAATTAATTTTAAGTAGACTAAGAATGTAAATAAAAAAGGTAATTATTTCATATATAGACGGTGGATTTTTTTTTTCACAAGCACTCAATTTAAGGGTTTAATTATTAGGAGTTTAAGTTTAGTGGTTTAGAATTAATGTGACGTGGTTAAAATAGGGTTTATATGTTAAAATCTAAATCTCTAACTATATTACCCTAAACTATAAACTCTAACCTTTAAACCCTAAATTTCAACTGCAACCATTAATTTCTAAACTCCTAAACCTCTAACTTCTAAACTATAAAATTTAGCACTAAACCCTAAACTAAATCACTTGTAAAAAAAATTTTACACTGCCTGTGTATTGAATATAAATTCTAAAAAAGTGAAGTTATTAGTTTTACTAATTCAGACAGTAAACAATGGCAAATAGAAAAGCAGATTAAGGAAACCGGACATGTCCAGTATTATTTAAGGAATTATGACCACTGGTACAATGTGAGGCGAACTACATATCCCTAAACTGTCGAAGTTTCCTAAATAATTCCAAACTCTTCTTATTTCCCTGTAATTTTTCCTATACGCATTCCCCTAAATTTGGGGTAAATAGCGTCCATGAATTTTTTTTTTAAAGTGTCTGTTTTCAAGCAATTAAACCCAAAGTGAACCTTTTACCTTTCATTTCTGTCCTGTCCTGTCCTGTCCTGCTCTGTTTCTTTAACACTTATTTGCACTTGCACACTCTTTTTATGCACATTTCCTCAAAATAATAATCATAAACACTATTAAGCTTATAAAATATCAGTTTCAAAGGCAAACTTACCTTTCTCATTCAAAATCCTGCATTATAGCTTCCATGTCGGACAATGGCACTATATCTATTTCACTGTCTGTACCCATTGGAATCGAACATAAATTATAAAAAACACACAGACATATATACATATAATATATAATGACAATGGCACTATATCTATTTCACTGTCTGTACCCATTGGAATCGAACATAAATTATAAAAAACACACATATATATATATACATATAATATATAATATATATTTGATTCGAAAAGGTCATCTCTAGGCACACAAGGGAAGATCAATCTTCATTGAAAGTCACAACAGTAATTTACAGAAAGGATGCAAAAAGCAAGTCGATTGCAGTAACTCACCAAGCAAACAATCTTAACCACATTAGCTTCCTTAACCCTAATCTCACAAGCTTTCCATATATATATATATTACAAACCATACCAAAATCGCAAAATAATTCCATCATCACATTAAAAAGATCAAAGAAGGAAGAAGAAATCAAGACGGCCACAAGCATGCATGAACTACATATCCCTAAACTTCAAACACGTTACGGTTTTTGACGACGATGTCGTACATGTGAATCGATTTGAACTTGCTGAAATCCTTAGGGAGAGAGATCAGATGAACGGTGGACCGTTTGTGGAACTGGAGAAGATTAGGGTCGTCGTAGTATCTCTCCCACCCGTGAGACCATAACTTAGACTCGAGTACTGCATAGGAAGTGATCACTTCGTTGGAAGGAGTGTGTACAAGCACTTTACGGCGGGTGTTGGAACCTTGTCAGCTTCCGTCCAATGACTCAGTCGCCGGATTTTCAACCAAGCGAACCACACCGTTCTTGAAAACCCAAACGCCATACATTTTTGCCGTCTAAGAAGAAAACTTGAAGCGAATGGGTGGGTCGAAAGAGAAGACTATAGTAGTCTATAGCAAAGCTCTTGAAGATGGGTACATGGGTCGATGGGATTGCAGGGTATATATAGGGGTGACTTAGGGATTGAATGGGGACGTTTAGGCATAGATTGGTAGGTCCAAAGTGGAAGGATGGAAAGTAGGGCATAAATTTAAATTACGGTCCAAAAATATTTCTGATTACGATTACAAAAATACAGTAAATATTTATGATAAAAATAAATTACAAAATAACGATCATAATATCATATTATGGTCGAATAATTTTGATCAAAATTATTAGGAGCACACGTTGTACCATCAATGTGGGCATAAGAGGACCGAAGGGAATCATGCTTCTTTTTGGCAACTCTTTTAAATAAGCCCACCATGGGAATCTTTGTCTTTATTTTTGAAGAAAAATATAATTGGAATTGTGAGACTTGTTCTAGAGAAACCTAAACGAAAATGACATTATACAAGTATATATATTGTATCATATTATTTTTTTGAAATGGTATTGTATTATATCATTACATATTAAACAAGTATGTAGCAATATATAGCTAGGTGTATTTGTGGGCGTAACCATCGGGAAAAAAAGTAAATTACTTTTTTCATTCTTATTTTAACATTGAAGTTTAAAATTTTTCAATTTAATCATTAAAATTTTAAATTATTCTTATTTTAATTACTTTTTCATTAAATTATAAAAGCTGGAGGATGGCATGGCTTATTTTTATTACATACATATTTTAATAGTAGTTTATGACGCATAGGATTTAAATTAAAAAGGAAAACTCAAACCTCAAACCCTCGCTAATAATCTCACACCCCAAAACTTATGGCCCTTCTTTCATCTTATGAAATTGCAGCAACGGGTTGCGGCGATGGTCACAGACAGATGGGCTCTAGACAGTTTGCGGATGTGAAATTTGTTTCAGGAATTGGAGAGACGATAATTTCTGAGGAGGTTCGGAAAGCAAAGGGTGAGACTCATAAAAAAATAGCAGTGGATGGACGTTGTGCGATGGAAGAGTGCGAATGTGGAGAATAGGTGAGTGGCGGTGTTGGGGTTTGGTTCGAAGAAGTATACATAGTATGGTTGAAGGATAGACCATCGACGACAACAATGGATTTAAGCATTCAAAGTTAGATTCGTTTTTCGATTAAATGGACACCAGATTCGTGTTTAGAAGGACAAAACTAATTTGGTGAAAATTTTTAAAACTCATCGATCGCTGATGGCAGCGGCCAGTGACGAAGGAAACGACAGCTGGCACAGTGGTCAAAATCTAGGTATGTTCATCAAATGGAGAGAAAGTAAGAGGAAAAAAGAACGAGGAAAGAAAAAATTGAATGAAAAATAAAATAAAAAAATACATTTTATAGGATTTCAAAATGAAGTTATTTTGTTCTAAATTTAAATTTTTTGCTTGTTTTGGTACAGTGTGTCATGTCACAACGTTGTTAACTATTTAATAACAGTACAACTAAAATATGAATAATACGAAAGTTAAATGATTACATTTAAATTTTTTAAAATCTAGTGATTTATCCGGAAAACTATACCCATGACTACGTATCATGGAGTTAAATACGGTAGAAATTCGATTTGGAATCAAACGTCCTCTCGTTTTAATATGGCATATGATTATGAATGAATGATGTCTCACCATTTAAAGTAAATTTTAGGAATATATATATATATATATATATATATTTGTCCTCCTTTAATGTGTTTAATCTCAAACGAATATATTCATTTCAATCTATCAATTGAATTCAACCCTTGTGAATTTCATATTTTATAATATATGTATATTATACAAGCAATTATCTTAAATAATAACTTTTAAGATAATAAATCCTATTTTCTATGGGAAAAGGAAGTGAAATGGGCTTGGGAAAAAAATTATTACATTGTATAAAGATACGTAGACCGAAAAATTCTTCCTCAAAAATACTCTAGATAGCTGAAAGAACAGTATCATGAATCATCATAGATGTGACAGTCGATACGTCTAGCTTTGTTAAACTATCTGTCACAATGTTTGTCTCGCGTTTTGTGAATTTGAAATCAACAATCCAACTTTTCTTATAGAGAGAGTTAATGGCACAAACTAGAGAGATGAGACTTGAACTAACCAAATCACTAGAAATAAATTGTGGTGTGTCAACATTATCTAGCTACATCTCAATGCATTCAAAGACTAAGAATCATGTTAGTTGAAGACTGGGACAATATGTTTATCTTTGACCAAATTACTTGGTCTCTTTTTTATCAAGTAGAGAAAATTTAAAAGGAACCGTTCATATTTGAACTCACACAAAATAAGACAATATGAATATCTTTGATCAAATTACTTGGTCCTTTTAATATTAATCTTTTGGATAACAACATACAAAATATGAATGCATGATTTCATTACACTGTATACATATTTTTAAGAATATTGAAGAATAAATTATGACAATCGAAATTAAAAAACAATATTTTATCAAGCAATCACATAATATTATTAATAATTTTAATAATCTAATATATCTAATTCATTGATAATATATAATAATACATACAGATTAGTACATCAAAATATAACCTTGATTATATTGTTGTATATAGGGGTGTGCAAAATTACCCGATCTGATCAATCCGATTATCCGTTGATTCGATTCGAAAATTTAGATATTCGATCTGGTTTTTATTTTTGGATTGGATATTTGATTCGATTTTTAATTTTTCGGAACGAATACGGATCGCAATATTTGAAGTTTCAGATTATCCAAAAATCTAAAAATTTAAAATTTTATGAATATGAATCTTGTTATGTTTAGCATTTTGATGTTTGTTATATACGAAAATTCGAAAAACCAAAACTTCCATAGATGTGAATCTAGTTTTATTTAGCAATTTGTTGGTTTTTATATTTGAAATTCCAAAATTTTCATAAATACGACTGTCAAATTCGGAAAAAAACTTCAATGAAATTATATATTCAAATAATCAGATATCCGAATATCCGATCCAAATATTCGAATCCGAATATTCAAAAATCTATTTTTTAGATCGGATACAGATCGATATTTTACCGATCTAAAATTTTGAATATCCGATTTTTTGGATCGGATTGGATCTGATATCCAAAAATGAACATCCCTAGTTGTATACATGGAATATTGAGAATTTCTAAGAGGGGAAAGTGAGAATGAGCATTTGAGAATGTTTTTCTTTTTTGTAAAATGAAAGTGGGACCAAAATGGGAAGATTCTGAATTGTATGATTGGAAGGGAAATGGGAGAAGTTATTTTGGATTGGAACTTTACCATTGTGGGGTTTTCCTAACTTTGGCCCAACTATTTTTGACTATTGCCTCCTAAATATTTTTATCAATTATTGTCTCAATTACATGAATAACAGAAGCATTTCTTCCTTAAAAAAATCGACTGTCATGACTAATGTTTAAAAAAGTCCAACTACAAAGTTAAATCGGTAATTTTTTTGGATTAAAGTTCGATCGGTTGAATTAAAAAGTTTAATAAAAAATAATATTAAACAAATGTTAAATATTAATGGATTGAATTTTCAAGTCTCATTCTATAGAACATTTTCAAGTATAATTAAAAAATAATTTTGACTTGCACTATTTTGTTGTAATAACTAAGAGGTTATGGATTCGAGTTTATTTAAAGGATTTATTTTTAATACACTGGCGGTGGAAATTAAAAATTTTCACAATCGCCTTAGTTTTAGGGTATAAGGGTTTAGTTTAGGCCGTAGGATTTATGAGTTTAGGTGCAAGAGTTTATAATTTAGGGATAGTGGTTAGAATTTAGGGTTTAGTTTTTAGGGTAATATGGTAAAGATTTAGGTTTTAATCCATAAACCCTAAATTATAACCCTAAACCATAAATTCTAACCATTATCCCTAAAACCCTAAACCGTACACCTAAAACCCTAAACCATACATCTAAACTAAGTCCATAAACCCTAAAACTAAGGCGCTTGTGGAAACTTTTAATTTCCACCGCCAGTGTATCAAATAATTACCCTTAAAGAAAAGTATAATTGCACTTCAAATTGGAGGTGTAGGGGAGTTACAAAGTAATTGAAACTAGGAGTAGCCAATTGATTGAGTCGAGTCAAAAAACTTCAAATTAGTAGTTAAAAATTTTAAGAAGGATGGGGCTGTTATGGGCAGCTACGACCAGGCAGGGATTGGTGGGATTCTTAGAAATCATTTGGGCGTTACCAATTGTTGTAAATCAGAATAATCAGCAAGAAATTAAACAAACAAGAACACATAATTTTGACGAGGTTCGGCAATGTGCTTACGTCTTCGGGAGTGATGAGCGGCTGTTTTCTTATTATGAGATTGATAATACAATTAGGTTATAAATACAATATATAAGAGTAATCCCGGTACAATTACCAAAACACCCCGTACCGTTCCGCGGGGGCTTCGCCCCAAACCCACTTAATCCTAGCCCGCAGACTAACTCGAAACTCCTTTAATGGACAGATGCTTCCGTTCCGCTCCAGCATCTGTCCTTTATCTAGTATATGAGCCATACTTAACACCCTTGTCGAATTCTCCTGTTCGATTGGTTTATAGACTCGGCTTCAGCTGAACTGATTGCGATCAAGAAAGCACTGACTATTTTTGTAGCGTCAGATTAGGCCAAGGAGAATGCTCTCGTGTTGAAATCCGATTGCTCAAATGCGGTAACTTGGATCCGCTCGCCTGCCTCCACCCTTGATACTTTTAAGAGTTTGGTGTTCTCTTGCCTTGCGGCTCGCAATAACGTTAACTGGAAGATTTGTACAATAGGGAGACATCAGAATCAGGAGGCTGACAAATTTGGAAGTAATCGTCAAGGGGATTATATTAGATTTTATTAAGCTTGGTCCTGTAGAGTGGCCGGTTGCTTCTATGTTGTTGCTGCATCGAATTAAGGCCTATGGGAGGTGTATGTTTTTTGTTGGTTGGTGGGGCTCCCATCTTAATTTAGTGCAGGACAGTATCCATATTGTGATATGCGGTCAAAGGGGATGGTAACTATTTTTAAGGGCGGGGGGTTTGCAACGTTTATGGCTATGGTTAGTGTTTATGAACTGGTTTATTACCGACATGTTGTACTCTTTTCCCTCCTTTAGATTTTAGGAGGTTTTTTAATGAGGTTCATGTATGGGTGCCAATTCAGTTGATCTTCCTTTATAAAATATATATTATTCCTTTTTAAAAAATTAACTCAAACTTTATTTGAAATTTTTTCGAGTTGAGTTATTTGAGTTTTTGTTCAAATTTAATTGTAAACATTTATAATATTACGGTACTAATTAGTTTCAATTTCAACGGTTTTTTTATAACCACATACAATATACATATATATATTTTCATATATATATATATATATATATATCAGACAGAATTGAGAGTCTCAACTTGAAATTGAAAACTGATTCACTAATTATTAAAAAATTTGAGTTATTTGAATATTCATTTTATAACTCCAAACTTTATTTGAATTTTTTAGTCGAGTCAACTTTATAAAATTACGAGTCAAGTAGCTTTGCATCGAGTCGAATCGAATAATTCAATTTTTTTTCGAATCAATTCTAGTTTTGCACATTCCTAATTCAAACATTATATAAAAAATTAAAATCCAATTTTTTAAAATTTCCACCCAATCGATTTAACCAGTTAATATGATTTTGACAGTTGTAATTTGTCACGCCCGAAAAGAGGCGGGGTCATTAATCTCACATCAAAAAGGAAAAGGGAGGTCTTGGGATATAAATACGGTGGCGCTGCACATCCTATCAGACATGTCTTTTGGGAAGAGGGTAATGGCCCTGTGACAAGTGGTATCAGAGCGACCCTTTGACTGTCCAATTTCACGCTGAGCGCCCATGAGTGGAGTAGGCAGGGTAGACAACTTTGACAAGGTGACCCATCACGAGAGCGGAAGCTCGTGACGAGGGCGTCACGAGGTTGAGTGGGGGAGAATGTCACGCCTGAGAAGAGGCATGGTCATTAATCCCACATCAGAAAGGAAAATGGAGGTCTTAGGATATAAATACGGTGGCACTGCACATCCTATCAGACATGTCTTTTAGGAAGAGGGTAATGGCCCCGTGGCAAATTGCACTAGCTAAATTGATATTTCTAGAAAGAAAATTTAATATTTAATGCATTATTTTTCTTTTTTGGATTTGATGAGAACAATATATTAAAGGAGTAAATTTTAAAATTATACATGAATTTTGACGCAATAAGCAATGTGATATATGAATATTAACTAGTCTAATTGCTATTATACACGTGAAACATTGAAATTTAATTCAACCCAGGAGACTTTGATTTTAATTCAACTATACATAATTAAAAGTAAATAAATCTAATTACTTTTATGTTGAGTGCATATAAATGTTGTGTATGAAATACGTAAATGTAAAATTATTTCAAATCAATAACCGTATTAATAATTTGTGAAAGTCGAACTATCAAAGTTTAATATATAATTAAACTAAATTTCACATATCATATTGCGTATTTATTTCTCAAAAAATATACGTATTTGATCAAAGTTTTGATATGTAATTTTGAGGTTTATGCACTCTCCCTTATAATCTTATTAGTGGATTTAGTATTTTATTCATGAAATGTTTTGACTATGGATATAGCGGAATTAATTTAATCTTGGATTAATTTATAATAAAAGTATAAATATCTAATTATGACTTTTTTGACTATTAACATTATAGAAATCAATAAATATTGAATACAGCAGTGAGACGTGTCATACTTTTAGAAAGAGAATTTATGTTTAAAATATTTACCGTATTTTATTTTAAGTTAAAAAAATCCATAAAAGTAACATGCTAGATTCCTAACCAAACCCTAATCCATGACGCATGGGATTGTATGCCTTTTCGGCACACATTCCTCTCCAATTGGAATAGTAAATTTTACATCGTTGATGTACTCGAATTCGACCCTAGTTTATAAGTGTTCCAATTATCTTTAATCTCTAAGAATATTCTTAACAAAACTGAGAGAACTCTCAATAACCTGAAACGGACAATATCTTATAAGTTGATAATAGTTTGCAACCCCTATTGTCCTCCATCCCATGATTACCATTTTATATTGACTATTTACAAAAGTTCCATGTAGTACATATACAAGTATTTCATAATATTCAATATTACTTGAAAGGCTTTCTATGGATAAAACGTGAGTTTCAATTACTCGAAACGGATAATATCTTATAAATCCGACTCCAGTGATCCTCTCTCGACCTAAATGAGACAAAAGTCGGCATTGCCATGCTCACTTCACATGAC
Organism: Hibiscus mutabilis; assembly: GCA_019671005.1. Classification (NCBI taxonomy): domain Eukaryota; kingdom Viridiplantae; phylum Streptophyta; class Magnoliopsida; order Malvales; family Malvaceae; genus Hibiscus; species Hibiscus mutabilis. The sequence continues at coordinate 30,792,262 of CM033746.1, forward strand.
CAAGATCTCCTAGTCATATTCCCCACGCTCTCTGGTCTTTTTAGGTTTTGAATGTAGCTTAAAATTGTCATCTTCCACCAAAAATTCCTCTCAACTGGTTGCAGCTGGACCACCATTCATCCAGTGTTCCTCCACTTGTTTCCTTTGAGAATTCCAGCCCTTTTGCTTTTCAAAAGCCCTACCAATCAGCAAAGTCTCAGGTGTGCCTTTCCTTGCAATTCATATCCAACGTTATTTTTCCAACCATTACTTTTTGTCTCTAACATCAACCCTAGCTTGTTAAAAAAATTATTAGAAGCTCAAAATCGTATAATCAGGGATGGAGTTGTGATCGAACGTTGGGAGGGGTCAAAATATTAAATTTCAAAAATACAAGAGCTTATTAAGTATTTAAATTTGAAATTCAGGGGGCAATACCTAATTTATTTAATATTTAAACTTACAGAGACCTAAATTGTTATTAGACCAAAATATTTGAAGGCATGACCATCCTTCTATAGTTCCAACTATTTGATTAAATATTTAATAAACTTTTTTTATTTTTAGTTAAATATTTACTTATTTCTTACATAGGATCAATTTGTTATTATACCAAAACTTATTAAATATTTAAAATTTATAATAGTGGCCTAGACCCTTTGAGCCCAAGGGAACTTCGCCCCCTACGTACAATTTCTTTTTTCTATTACTTAAGACTCGCAGGTTAAGGATTAAATCTCACATTGATTCTAATAAAGTGATGAAACTCGGCTGGTTATTTAATTTTAATTCAAGGGCTTTATTCATTTATATTTAAATTTGTATTTAATTTTAGAGATGTTATTACTGGAAGAGACCGTCACAAATTATAAAATACAAAACCTAAAAAATTTGTAAGGTTTTTTCTTATATAGAGTAGTAATAGTAAGATACATGACCTAAATTTATAATATATATCGGTGTTGTTTTAGCTTGATATATACATAATTAAAGGGTAAACTATATCAGATGCCATTAAACTATTATCATTGACTCAAAAATGCTATTGAACTTTAAAAAGCTTCAAATCTAACACTGAACTTTACTTTCTGACTCGTTTATGTCATCCGCTGTTAACTCTTAACAGGAACCGTTAACTCAAAACGGCGTCATTTTGGTACGGGTGTTTTGACACCTAATTTAGCCCAAAACGGCGTCGTTTTGCTGGAGGAAAATAATAAAATTCATGCATTTGGAGGGATTTCAACCCAAGACCTCCAAATAAAAAGGATAAGCCTTAACCACTAAACCAACATGAAATTATATAATGTTTCACCACAACAATTATATATCTCAAACGGCACTTAAGGTTAATTCAAATTATTTTATGAAATAAATAATACTATAAATAATATTCATATATAAATAATATAAAATATATTATTTATATATATCAATATATATAAATAAAAATATTATTTTTATATTGTTTATATCTTATTTGTAATATAAATATATTATTTAAAAAAGCACCCAAATATTCATGACAATAATATCTTTAGATTATAAATAAGATATAAAAAACCATAAACCCTAAACTCCAAACCCCAAACCAAAATCCTAAAACTCAAACCTAAACCTTAAAGTTTAGGGTTTGGGTTTAGGGTTTATGATTTTTTATATATTATTTATAGTATAAATATATTAATTTTATGAATATTTTTGTTTTTTTTTAAATAGTATATTTATATTATAAAAAAATAATATCAGAGTGGATGGTCACGGTTGGGAGATACGAGACATGTTTCCACACATGGACGGTGACTGTGAGGATCTTGGCCATTTATCTATTCCAATTTCTAATGAGGAGATTCGCAAAGCCATTTTCGACATTGGACCTTTGAAAGCACCTGGCATTAATGATCTTCATGCCGCTCTCTATCAGAAAAATTGGCATATTGTGGGAGAATCTGTCATCGCATGTATTCGTGTTGTCTTTTAGAGTGGGGTGTTGCTCGAGACGTTGAATCGAACTCGTTTAGTTTTGCTTCCGAAGATGGCGGTCCCAGAGAGAATTGTCCAGTTTCGGCCGATTGGTCTTTGAAATGTGGTTTACAAAGCAATCAAGAAAATCATTGTTAACAGGTTGAATCCCCTTTTTCCTTGTTGTATATCTAAGAACCAAACTAGCTTTATGTCGGGGGTTCATTACGGATAATATTATTATTGTTCAGTATGTCATTCACTCGATGCGTCGAAAATCTAGGAGAAAAGGGTGGATGGCTATCAAGATTGATCTTGAGAAAGCCTATGATCGACTAGAATGGAGTTTTGTGGATGATACTCTTCTCGGTGTTGGTATTCCAAACTCTCTTTGTCTTCTCATTATGCATTGTATTTCTTTCGTCTCTACCCTAGTACTTTGGAATGGCGTTGCCACGGACTCATTCTCTCTTTCGGGGGGTATTCGTCAAAGTGATCTACTATCGTCCTACATTTTTGTTCTCTGTATGGAGAGATTGGCTTATACTATTCAGGTTGAGAGTGGATGTTGGATTCATTTTCGTACTTCTGTTGGAAGCCCAGGTATTTCTCATCTTTTCGTTGTGGATGATTTAATTGTGTTCGTAGAGGCTTCCTTAGAGTAAATGGTCTTAATTCGCTCTGTCCTAAATTCTTTTTGCACGTTCTCCGAGCATAAGGTGAGCTCTACAAAAATTGATATTTTTTCTCCAAGAATGTTCCTTTACTCCTCCTTCCTTTACTCCTCCGGTAGGATATTAGTTTCGTTTTCGGTTTCACTGAGGTTGCAAATCTTGGTAAATATCTGGGTGTGCACTTAATCCACAGTCGGTTGACTACGTCATCCTATTCTTATTTGGTAAAAATGGTCCAAAAAATTAAGTGGATTGAAGGCCAAGTCCTTGTCTCTTGTTGGCCGTATTATGTTGGCCAAGTCCGTGTTGGCAGTAATCCCGTCTTACACTATGCAATCAGCAATGCTCCTAAAGAAAACATGCCTTGAGATGGAATAGTTAATTCGACGATTCATTTAGGGTATCACTTCTGAGAGAGGTGATGTTCACTTAGTTTGTTGGGAGGATGTTTGTAAACCTCTCATACACTGCAGCTTTGGCTTTCGGCATCTACATCATCAGAATGAGGCATTCTTAATAAAAATTACTTTTAATCTACTTGCCAACAAGAACGCGTTGTGGGTATGCTTTCTTCGTACTAAATACAAGTGTTTGGAAGGTGTTCTTGTAGTTTTGCGCAATCAAAATTGCTCTAGACTTTGGAAAGGCCTTAGCGTTATTTGGGAAGATGTAAGGCAAAACATTATTTGGAATGTCAAGGATGGAAATAGTATTGATTTTTGGTTCGACAACTAGATTATCGATGTTAGCCCGTTGTATATGCATGCCACATCGTACCTTGTTCTGTCTCTTGGTCATCCTTGTGTTGCGGATATGGTTTCTGATTTTGGGGAATAGTCTTGGCCTAATTTTTAAGGTCTGCTTCGTCTGCCAATCTTGTTGCGCATTGCTGCCGTCAAATGCCCTATTCCTTATGTCCCTTGTGACTCTGTTAGTTGGGGGTAATGACCTTTGCAGATTCATGGTGAAATTTGCATATGCCATTCGTGCTGATGTACCGTCAGGGGAACAAGAGAAAATCTGAAAGATTATTCATCGTTATAAGGCCTTCAACGCATCAATATTTTTATGTGGTTAGTGTGTTGTGGGAAGATTATGATTAATGAGGAGCGAGCTCGCTGACATTTTACCATTGATGGTAGTTGTTCCATTTGCCATTCGGATACGGAGGACATTCATCATGTGCTTCAAATGTGTCTCGTGGCTATTTCGACTTGGCATGGCTTAATAAAATAGCCAAATTTCAGGATTTCTTCTCGATGGACATCAAGACATGGATTGGGGTGAATTTGTTAAACCCGAGTTATTTTATCATGGACAGTAGTGAGTGGGAGCTTGTAATATCCTAAATACCAGCCTAGTCAGGATTCGATTTCTGGTGATTAGAAAATTTGTTTCCAAACGAGTAAAAAAGATATTAAAAAGTGAATAATGGATTTAAATTGATTAATTATTGGATTATTATTAAGTATTGGGACTAAATTATAAAGATTAAAAATATGTAGTTATTGGTTAAAACTTAGAAATGAAACATAAAATGATATAGATTTAAGTTATGGCTAAAAGCAAGGATTGGGGATGTAATTAGACCACCTAGTGACTAATTTGAAAAGAATGAAAGTATGATTAGTGACTAAATTGGAAAGATTCAAAGTTAAGGTGCCATGGTATAAAAGTTAAGAATTTTAAGGACCTGAAGTGTAAATTGACCATGACCTTTCTTCATAGGAAGGAAAGGGTCTTGAAGAACTAGATGTTAAATTTACCCATTGTCATAACAATGCATAGGTGCCAAGTGGTGGCAATGGTTTGTAAAAAGGTGAAAATGATGGTGATGAGGTTTAATATATTTTGATAAGAAAGGGAATTAAAATGAGAAATGTATTGTTCATCGGGGCCAAAACTACGAAAAAGGGCATTGCTATCTTATCTTATCTTTATCTTCTTCCTTAGTTTGAATAAGCAAGCAACTCCCCATGTATAAGCACACACCTCCATTGATGAAACTTTGCAAGCTTATGTTTTACATAGAATTCCTATTCCTCTTCTACTCTAATCTTATTCAAGGTAAGTCTTTAGTGCAAAAGCTCACCTTTGTCTTTAAGAAATATGGAAATTCTTATACCAATTCCATATAATTAGATATAGAAGATCATTGAAATCATGTCATTGTCTTTGTCTTGTAAACAAGGTAAAAGTGGCAATTTATCCATCTTTTCAAGGAAGTTCAAGTTAAGGAATAAGGGAATCCACATAGGTGACCATCCATAGCCTTGGAAAGTTTGATGAGCGTAGTTCATGGTGTGGATGGCTAGGTGACATCCTTGTTGTATTTTCTTTTATAGTTTATTTTATAATTATTGTATAATTGTTCATTGGCTCATATAGAGCAATTGGTGACAATACTCATATCATTGGAAAGTACTGGTAAGTCCTTTTGTGTTGTCTTGCATCAAGTTGCATTGGCAAGATTATTGCATTGGTAAGTTCATTGCATCGACAAGTTCATAGCATTGACTAAATCATTGCATCGATGAAATCATGGTATTGATAAGATCAACGTATTGACAAAGCTATTATATTGTCAAGGCTATTGTATTAATGAAACTATTGTATTGACAAGGATTATCGGAGCTAAGGCTCAGCTATTGAATAAGAATATTTCCCTATTTCTAAATCATAAGACATGTAAGGTTCCTTGCAATGGAAGCCCTTGGACACTTTGGCTTGGTACATGGTATATTAGGACTACGGTCCATGAGCTACGGCTCAAGGGTAATGACCCTCTATTATATTGGCGATGTTGGAGGTTAGGGGGAGATGATGGATGATGATGGTGGAAGTATTGACTTATTGTTATTACATTGATAAACGCCATTGCTTTGTGCTTTGAGCTTGTCAATGTTACCTATGTCCCAATGTGTTCCAAGGCAAACAATGTTAAAAGACAAGTAAAAGTTATGGATAAGATTATTGTATAATTATACAAGAACAAACATGGAAACGGATTCACGACATTGAGCATTATTCATGTACATGTATTCATCAAGGCCATCATAATCATTGATTGCATCATTCTCATGAAATCTATTGTTTTTGTCATTGTAATATTATTGGGTTACTACCTCGATAGGCAACGTATGTCTAATGCATTCATTGTCATGCATCATTTCAGGTTAAGATTTCTGAGGATGTGATCGCGGTTTGAGGTTGCAAATCACTATCTAAGACTTTTGAATAATGTATCTTTGTCCCTTATAACTCCTAGAAAGGTGGCATATGGCATGTGTATATGTATGTAAGTGTAAGCATAAAGTATATATTATAGAATTATATAAGGTAATTAAGATAAGTTTATGAGATGCATAATCATGACATACTAGAATAAAATAAGGAAATATGTGATTGAATATGTTTATTGAGGTCTTGTACGCATTGATTAGTAAAAAAGATATGAGATTATGTAAACAAGCTATAAATTGGCCATTTGATGTTATGATGTTTTATATGTATTGCATGATAAGGAATAAGTCTAAAATGATGTATTTTGTGTGTATGTATTGTTCACTATGTTGAAAGGGTTAAAATATGAAATATGGCATGTTGGTATTTTGGCAAAATTGGTAAAGTGGCCTAAAACACTCTAATGAGTGAAATGAAATTTGGCATGCATATAGATTTGTTGTTTAAAGTTTGCTGATAAAATTTGGTAATAATTGGACAAGGCTAAAACCCGTAAAATGAGTAAAAACCAGACTACATCTGTCATTATATGTCTGACCGTACCGATATGGATGATGGCGTATTGGTACGGGTGTGCAATTTGGGACATAATAATAAGGGTGTATCGATACGGCTACTGAAGTATCCGTACGGGTAATCGAATCTGGAAAAATAATGTAGCACCGTATCAAAACTGAACCGATCCTTAGACCAATTTGGTGTTGACTGTGCGTATCAATACCCAGTATCGGTACGAGTTTTCAAGAATTTAATTGTTTTTAACGGTCGTGTTAGGCGTATCAATACGGCTTAAAGCGTATCGGTACGACCAATCGACACTGTAAGTTGAGTTTAGTTATATCAACATGGCGTACCGATATGGTTGTACCCGTATCGTTACGACCCTAAGTGTATGTAACTGTTTTAACGACCATAACAAGGCATACTGATACGACCTCTTCAAGTATTGGTATCGAGTTAGGTAAGTTGATTAAAAGCTGACTAAAGAGGTTTTAAAACCTTGCAAAATGGTCACTGAATCTTATATGGGTTCATTGAAAGTGTAAATGGTCTCCAAATCCATTAAAATTTTACAGACAAGGTAAGCAAGCTGAATCTCACATTGGTAACCCTAATTGTAGATAAGTCCCTGTAATTTTCTAAAATTGCAATTTGGTCCCTAAAGTTGAAAAAGTTGCTGAATGAACCTTAGTTATGATTTTAATTAAGTACAAGTTGATCATTGTTGATCATCACACTATATTAATAGTTTTGGCTCATTGTCCAATGCATAAGTCATTGTAAAGTTTGATCCGATCATTGTATTGTTCACCGATAACGCTTTTTAACTCGGTTTCCTGCCGGACTGGGAAATGAGTGTTACAGAGTTTCCTTTAGGTCTATTATTTGGAACTTGTGGCTCCAACGTAAATCTGTGGTCTTTGATACCTCAATTGATGATTCAGTCTCGGTCTTGGAACCGAGTTATTGGCTTCGATTGTTGTCTCGCACTACTTTGGTTATGCTTGGTAGTGTGTCACTGATGTCTTCGGTCAAGCTATAGGGGGTTTGTCGATGAATGCCTCCTGAGGATGGGTGAGTAGATATTAATTTTGATAGGGTTTGTCACTCGGGTGACAATTATGCGGCTTGTGGTGGCGTTCTTCGTGATCATAGGAGCGGCTGACAGGTTGGCTTCACTAAATTCATTGGAGTCTGCTCTGTGCTTGATGCAGAGCTGTGGGGGCTCTATTACGGTCTCACTTGTGCTTGGCGAGAGGGGCTACAGCAGGTTGTAGTGGAAACAGATAGCATGTTCTAAGGGTTGGGAATTGAGTTGCCGATATGTTAGCAAAGTTAGCGGCCGTGACTGATTTTGAGGTTCACTATATGCGCACTCCACCAATAGAAGTTCAGGCTCTATTGCAGAATGATATCGCTACCTATACTTAGTGTTGTGTAATTGCTCATTTTTTGTTTTTCTTCGATTAGGACTCGGTTTTTTCCTGCTTTTGTTGATTCTTTTATGTAGTCTTTTCCTCCGACTAGGTTTAGAGAGATTTTTAATGAGACATTGGTAATACTCCATGTGTATGACCATTTATCTAATGAAATCATACCACTTTCACCAAAAAATATAAAAGTAATATTTTGTTGTTTATATATATTGATATATATGTAAATAATATATTTTATATTATTTATATATTAATATTATTTGAAGTATTGTTTTTCATAAAATAATTTGGTTGAACCAAATGGACAAGTTTATATTATTCAAATTAAAATATATTATTTTTATATATTATTTATAATATAAATATATTATTTTTATAAAAAACTCAAAATATTCATAAAAATAATATATTTTTACTATATATAATATATAAAACCCCTAAACTCAATCTTTAAGATTTAGGGTTTTTATATATTATTTGTATGAATATTTTGGTTTTTTAAAATAATATATTATATTAAAAATATATTTTTATTTTTACATATTTTTATTTATAGTATTATTTATTTCATAAAATAATTTGAATTAACCTTAAGTGTTGCTTGACGTATATAATTTTTGTGGTAAAATAATACATAACTTTATGTTGGTTTAGTGGTTAAAGCTTATCTTTTGTATATGTAGGTTCTAGTTCAAACCCTTTTAAGTGCATGGGTTTTATTATTTTTTCTCCAGCAAAACGATATTGTTTTGGCCTAAATTAGGCTTAAAACACCCGTACCAAAACGACGCCGTTTTGAGTTAACGGTTCAGTTAAGAGTTAACATAAACGAGTCAGAAAGTAAAGTTCAGCATTAGATTTAAATATTTTTAAAGTTTGATGGCATTTTCGAGTCAAGCGTAATAATTTAGTGGCACAGGTGTAGCTTACCCTTAATTAAATTACCTTATTTTATGCTATGAATGTCTTATAGCCACGATGGAGGGTGTTAGATTCTTAGGGTTATAACCTTCCATCCTTTAACATCCTTTAAAATAAACATAAATTCTTGATACCTTAATTAGTTGAATATTTCTTAATTAAAAGAATATGTTATTATTTAAAGTTTAATGTTATCTTTGATATAAATAAAAAAATTAACATGGCATATTAAAGTCTTCTTCCCTTAAATTTAGAGAATGGGTAACCCTTTCGAAATCTCAGGAGATTCCTTATCGCACACGTTGAATGGTCCGCAAGACTGCCGACCACCAGATGATGTTGTCATCCCAGGGGAGATGTCTGCACTAGAATGACCTAGATTACCGGTTCCTGTGGCGGCTCAGCCAGTGACCAAAAAGGGTCGTAGTGAACTTGACATCCCAGATACAGTTGTGGGAGAGATTTCAAACACTTCGATGGGTCTTGATACGATGATGAGAGATGTGGAAAGCGACAATCAACTGTCCATGATGGATGTAAGTGAGGGACGCAGCGATAGCAAGGGCCAAAAATCTGCTCTGCCGGTTGCAGGAGAGAATGGAAACATTGATCGAAACTCTCAGGGAGAAGAGAATTCCAAGCAATCCTTTAGGAATACACTGATGGGGTCTGTGAATACGCCTAAACAACGTGAAATTGTTGACTAGGACGTGGAGGTTTGTGAGAAGGACGTTGTATTGGTGGCAATAGTACGCTGTCGAAAATTTAATTTTTAGACAGGGTCTATAACGCTATCGATGAGAAACTTGCGAATTCGGTTATTATTCATCTTTTCGGGAAATCGATAGGCTACTGTGCTTTATTTCCTAGAATTCAAGCCTTATGGAAACATAGTGGAAAAATGCATCTTGTTGATCTTGATAATGAATATTTTTTGTCCGATTTGCTAATGAAGAAGATTTTTTTCATGTTCGGTCAGGAGGTCCTTGGGTTATCTATGGAAGCTACTTAATGGTGCAGTCGTGGAGCAGGTACTTCTCTACAGCTGTTGAGCATCCAGATAAGGTCATGGTATAGGTTCGCCTCCCAAAACTCCCTTATCGATACTACACGAAGAGTTTGTTTCGGCATATTATGAACATCATTGGAAAGGTTGTTCTAATTGATTACAATACGGTAGATGGTTTGAGAGGTCATTTCGCTCGTCTCGCGATTACTTTTTACCTGAATAAACCTTTAGTTTTGGGTGTCATTATTGATAGGCAGCGTTAGGATATAGAGTATGAAAGCCTACCCTCTATTTGTTATAGTTGTGGTAAATTTGGACTTGCGAAAGAATTCCGTGGTCAAGTTTTAAATAAGGCAGAGGTAATGACTAATGAGGTGGTTGAAAAGAACCCAAATGAGCTCTATGGATTGTGGATGTAGGTTGTGAACTGATGGAGACGTGCTATATGGGGTCACAAAACTACTACTAAGACAGATACCAATTTGAGTGAACTAGAAAGAACATGTTCGAGTTATGGAGTCCTTAAAAAAATGACCGAGGATAAAGAGGATACTGTGTAGGGGATCACGGCTGATATTAATGCAAGTCTTGTAATGGTCGGTCAACCTAAAACTATGATGAAAGCAAAAAGCAATAAACCGATGGTAGCCAAATCGAGCGATCAGGGTGCTAACCGTTTGGAGTAAGAGATTAGTGCAAAGCCCACTGCCAACTCAAAAAATGTTGTTAGCATGGAATTGGATATGAGGTCCGGTAAGCAAGTACAGTCAAGCCTGAAAGGTCCTAGGCAGGATGAGGCAACACAAATTCTAAGCAAAGACAAGGTGATGTGTTTGATAACGTCTTTGAGCACGGATAGGCATACGGTCGTTCATGTTATAGAAGATGGTGATGAACAAGCCTTTCAGGAAAAGAATAGCCGAGTTTTAACTAATTCAATATGTAATGGTTCCAACAAGGGTACAACAAAAAATAGTGGTGGTCTTAAAGGAGTACAACGTTAAGGTATGAAGGATACAAACAAAAATAACCGTGGCCCGAACAAACTAAGAGTGGCTACATTCCTTTCAGCTCTTGCCTCAGAATTTGATAAAGCTAAGGCTGCGGAGCTGGATTGGTCTAAGGATGCTAGCAAACCAGAGGATCAGGTTCAATAGTGACAGGCCAGGCGTTGCTAACACGCAGGTTTAAGTTGGTTTTCCCTTTATCATATTTTTTTATGGTTAAAGTAATTTTTTAGAATGTTCAAGGTGCTTGTGACTCTGAGTTTAATCGGTATTTTAAGTTGTTAACCAGGAAGCAGAGACCTGATATTTTTGATATTTTGGAACCTCGTATAAGTGGTCAGTTGGCTGATGATTTTATCCATAAATTTGGGTATGATTATTCTTTTCGAGTGGAAGCTTTGGGTTTTTCAGGTGGCATTTGGCTGTTGTGGAAGGACCCCATTCATCTGGATATACATGCTATTTCTAGGCAGTTTATTTATGCTCACTGTTCATCCTCAAATGGTGACCGTGATTTTTTCATCACTTTTGTCTATGCAAGTCCGAATTATAGTAAGCGTAGACTTCAGCACTTGCTAAAGATCTTGGAATCGAACGTAGGCTGCCCTTGGATCCTTGGGGGTGACTTTAACGTAATTGGTAGTATTGAGGAGCGGTAAGGTGGTTCTCAAAGTCGACATGGTTTTTGCAATAGGTTTTGTGAATTTTTCTTCGACTCTGGTCTTCTTGACATGGGTTTTTGTTGACCTCAATTTACCTGGAAGCGGGGAATCTGTCTTAACGGTTAGATCGATACCACTGTAATAATATGTAGTACGATTATTTTGCTACTTCTGCGGTCATTCACTTGCAAAAATTGGGCTCGAATCACTATCTTATGATGCTTGACACAGGTACGAATAGAGTCTCATGGTAATCGTCCTTTTCATTATATCGCGGCATGGAATGATCACCCTAATTTTTAAAATTTATTAGAGAATTCATGGGTACATGGAAGGGCTGTGCATGAAAATATTTGTGAATTCTAGCATAAAATTCGTGAGTGAAATATGCAAGTTTTCGGTCATATTGGTAGAAGAAATAATCAATTATTGGCTCGTATTAGTAGGGTTGAGAAGGCACCTGAAATAAGGGCTACGCCGTATCTTGAAGAGCTTGAGATTGAGTTGAAAAGAGATCTTGGCCTTGTGCTTTCCCAAGAGGAGATTTTATGGTACCAAAAAGCTCGGGCTAATTGGATCAAATTGAGGGATGAAAATACCACCTTTTTTATACGGCAACTAAGATTAGACGCAAGCATAACACCATTAACCGCCTAATGCTCAATGATGGTTCATGGATTGATGACGCGAATGAGTTAAAGATGCATGCCACGTATTTCTTTAAATCTCTATTCACTAGTGAGAAATCGCAAATAGATACTACCCATGCACCGTGCAAGTTCTCTGCACTATGCAGTGATGACTTACGTTATTTCTCCTTCACAATATCGAAGAAAGAGGTGAGGTACGAGATATTTTATTCGATGTGAAGCCTTTGAAAGCACCATGGAAGGACGGTATACACGTTGCTTTCTACCAAAAAATTAGAAGGTGGTGGGTGACTCTATTTTTTATTTTTCAAGCGATTTTTTGAGATAGGGGTTCTTGAAGATTGGGTGAATGAAACTCTTCTGGTCCTTATTCCAAAAGTAGAGGCGCCGAGGTCAATCACACAATTCTCACCAATCAGTTTGTGTAACATCTTATACAAGATTATTTCTAAAATTCTTGTGTGTCGCCTTAAGACGTTCCTTCCAAAGCCGATATCTCATAACCAGGCTAGTTTGTGCCAGGTAGACAAATAACAGACAACATTATCCTTGCCCAGGAAGTTATGCATTCTATGGTTGTTAAGAAGGGTCAAAAATCCTGGATGGCGATTAAAGTACACATGGAATAGGCGTATGACCGCCTTGAGTGGAGCTATATTGAGGGAACTCTTATTCAGGTTGGTTTGTTGTCTCATTTTATATCTCTTATTATGATATGCGTGCGTTCTGTGTCCACCCAGATACTTTGAATGGCGAGGTAACGGATAGTTTTAAACCAACAAGGGGAATTCGTCAGGGGGACCCTCTGTCCCCTTACCTGCTTGTCATTTGTATGGAGCGCCTCTCCTAGGCTATTGATTTGCATGTTGACTTGTGGGATTGGAAAGAGGTGAAGCTTGCACGTAAGAGACATGGATTATCCTATCTCCCTTTTGCAGATGATCTAGTGCTATTCTCGGAAGCTTCTCTTGAGCAGTTGGGGCTTATCCTTGACATTATGGAGTCCTTCTTTCTGAGTCTAGGCATTGAATTAGTGTGGCGAAGACTCAAATTTTATTTTCTCAGAATTGTCCTACTTTCGTTCGCTCTGGTATTGCTGGTGGTTTTGGTTTCTCTGAGGTCGTACACCTGGGACGGTACCTTGAGGTTCCTCTGCTTTATATTATGGTTACCAAAGCTACTTAATCTTATCTCCTGGAAAAATGGTATCTCGTTTGAGTGGATGGGCAGCGAAAACTCTATCATTAGCTGGCATAATAACTCTTGCGAAGTTGATGTTGCAAGCGATCCTTATATATATGATGCAATCTGCTTGGATTCCTAAAGGGATATGTGATGACATAGAAAAACTTATTCGGCGGTTTGTTTGGGGCTCACCAACTTAGTCTGGTATATCACTGGTCAATTGGGAAACGGTTTAAAAGCCTATAGAAGATAGGGGTTTAGGTCTAAAGAATCTCCATCAACAAAACAATGTTTTTTTGTTAAATATTAGCTTCAATCTTGTGACACGTCTGATAAGTTGTGGGTGCAAATTTTGCATGCTAAATATAGTTGGAACGACATTTTGCCTATTACAATAAGAAGGCAAAATTCTTCCCGTCTTTGGAAGGTCTGGGAAGATGTCAAAGACAGTGTCAGCTGGATTCGTGATGGGAATTCGACTGACTTCTGGTACGATAATTGGCTTGACATGGAAGGTCGATTGGTCTTCTATTGTACATCAAATTCTACTTCGGTACCCGCTAGAGTGTCGGACATGGTTGATGACTCTAGAAATTGGGATTGAGATTATTTATCAGATTGGTTGTCGCACAATATTATGGAAAAATCGCTAAAGTATCGCCTCCACGTCCTGAGCTTGGGAAAGATTTACCGGAATAGCGTTGGGATAAAAGTTGTCAATTCACTACTAAGACGGCCTGTAATTCCCTTAACCAGGAGGATGGTGCATCGAATAATTTTGCTTGGAGACAAATTTGGCGTTTGAATGTTCCGTAGAGGGTAAGAGTTTTCGTTTGGCTTGCATTACACCAGAGGCTTCTCACTAATGTGGAACGTGTGAGGTGACACTTAACAAACTCTGATGTTTGCCAGATATGTCATAATGGTTCGAAAAGTATAGATCATATTCTTCGCTACTGTAATCCCGTACCAAAATTTATGGCTATCCATCGTTAAAACGGTAAGCAACACCTATTTTTTTGCATCCCTTTTGCGGATTGGATCCAGCAAAATGCATGTGTTGGTACTAAGTTTGGTATTGTTGAAGATCAATGGGATGTACGATTTGCTATAATTTATTGGTTGCTTTGGAAGCAACGTTGTAGCATGTTCTTTGATGACCAATTTACACCAAGAATGGACCTTTGGGAAGCTTGTAGCTGCATGGTGGACGAGATAAAGGTGATTGAAAAAGGCCATGGCCAAGGTATTGATGTATCAAGAAATGTCGGGCAGCAATGGTGTGCTCCTTCGGCCGGATGGTTGAAAATTAACTGTGATGGGGCCGTTAGAACAAGTGACAATATGACGGCTGTGGGAGGAGTGATCCGCGACTACAAAGGTATGTGGCATTTTGGTTTCACGCGTAATATTGGGCGATGCTCTATTATTATAGCGAAACTCTGGGCTATTCATGATGCCCTTATTCACGCGGGGTCTCTTGGGTTTCGAAAATTAAAGATTGAAACGTATAGTTTGGAGGCTACGAAAATCTTGGATCGATCGTCGGATGCTCTTCGAGGTTCAATTCTAGTTGATGATATCTTTGCTCTTCTTCATCGTTAGTGATATGTTGTGGTAAACCATGTGAGTCTTGCGGGAAGAACAATGTTGCGGATAAGCTTGCATCCTTGAGCAGAGGTAAACCACTTGGAGAAACTATTTTTTGGAGCCTTCTATTGAAGTTGCAGAGTTAGTTCAGCAAGAAATGATACAGGATGTGGTGGTTTGGTTTTATACGTTGGTTTTTGTTGCTTCTTTGTCGAGGTGCCCTGGTATATGTTGTAATTATCTCCATGTGCACTCTTTTTCTTTCATTTAGGTTTATAAAAGTTTTTTAACGAGGCACATGGAGATAACACCCTCTTTCTTCATAAAAAATGTTCTCTTTGATATACATAGAACTTTTACATTACTTAGTTAGACCCCAAAAATTTAAACTACACAATCTTGTATATTTCAATCAATGGCGAAAGCTAGTGAAGATTAGTGGGAGTCATGATCCTCACAAAAAATTGAAAAAAAATATTAGAATTTGATCTCTCAAAATTTTCAAAAATGTTAATTTGACCCCTCAAAGTTTTAGAAATTCTTGTTAAGCTTCAATTTTTTTGAATATTTTAAATTAAATCAACTCCCATAATTTTTTTAAAAAATTCTCATTTAGCCTCTCAAAATTATTAAAAGTTTTAGTTAGACCCAAAATTATTTAAAAACATAAATTAAATCCTTCAAAATTTTTAAAAATTTTAGTTTAAACCTATGTTTTTTTTTTAAAGATAAGGTTCTCCCAAACTCTTTTATCAAGTTCGCTATTGATTTTTAATGTCATATGCTTTAGTTAGGGTTATTAATTTAAAATTTTGCATTGTAAATTATTAAATTTAGAGTTTAAGACTAAAATAAGTAAAATTTTGTAATTTAAATTTTTCGGAAACAATATATCAAACAATTTCTCATATATATTAATAAAGAGTATAATTTCATTTCATGAGAGAGCCAATTACAATAATGGGTTGAATCCAATAAAAAATATGATAGCTGTAAACTTATTTTTTACTATAATAAAGACTCTTATTATGGAGAAATTATATCATGAATTCTTCGCATCACGTCATTCATGGTCCCAACAAATAAAAATCATCCACTTCATTAATTCTTTTCATGTTATCTTTTTACAAAGTGAATATTCAATTGTTAAAAATTATTTTTTAAATTTGATTTACAGTAAATACGAGTGAATGTTCACTTGGTAAAAGATGACATCAAAAAATGAATGAAGTGAGTGATTTTTATTGGTTGAAACCATAAATGACGTGGCGAGAAAGACTTATGATATAATTTCTCTTTATTCCGACAAGAAATTATCTAATTTTCTAATTAATGAATGAGCAACAGGATTCCTCTCGCATACTTGGTGATCACTGTTTACCAAAAGGAAAATTCTCACTTAAAAGTAAAGTACCACCTTATTCTATCATATAATATACAGGGTTTTTTTTTATCCATTGGCATTGTATAAATATATATAATAATAACAAATTAGGTTGTCAATTTAAAAATAAAAATATGGATTTTTATTTTTAAAAACTGTTAATGAGGTCTATCGTTTGATTCACAAACAATATATATTATTTTTTTTGTTTTTGGTACAATAAATGTATTTTCATGTCTGTTTTATGATCTATAAAAACCGCCTTTTAAGGATTTATAGTTATCCTTCCTAATAATAACATCTTAAAAGTTCGAACATAGGTTCTTGGTCCTACCATTGCACCAAATATTTCATAAATAGATGATATTTCTCTTAGAGAACTATATATAGTTATGGACCCTCTCTAATGTAGACGAACTTATTCTCACAAACTTAAGAATGAAGAGATATAAACCCATTGGGTGCATAAAAGTTTTGAGGTATATTTCAATTGGGGGATTGTGCGGAGATAAATTGGAATCCTTTATTTTTAATATTTTTTTTAGTATTTAGATAGAGTTTTGGGTATAATATTTATAATTGTTTTAAAGGAATAAAAGAGTTAAATTAAGACTGATTTGCTTATCTGTATATAATCTAATGTTAGGATTATGCCTAACTTTGATCAATTAGGCAATCTACATTGATTTTGAGAATAAAGTAGTAAAGACTCTTCGAACGTAGGATCAATTCCAAATTCATATATTTATAAAAGAAAAACTTTATAAAAAATGTTGATATATATTAAATGCATATATATATAAATAATATATATATAATCGGTGAATTATTGAGAGCGAGTGAATTAAATGCATCATATATTAATGAATTAGTGAAAGTTACATTGCATGCAAATCATTCGATGAAATGACGCAATAAAATATTGAAAAGAAAAAAAAAAGTAAATAGAACTCTTAGAAAGTAGAAACGACAGCCTACATTAACGTGCATGCATAAGAAGCAATATAGCGTTTCTTTCGGTTTCTTCTGAAAAATGACATCTAGATTTCATTTAATAATATTACAAATACAATATATTAAAAAAAGGAAAAATTGTACACTAAAAATTTTATAGAGATGTGCAAAAAAAAAAAAAAAACAAATTTATAGAGATTAACATATCATCAAAACCTAAAAAATTTCATGAATCTCTTTGTCTCTAGCCAAACGAGGTATTTTAAGAGATAAAAAAAAAGTAGTGAGCAAACTAAACTATCAGGCAGATTGCTCCGCTACACAGTTCTGATTACATCGACTAACAAACCATCGAACAAGTGGGGATCAATCTTTTCTATGACCACTGACAGAATTAAATCAGAAAACTAGCTCTGTGAGAATCTCTATACGAGCACCAAACGACCGCTAAGGTATGCTAAAATCGTGTTAAACGACAAATGAAACGAACCATAAAAGCCAATGAAAAATGTGCCACAAAGGCAACAAGTGCCAAACAGAAAGAGATTCTTATTAAAATTAAAAAAACAAAACTTCTTAATTTGGATCCTTTGTAGCATATTTAAATGGCTTAAATTTATTAAATAATTTTATTTCATATTAGTTTAATATTTAAATGGTTTTATACATATTTAAAAAGTATTTTAATATTTAAATAAAAGAAAAAAATCATGGCTATAAAAATTTTCAGATAAAATGTCTAAATACTCTGTAAATTTTTTATAAAATTTTGGTAAGAAAATAAAATAGACACATATCATATTACAAAAAAAACCTTTGAGTTTATTGGTTTTATGTTCTATTTTCATAGAAATTCTCGTAACTTAGTGTTTCATGATACGATCATCATCTCCTATTTATCATTTTTTCTTGACTTTATGCAAATTTATTGTTCATTTTATTATTTCAATCATGCTTTAATATTTGGGGGTATATTTATTTAAAAATTATTTTATATTAGTTTAATATTTAAATGTTGTTACCCATTAAATATTTATTTATTTGAATTTAATTATAAGAATTTTAATATTAATAAAAATATATATTTCATATTGTTTATACTAATTATATTAATAATATGTTAAGTATAATTGTATGAATCTTCAAGCAAATATTTTTAAATTAATATTGAAAGCAAATATTTTTAAATTAATATTGAAAGTTTAATTCTTGTTAAAATTCAAAAAAAATATATAAACACAAGGAATAATATAGTAAAATTTACATTTTAATCTTATTCTTATATAATCTTACATTCTCTAAAACGTACCAAAAAGTATTTTTTTAAGCAATGTAATATATTTAGGGAAAATGTTTATGTAAAATATCACTTAAGGCCCCCGTTCAGCCTGCTGAACGCAAATTTTCTGCTAATCGGCCGATGGAGGAAAAGCTGAAAAAATCAGCTACCGCAAAACGCCTGTTTAAAGGTGAAAAAAATAAAGGTAAACGCCCGTTCAACATTAATCGTGTTGTTGTTCGGCCTTGCTTCTCCGTTGGGCACTCCAACGCCTGTTGGAGAAGCCTGTTGGAGAAGTAATACTGAACGAACCTTTAAAAAAATAAATTTCCACTCAACCTCAAAAGTTAAGATTTTTAGTTTTGAGGTGAAAAATCACTTTTGATTGTGAGATTACTTTTTTACCCTTAATTATTAACACTAATATTAATACTAATATATTAAAATAATATTAAATATAATCATTATTAAAATAATATTAAAAATTAATATTTTAAATAAAAAATTTAATATTATAAAATAGTATTAAATATGATAGTTATTAATATATTAAATTAATATTTAATAACAAATTTAAACACAATTTACGTCTATTTATTTTTACTTTACAATATCATGTATAAAATGAACATTTTATCTTTTCAAAATTATTTTTTGACAGCAATGTCAAACACTAAAATCTTATGATTATTTTTTTAAAATCACTTTCTGATAGTACTATTTAAAGCATTTCTTAAAAGTAATGTTAAACTAAATCAAATAAAATTTTCATTTTAGAGAATATACACATCTACCGAAGCATATTATTGACCAGTGTTGGATTCACCGGATGCGCATATTATGCATTTATTCTACTGTAACAAAACTCTCTTTTTGTTACGCTTCAGCGCTGTTGATTTACCCCATTTTTTAACTTAGCGAATTAGCTTTTTTTTAATCAATACAAATAGTCTTATTTCTAACATTAATGCATTAGATTTAAGCTTATGCTAATGGAATTTTTTTATTTTTTTTACAAACTATTAATATTTGATATTTGTGTCACACATGTATTTGAAAATAAGTTAAAATATTGTCATAAAGAAAATGAGTATAAAATTAAACCTCGTATCTATAATATTAAAATGATAATTATTTGATACATGACCGTGGAAACTTTAGTTTCCACAAGCGCCTTAGTTTTAGGTTTAGAGACTCAGTTTAATTTAAATCCTCAACATATTACACCAAACCTAAACCCTAACGTCTAAACCCTAAATCCTAACTCCAACCCATAAATTCTAACAATTACCCCTAAATTCTAACATACTAAACCTAAACTCCTAAACCCTACACCCTAAACCAAGTCCTTATACCCTAAAATTAAGACGCTTGTGAAAATAAAAAGTTTCCAATTGGTATTGGATATAAATCACTGGCAGTAAAAACTTTTAGTTTCCACAAGCGCCTTACTTCTAGGGTTTAGAGGCTTGGCTTAAGGTGTAGGGTTTAAGTATAAGGGTTTAGAATTGAAGGGCAATGCTTAGAATTTAGGGGTTAAGGTTACAATTTAGGGTTTAGGTTTTAATGTAATATGTCAAAAATATAAGTTTTAACCTATAAATCCTAAATTCTATTCACAATTCCTAAATTCTATTCACAATTCCTAAATTCTAAACTGCTAAACCTAAACCCCTAAACCCTACACCCCAAATTGAGTCTCTAAACCCTAAAATTAAAACGCTTGTAGAAACTTTTAGTTTCCACAACCAATGTATCAAATAATTATCCATAAATCCATATTAAAAATGACAAGAATACATACACAAATCAAATTGGATTTATATCCAATACACTGGCGATGGAAACTTTTAATTTTCACAAGCGCCATAATTTTAGGGTTTAAGGGTAGTTTAAAATTTAGGGATAATGGTTAGAATTTAAAGTTTAAAGGTAAGGTTTAGATTTTAGGGTAATATGTTGAAGATTTAGGTATTAACCTATAAACCCTAAATTCTAACCGTAAACACTAAATTATATTCACAGCCCCTAAATTCTAAACTACTAAATCTAAACGCCTAAACCCTACACCTTAAAACCCTAAAACTAAGGCGCTTGTGAAAACTAAAAGTTTCCACCGTTAGTGTATCAAATAATTATCCAATCAAATTTAATACACTTAACACAAGAAATATATGAAAACAATAAAAATACATGAATTCCGAGTTTGCCATAAAAGATGTCAATAGGAATAGGCTTAACATCATTGTTAGTTAAAAAATGCCAAGTACGCAAGATCACGCAGAATGTAAAAGCATGCGAAAAACAACAACAAAAGCTCCACAAAGATTTCATCAGAAACTACATTAACATGTACCTTGCATACGGTTGTAGATATAATTATACTGCTCAAAGATTTATATGGACTAAAATGAAAATCAAAGATCAAAACACCATCTTGTGTGAGATTTCTGATGCCAAAACACAATGTACTAGACTTGAACGACAAAAGATTCAAACTGAAACTCGGGATAGATCAGACAAATTTAGTCCCACAATCACAGTTTCCAATCTTGACTAATGGTTTTCATATGTTTGAAGTTTTAAGCAAGAAGAAAACTATAATACCACCAAGCTGAAACGCAAACAATGTTATCAAAATCCAAAGTCAAATCTTTCATAGATTCACAGAAGATAAATCAACATAGACATTGTAATGGTAATGATAAAAATAAGAATATTCCCTACTAACGTTCATAACTTTGGACTAATACCAAAAGGTTATGTCAATTTAATGGTTAAGAAGCAGTAAATACTTACAATAAGAAAAAACAGAGTACAAGTTGAACAAAACTTAAGAAGGCCTGAAAACTCCACATGGTGAAAATAAAACTCAAAACTCAAAATGAAAAAATAACGAGTACCCAGATGAAAATGCCCAATTTACTCTTCAATTAGCTGCTGCTTATTTTGATTCTACATTTCCCTCCTAACCCACAGTCCCACCATTTAAAACATGATTTGCTTATGGAAACAAAACAATATTCCGAGAAACTTCCACTTTAGGATATGCACTTGTTTCCAAATTGTTAGCACTTGCATGCTTGAAGGGGTTTTCATCCTATAACCAGCAGTGTGAGTACCATCAGCAAGAACATGTAAAATAGAGCCCAAAATATTGGACAAGACAAGAATATACGACCACGACAAAATTTATATCGAAACACCATAAACATGACTATAATACAAGAATGTACACAATCACAACAAGAATACATGAGTTACTAAGTGTACTATCAAAGAGATCTTTCGGCAACCAATCTACTGCGCAGATTTGACTATAGGGATATATGAACCAGACAAACATAATCTTAACATGATCATGTTAAAATGCAAGCAAATAAGATCATGCAAAAGAAACCAAAAACTCAGGAAAGATTTCATCTGAAACTACATTAACAGGATCTAGCATATGGTTGTAGATATAATTATATCACTCAAAGATTTACTAATTCTGAATTGAAAAACAGAATGACATAGTCTTATGTGAGAATTCCGATGCAAAAACAATGAATTTGACTTGAATGTCAAAGGATTCCAACTGAAACTTATGATAGCTCATAAAAATTATCCCCACAATCAAAATTTTCAAACTTGAATAATGCTATTCATATGTTTCAGGCAAGAAAAAACATCACAACCAAGCACAATTTTAAAAATATTATGAAAATCCAAATTCATATCTTTCATATTTTCAAAGAAGACAAGTCAACAGAGAAATTGCCTACGGTAATTATAAAAACTTTCCCTTCTATCATTCATAAATTTAGACTAATACAAAAGCTCAAGCAGAAAATACTTATATTAAGGAAAACAAGAGTACGAGTTGAACAAAACTTCCCAAAGTTACAATAAAATTCAACTTCAAAATCAGGAATTTATAAGTACCCAGATAAAATTACCCAATTCACTCTTCAATTAGCTGCTCACTTTGATTCTCCATCCTCAAATAACCACCAATATCAGCCTGGTGAAGCACAACAATGGCATTAGGATCCAATTTCCTACAATCTTGAGTACTCTTGGCGGCAATCCCAAACCCCAATGGCAAATCCGACATGGAGAAAACAACAACCCCATCACCCGGCACAATGCTCTCCGTTATCCTCCCCAACCCGCCTTTCAAAACATGATTCGCATAAAGAAACGACATCTCGGAGGTGGGTTTTAGCCAAACTTTGTGCTTGGCATTCGCGGCCAACAGGTTTAAGCATTCGATGGTCAAATGGAAGTTGCCCGCGTGTGTGAATCTGCCTATGCAGGTTCCGATGGAAGCCAGCTTGGGTCTGGCGATGTTGGTGGCCCGCTTCACCAGCGAGTCGCTGACGTAGTAGACTTTGTTCTTGTGGAGCCGAAAGCAATAGCGGCCGGGGTCTTTGTCGGGTCCTTCGTGAGATGGGTTCTCGACTATGTTCTTCAGGTTGTTGCCGGTGAACTTGAACAGCTTTTCGAACACCACGGTGGTTTCCTTCTCGTCTAAAGGTCTCATCTTGTTGGTCGGAGGTGTCTGTAGATGTTGGCTAGGGTTTTAGAGTTTAGGCTCTTATAAATAATGTTGTGCATGAGCCTAACGGGCTGGCTATCAACGGGCCCAATATAGTTTTATCCGTGTTCTGCAGCAAATCCAAAATAATTATTTATTCGTCAGAAATAGCAAAATTGCTCGATAATGTTGTGGAAATAAATAATTTATTATTTACGGTGAATTTGATTTTATTTTGTGAACTATACACTTTTTATAGTGCATGATAAATTTTTTAGAATCTGTAGGTAACTTTGAGGAAGACATCGAAAAGAGTTGACGACTTTAAGAAAGATTGTTTTAATTTAAAGTTTTGATGAAGTGTAAACGGAAAAGAGAATGAGTTACAATTTTTTAGAAAAAAAAGTACGACGACTTCTAAAATTACTATCAAAACATCTCTAATTCACGAAATAAAATAAAATCTACGCTAGATGATGAAATTATTTTACCCACGACATTATCAGGAGAATTTTACCGTCATAAATTTTATGATAAATAATATACAGATTAGTGTTATTAAGTGCATTAATAACTGACTAGTTTATAAAAAAATTATTAAAATAAATCATATAAAACTTTGTTTTCAAATTTGAACTTGTAATTAAGAAATGGAATAAGACACTAATGTTTTTATTAAAGGAATGGAACAACAAATTATTTTTTGTGATAGAACATTTAAATAATGTAAAACTTAATAATTTTTTTGTAACTATAATATTTAATTTATCATTTGATGAGTAATTCTTCTAACCTAATTTACTTTATTTAAAACCTTAACTTTACTTAAAAAATCTAACGTTTCATCCAACTAGATCGACCGGTAGTTCATAACTTTATAATTTTTGGTTAGAGAAAATTTTATAATTTAGTTTCCAATGATTAACATTGTCAAAAATTAATTTTGAACTCATTGAGTGATTCAGTAAAAAATGATTGATATTTTTCTGTCAAAAATGAGTGATGTTATCCCTAAAAGATCCAATAAAAACATATAATATCATATAATCACGCTACAATATTAAAAAAGGTAAACTACACGAAATGCTACTAAACTTTAACCTTTGTATCGAGAATGACATTGAACTATAAAATGATACTATTCTACCACTGAACTTTGTTTTTTGCTACTATTATACTACTAAACTTTGTTTTAGGCTTCAATCCAAGCACTCGACCTTTAAAACTATAACATACCGTTAAATGCAAGACGACGTCGTTTCGGTATAGTTGCTTTGATGCTTAAGATAGGCCAAAGTGAAGTCATTTTGTTAGAGAAAAATTAAGAAAATACTACATTTGGGGATGCTCGATATCGAAAACCTCTAGGGTGAAAGGTTCACCCAAACCACTAGGCCAACTTAAAGATTTTATATAATCCTAACGTAAATATTATATAAATAATAATGCAATTGAACTTAATTCATTTATCTCATGATATAATTTTATAATATTTATGATATAATTTTATAAATATATTAACTTTATAAATAAATATTATTTATAATTTATATTATAAAACTAAAATATTATTTATAATATATATAAATAAACCCCAAGCCCCAAACCCCAAACTTTAAACCATATATATAACTAAACCTCAAACCCTAAACTATATATTATAACTAAATCATAAACCCTAAACAATATATGTAACTAAACCCCAAACCCAAACCCTAAACCTTATATATAACTAAATCATAAACCATAAAGCTCAACCCTTAAAATTAAAATATTATTTATAATTTATATTACAAATCCTAATATATATTATAAATAATATTTTAATTTTAGGATTTTAGGTTTGAGATTTAGGATTTAGTTATATATATATATTTAGGGTTTGGGGTTTGAGATTTTAGGTTTAATTATATATATTGAGTTTAAGGTTTGTAGTTTAGTTAGTTACATGTATGATTTAAGGTTTGGGGTTTAATTGTATATATTATAAATAATAGTTTAGTTTTGTAATATAAATTATAAATAATATTTATTTATAAAGTTGATATATTTATAAAATTATTTTATAAATATTATAAAATTATATCATGAGATAAATGAAATTAAGTTCAACTGCAATATTATTTATATACTATTTTCGTTAGGATTATATAAAGTCTTTAAGTTGGTCTGGTGGTTTGGTGTAAACCTTTTATCCTAGAGGTTCTTGGTTTGAGCCTCCCTAAATGCAGTGTTTTCTTAATTTTTTCTAACAAAACAATGCCGTTTTGGCTTAATTAGGCATCAAAGCAACTATACCAAAATGATGTTGTTTTGCATTTAATGATCCGTTACAGTTTTAACGGTCGAGTGCTTGGATTGAAGTAGTGGTATAACAGTAGCAAAAAAATAAAGTTCAGTGGTATAATAGCATCATTCTATAATTCAGTGGTATTTTCGATACAAAGGTTAAAGTTTAATTGCATTTCATGTAGTTTACATAAAAAATATTAATTTTAGTCTGCGATTAGTGACATGACATTGATTTCAGGTATGTATAGTCAAGTATCTATTGTCTAGAAAATTTCTATGTCAAATTTCTTTGTATTAACCAGTATATATGTTGTATTTTTGATAAAAATGTATTTAAAAAATAAAAATTAAATTTGTTATAAATAAAGTAAAAAAGAACATGAACAAGAGAAAAAATAACAGACAAAAAGAGAGACTTGTATTATTTCATTGTAGGGTTGTATGTACAATGCTTTCTCCAATATTTATATTTATAGGCACAAGGGGAAAACCCTAATATCAATGGGCATTAAACCCTAATAATAAAGTATATTAAAGTCTCATTTAATACATGGATATTTATCATAAATAAATATTCATTACACTCCCCTTTGAATATCCATGAAGATAGTATGCCTCGTTAAAACCTTACTAAGATAAAAATCCAGTGGGAAAAAAATTCTTAGTGAAGGAAAAAGAGTGCACACATCTTTGATACACATAACATGTTGCCTCATTAAAAACCTTACCAGAAAAACTCATTGGGACAATACCTCGGTTAAGGGGAAAATGGAGCAATGTATATTTACTCCCCCTCATGAAAACATCACATAAGATCATTGAATCTTCATAATTCAATCTTGAATACAAACTTCAAATGTTGAAGTAGACTATGCACTAATGAATAAATCTTCCAAAATTCTGCATCAAAGGATTCGTCGAATACTATTCTTTTGAAGATCATGAGGGACAAAACTTTGAAGAAATATGTTTCGTTTTGTCATATTTTGATGTGTCCACCTTTCGATTGAGATATAAATTTTGTATTATCTCTGCACAAGATAGCTTGCGTCTTATCTTGTGAAAACAATTCACATATCTTCTGGATATGTTTAGCCAAATATATTTTTTGGCTTTGCCTTGTGCAAAACATGATTTGAAGAAGCATCGAGTTTTGAAAGATCTAAATGTAATTATCTTTGTAACACTTAGATGGTACTTCTATGATTCTTCTAGACCAAGAGAATATAAAATTATATTTATTCTCATCCAACAATCTTATAATTATTGGGTACTCAATAGATACACTTTATTCTTATCGAATCTTTTAAGATTCTTTCAGCATGTGTGCATTCATGGACAAAAATTCATATTTGTGTGATCGATCTTCAAGTCGAGAAAAGATTTGATTTATCTTGTTAAATAATCAAATGCTTTTGAAACTCTTCAGGAGTTCAAATTATCGATATATATCGTAACAAATCTTGATACAATCATCATTATAAAATGTACATGGAAATAATATAATTCTTATAGTATTTCCTCAATAAGTACTCATTAAAGTGATTATACCAAATGCCCCAAAATATAAATATCTAAAGGGGCATATCTAAATAAATTTCCTTAGAAATTTCTAAATGCTTCTAGAATTTTAAATCCTTCAAGGATAAATAGGGATCCACAAAATAATTAGACGCATATAATGTATTTCATAACTACTTATTTGTATCCCACTTGTATTACACCTTTAGGTTTTAGGACTACTTGTCCAAAAACTTTACTTTTTGAAATACAAAACATCTTTCTATATTGGCCAATTCAATATCTATACTTCTGGATAGATTTCTATACATGATCCTCATTTTGCTTCTTTACTTCTATAGAAACATTGTTTGTAAAATCATTGTCGACAACTTTTTTTATTTCGGTTCCATTATTTTCTCGTAGTGACATAACTCATCGAGATCTCTTCGAGACTTCAATCTTTATTTTAGTTACCTGAAACTCTTCTAGAGTTTTATAATTAGTTATGTCTTGGGAGTCTTGAGGAACACCCGCCTCCATTATATGACCATCTCATACTATTTTCTATTTACGAGAATTTTGATCATTGAAACCAATTTCAACAATCATGCTTCAGGCATAATTTATATATATTCGCTCTAACATGTTATTATTTTAGGATTTCAATTCAAATTTAGAGCATTTTTAGTTGGTATATGAGACTTGGTTACTCTCATTAGGTCAGTAAATATGTCTGGCAATTGACATGATATAACATGAATTATCTTATAACTTTGGGTTCATATACGATGATCTAAAGAATGATAATTCATTTTTCTTCATTCAACTGATTATTATCTCCCCGTGATATTGAGAAAAATCATGTCATAAATGATTCTCCAATTATTGTTTAAGGATTTAAATATAAAACAATACTCATACTCAATATATATTCTTAATTTTTTTATATATCCATCTTGTGCGTTGTGATGGAGCAATTCAACTATATATCGTACATTCAAAAATTCTAAAATGGAAAACATATGGCTTCTGACCAAAAACCAATCATAATGGGAATTTTATTATAACTCATTGGCTTGATGCGTATAAGTGTTGCTATCTTGTGAAATATCATATAGATATTAAATATTTTGTTCACATAGTTTAGCTATTAAAAGGAGGCATCGAATCAAAATTCTGCTAAACTGTTTTGTTCATAATCAATAGGCTTTGTAACAGTTATTCCAACTGATATAGCCTAAAATATAAACCCACTAGCTTTAGCAAGACGGATAATCTTAATTGCATAATCTGAATTTTTTTCTAATCTATTTCACAAACTTCTGGTTGTAAATTGATAATATTTATGTAGATGCATCTACTAAAATCATATAAAAAATTTCCACATTTGTGTATATATGAGCCCATATTTCATTCAAATATGCAAGATGTACAGTCTCAACTTTAGTACAAGAACTTCAAGTTCTTTTGGTAAGTGGGATTTTAATCAATTCTTTAGAGAACAAGCAACACAAGAACTTCATGTTCTTTTAATAAATGTACATATTGGTCTAACCGATCATGCCAACTATATATATGTGTATATATATTTCTAAATTTGTAAACTTCTGGTTTACCATAGTATGTGATTCAATCTCACTCGTACATGTCTAGTACAATTTTTTAAATATAAGTTCTTTAAAACTTGATAATACATTTTCACCAAAAATTGTTCATTTGAATAGAAATATATTTAGCTCTTTCGAAGCTTTCAATGAAAATTATTCTTTGGGTAGCAATATATATATATATATATATATATATATTTATTTAGAGCTTTCAAGTGACTTTTTCGCTACCAGAACTTCTATCCACATTGGCTAATTTCATATGAAATTATTTTAATATTCACAATTATGCACCTCTCATAATGTGCTTTCTCTCGAGAATTTATTGCTCTTCTAGAGCACCAATATTTTAGTACTTTGAGATATAGTACTCACATTTTCCCTTGCATTTAAATGGGAAATTATTTCTTATGCTTAAACATAAATCGTCACCATAGATTGTATTTGATAAGTAATCATGTTGAACAAAATAAATAAATTTTACAAAATAAATATATAAAAATATAAAACTTAAATAATTATATCGTAAAGTAAATAAACATAAAAACAAAGAAATTAAAAGATCAATAATTCTCTACAAGGTTACGAGAATAATTAGAAGACAATTTATGTCCTTCATGAGTTGTAAGAAAATTAATAACGTCCAAATGAGTTGGACCAATATCATCTTCGTCATTTTCGCAAACAAATTTTGCTTCTATTTTTCTTTTTTTATCATTCAATGATTCTTGATACTTTAACGTACGACAAGTATGAACTAATTGTTTGTAACATCGCATTGGTAATAAAAAGATTTTACTTTATTAGAATGATCTTTATCACTTTTGGCATCCTTATAATCCTACTTCTTGTGGTTACAAATATTCTTAAAATAACCATATTGTCCATGTCTATGTTCATGGTCTCAATCACGACCACAACTGCTAATGTGGTCTTTATTCTTTCCATTATATAATCTCACATTCACTTTAGAGAATGGAGTGGAGCCAATAGGCTTTTAAAACCTTTTCACTGTATTTTGTCTGTAGGACAACATTATTTGTGTGAGAAATGGAGTATATTTTTAATAACATATCCTCATCAGTGATACTCTAACCACTTAACTTCAGTTGTGAAGTAATTTGAATATGAGTTATATTCACTAACTGAATAATGATTTATCATGTTTACATTCACTTCAAAGAGTGAAACAAATCCAATAATCTCATCGAATAAACATCATGCTTGCATTCACTTCAGGGAATGCCTCCCACAAAAAAACCATCAAGACGAATTTTTGTAACTTGAACTTGGGAGAAGTCTATAGTTGTATTTTTCGACGCATAGAAATTATTGCTTTTGAACAAATATAGACTTTATAAACTGTCTTCTTGTAGATTTAAAATCACTATGATTTATTGCACTTTAAAATCGTTATTTTAAGAAGAAAAATAAAAGTAGAGTTTACCAATATTGATTTTCCTCTCGAAGTAATGGAGACATAGTGAATGACCAAGACAATTTCTCATTATCTTGTCTCTTTCCAAGCTATTTAAAGATATCATGTAAAACTCAAAGCACTGGTAAAAATATTAACTCTCATCAAATAAATATTAAATAACAAATAAATAACCACAAACTTTCGATATTAAGCAAACTAACACAAGAATATATAAACAGGTGAGATTTATGGTTCCTTTGCGACAAATATCAATATTATAGTTGAATTAGTCAAGTGATTAGGGTATGTTTGTGATTCAAATCCCATTGATGCTATTTACCCTTATATATAAATTTGATATTTATGTGCACAACTTACTTGATATACAACCTTACTTCGATTTATTTGAGCTTGGGAATGAGTCGTACACAATAAGACGGTTAATTGCATTTGGAGGTTGCTTCGATATGTATATTGTGCGATTAGATTACTCGGTCATATGCTTTTCAACTACATTTCAGGATCTCCTCATAATTTCTATATAATCATCATTTTAAACAAAAAAATTAATTAGTAGATGATTCATCATAAAATAAGATTGTAATCGAACTAAAATAAATATGTGATCGATAACAAAAAAATATGAAATATACTTATCTGAGATTGCGATGTATTGATATGGTTGAAAATCTAATATTGTGAAACTTCTTCTTTAACCAAAATAGTTTGAGCGAAGTCGTGCTGATAACGTGTTATAAATAAAGTAAAGAAGAACATGAACAAGAGAAAGATGAGAGACAAAGAGAGTGACTTGTATTATTTCACTGTAGGGTTGTATGTACAATGCTTTCTCCAATATCTATATTTATAGGCCCAAGGGGAAAACCCTAATATCAATGAGCATTAAACTCTAATAATAAAGTACATTAAAGTCTCATTTAATACAAGGATATCCACCGTAAATAAATATTCATAACAAAATTTATTTTATTATGATTATTTAAATACAAATTGAGAATACATACCTTTTACTTTATTTTGCCAATATTAATCTATTATTTTTTGTATAAAATGTATCTAAAAAATAAAAATTAGATTTATTTGATTAGGCATGGAATTTTATATTTAAATCAAATTAGAATTGAAGTGGGTAATTAAATATACTAATTTCAAATACGTTGACATTGTTTTTAAATCACAAAATGATTAAAAATTATCTAAAACATGGTAAAAAGAATTGTTGGTTCCATTCGCATTGCAACATGGAATTTTAAAGAATAAAAATCATATAGAATATTTATAGTTGAGAGTAAGAAATACTAATTGTCTTATATAATATTCAAAGGAATCTTTAAGACCGAAATATTTAAATAATAATTATGTAACATATTGAATATTCGAAAAGTTACTAAACTTCTGAAATCTTGTTCTTTGAGAAATTTGTATAATATTATTATAATTACTTAAAAATTGTAATTCTCATAACAAAATGTGTAATTTTCGTAATTTTATGCTTTTGAGTAGCTACTCAAAAAGTTAAAAAATTGTTTTCACTTTGGAAATTTGTGTAACATTAAAAGTAATTACTCTAAAAATTACAATTGTTGTAACAAAAACCTGTAATTCTCATAGTTTTTTTAGTGATTATTGAGAATGTGACATGTTCGTAAGGAAAATAAATAATTGTGGAACATTTTGAGTGATTACTCAATGAGTTACAAAATAATAATAATAATGTTTGGAATGTTAAGAAAGTTGCGCAGCATTATAAGTAATTACTCAAAAAAATTGCAAAATTTGTGATTCTCGTAATTTTTCAAGTAATTACTCAAAATATTATATGTTTGTAAACACATTACTATTTATTAAAAAATTAAAAAATTGAATCTTTAAAGAATTTGTGTAACATTATAGATCCGAAAATAAAAAAGAGAGTGCGATCAATTCAAAAATATTTCTTTTAATAAAAATATCTAAAATTTTTAGTCAATTGATATTATCATATTTATATATACTTAATTACAAATATAAAAAGGCATTCTTATTTTCTACACTTTAAGCATTAGAGATTTAAGTCATTTATCTCAAGATTTGGACAGAGAATCAAAACATTAAAATAATTATGAGCTCCATAGCTACAGAGGAAAAGAAGGATTGTAATGATCCAAATTTCAGAGTCCGAGGGTCGGGTTAAACTGAGGTTTTGAGCTTCGAGTTGGGCCGAAATATTAGGTCTTGAGTGCCTATTTGAGCCCAAATTAGTGGTTGGGTTATTGTTGGGTTTTTTGCTAGAGGGGTAATAGAGTAATTCCCCACCAAGCATGTGAAAAAGAGAGAGTGAGGAGTTTAATTTCTGCAGATGGGTGTAAGGCATGAGCTCACCCTTGTCTCCTTCTTTTTCCATCTTCTTCCCCCATTTTTGAAGAGTGAGTCATTGAAAAGAGTGATCTTTGTGGTTTAGAGTAGAAATCCCAGATTAAGGCTTGAGAGAAGAAGTTTCAGCATCAAGAGATCTATCTTTTGAGGTAAGAATATCAAAGTTTGGAGTTAGATGAAAACCTTGGGGTTTTGTTGTGAGGATGAACAGGATTGAGGAGTTTAATCTCATTTTCTTGTTATGTTAAATCTTCTTTAGTCATCTTTTATCTCTTGACAGTGTTGTAATTCGTTTTACAACATTTGGATGTAGTTAAAGAGCTTGGTGAGCATTTTAAGGCTCTAGGCAAGGGCAAAGCTTGAAATTAGGGATATCAAGAGTTGGTGTTTTAAAAAAGGTTAGTACACTTCCAATTCCTTGTTTCCTGCATATCATAAGGGTAATTGCTTTGTATGTCATTTTGGTGTTTTGAGCATGCTTGAATGATCTTGATGGGTGTTAATAGCAAAAGTTATAATTGTTGTTAAAAACTTGTAAAATTGATAGAAACTGACCCTAAACACATTCCATAAGTTGTAGGTTGAGTTTTGGGGGTTAAAGAAGACAAATTTAAACCCCAAACCTAGAAATTTAGGTTCGCGTACCGGTATGGGTGGTTCACTACCGGTACCTCTCTCTAGGGAAGGAGGCAAAACATGAATGACGTATCGGTACGGCTTCCCGAGTATCGGTACCCCTTGCTTAGTGGAAATTCCAGTAGTGTTTTTGAATATCGGTACGCTGGGGGTGTATCAGTACCGATATTCTATTGAGTTTGAGGATTGGTACGAGGGTAAGCGTATCGGTACTGGGTATCAATACGCGATAATGGTATATCGGTATGGGTTTAACACCAAATTCTTTCGATTGTAAATGAGTACCTGTACTTGAAGAGAGTATTGATACCTATAGAGGCGTACCAAAACCCATATAGGAGTACTAGTGTAGAGTAATCTACCTGGAAAAATAGAGTTTGCATTTGGGGGTTGCATAATCGAGGTAAAGGGCCCAATGTGTCCCTGGAGGTATAAAATGGATTGTAAAACTGAAAAATCAGATTTCTAATCCTGTATGTAAATAAAATAAGTTTAAAATGAAAATGAACTTATGTAACATACTTTGATTAAAAGCTATTGACATAGTGTTATTGTAATGTTAATCCATGCCTTGTGAACATTTGGTTAATGGGATTCAGATGCTCGAGAATGTGTTGCAACACCATGGTAAGATGATGGGATAGAGGTTACCGATACTATATGACCCAAGCCTCATCCGTATATGCTGGAGTGGGGTATATGTTTCGATGCTATGTGACCCGGACTCACCCAGGGTGTATGTTTTGATACTGCATAACCCGACCTCACCCATAATGTATGTACCGATGCTAGGTGACCCAACCTAACTCATGTATAGTATGGTATGGTATGTGGGGCCTTGTGAGCCTTTAATTGTTTGGATGCTTGATTATGTTGAGTCTATGTGTTTAGGCGAATAGAGTAGTGCCACATAATATTCTTGCCTGCTTAATCATTGTTTGACTACATGCTTATGTTTATGATATGCATGAAGCACAGCAGAATAGTGGTGTATCCACTGAGCTTTCGAGCTTAGCGTTTGGAGTTGTTATTTCCTTACGTAGGTCTTTAGGTTGCTGCGTGCTTTACAAGGAGCCATCAGAGTAAGTCTTTAGTGCATCAATATGCTAAGAGTACAGTACATAGATTTGTAGGGGCAATGTATTCATAGGACCCTTATATTTTGCATTTGCAATTCCTTTAGATTTATTTCCCATATCAAATATTTTCAATTAATATGTTTTAACTTAGAGCTCCAAAGTAACACTTGAATATTTTGTATAACTCTTTTTAACGATAGTATGGTTTATGAAATTTATGGGTTTGGGATAAACTTGCTCACAAATTTTTGTAAATGGGTTTGGGCTTAAGGCCCAATGTGACACCGGGTTATGGTGTTACATTTAGTGGTATCAGAACCTAGGTTTAGCCGGTTCTAGGAACTCTAGGGTGATAGAGAGTCATAAAAAGGATATCTAGTGAATACATACCCACAGATCGAAATCGTACTCATATTAAAGCTTAATATCTGATAGAGTAACCTTGCTTATTATCTGTACAGTTTGAATATGCCTAGAAGAAATCATGATCAAGAGAAGAGTTGGGCCTCTCGAGAGAAGAGCTATGATGAAGATTTTATCCCAAAGACTAATGAAAGGTCGGAGGGTAAGAGGCATCAAGGAGCCAACTACTTCTCCCATCTGCATAGGGCGCTTGATTAGATAGTGAGGGCTATCCCAAGAACTTCCGTTACCCCTCGGAAAGCCCCAATCGAGAGGCTTTGTAAATATGGTGCAACTGATTTCTTAGGGTTGGGACAAGATAACCCAATCAAAGTAGATCAATAGTTGAGGGATACGAGTTCGATCATTCGTCAAATGGGTTTGGAGCCAAGAGACAAGTTGAAGTATATCATTTCTTTTCTGAAGAAGAATGCTCGTGAGTGGTGGAAGACAGTAGAGTTAGGTTGGTATCCTAACCGACCCACATGAGATAATTTTCTTGATGAGTTTGAGAAACAATATGTTGCAAAAGCTTACATAGATAGTTTGTGAGACCGATTTACTCATCTGGTGTAAGGAAATCAATTAGTTTATAAGTATGAACAAGAGTTCCTATAGTTGAGTAGGTAGCTCTAAAACTTGTAGCCACAGAGAAGATGAAATGCAAGCGATTCAGAAAAGGTTTACGGAAAAAATATAGACATTCTTGACAGCGAATCCACCAAAGGTATTCTCCGATTTGGTCTCTAGTGTTAAGTCCCTTGAGTAAGTACAAGGTTTGACATATGGTCAGGCTAAGGGCCATGTCAATGCAAGTGGATGGAGTTATTCCCACTCTAATCAGTCTCAGTCCTTTTCGAGAAGAAATCGAGGAAATTAGGATAAGAGAGGTAGAGCATCGAATCAGTCAGAGAGGTCCGATCACAGGTCTGCCTTTGTAGAGTGTAGAAGGCCCAACTCCTCTTCAACTATAATTTTATGAGGCTTGTCTAAAGGATCTTATGCATCGGTATGTGCCTAGCATGGGCGTAAGCACCATAGGGAGTGTTACAGTAATGACAAGGTAAGCTATGGGTGTGGATCACCATACCACTTTTTGAGGGACTGTCCTGAGGCCTTAGATGCTGCCCCATTTCAAAATCAAAAGAATTCTTTCATGGCACAGAGGAGCCACAATTTTTCTAGAGGAGGGACGAGTCTTGTGATGAGACATCAGAGTGGTGGTATCTTCTAGTTAACGGTAAGAGCTCCTACGAGACAATATGCAGTCAAGGTGCAAGAGGACTGCGAGACTACTGATGTGATTTCAGGTAGGTTTACCTTATTTTCTATTCCCATTAATGCTCTTATAGATTCTGGGTCTACCCATTCTTACATCCGTAGTAGAATATCAGAGCAATGAGGCACACCTGCCGAAGATCTTGAGGTAGAAGTCTGTGTGACTAGCCCATTGGGGTATGACGTGCGAGTTGATAAGGTCTATAAGAGGTGCTATATAGAGGTTCAAGGTTCAGTGTTTTTTACGAATTTGATGGTGCTACCGTTTCAAGAGTTTGATGCCATATTGGGGATGAATTGGCTTTTTGAGCATGATATAAGTTTAAGTTGTAGAACTAAGAGTTTGAAACTCTGTATTTTGTATGGGTCCTGGCTTGTGGTTAAAAGTGAAAGAAATCCTTGTCTTTCAAATATGGTGTCAGCCTTGACGGCTTAGAAGTTGATTTAACAGGGTTGTGAAATCTTCCTAGCTCATGTGATGGATACCAGAGTTAAAAGCCAGATGTTAGAGAATCTTTAGACGGTTAGAGAGTTTTTTGATGTGTTTTTGGAAGAGCTACCTGGATTACCCCCTGATCGAAAGTTATAGTTCATAATTGAGGTGATGCCTGGAACGGTACCAATGTTAATAGCATTGTATCGTATGACACCTATCGAGCTAAGAGAATTAAAGAGTTAGATCCAAGAGTTGTGAGCGAGGGGATTTATCTGACCGAGTATCTTACCTTGAGGTGCACCGGTCATGTTTGTTATGAAAAAAGATGGGTCGATGATGATGTGTATTGACTATCGGTAGCTTAATAAAGTAACGGTGAATAACCGTTATCCCCTCTCGAGGATCGATGATCTGCTTGACCAGTTAAGGGGTGTTTGTGTGTTCTTAAAGATTGATTTAAGATTCGGCTACTACCAGTTGAAGGTGGTAGAAGAAGACGTCCAAAAAAATGTTTTCAGGATACAGTATGTACACTATGAGTTCTTGGTAATGTCGTTTGGGCTTACCAACACGCTTGCAGTTTTTATGGACTTAATGAACTGGATTTTCCAACCTTATCTAGACAAGTTTGTGGTGGTTTTCATATATTACATCTTAGTGTGCTCGCGCTCGGTTGAGGAGCACAATTACCATTTGTGAGTTGTTCTTCAGACCTTGAGAGAGAGAAAGCTCTATGCCAAGTTTAGTAAGTATGAGTTTTGGCTTTCTGAGGTGGCATTTTCGGGTCACATTGTCTCTGCAGATGGGATCCGTGTTGACCCTCAGAAAATCCAAGTTATAGTTGAGTGAAAACCCCCTAAGAACATCTCGGAGGTCTGTAGTTTCCTTGATCTTACCGGGTATTATAGGCAATTTGTCAAAGACTTCTCGATCATAGCGGCGCCTATGACAAAACTCTTACAAAAAGGAGTCACTTTCAAGTGGAATGAGAAGAGAAAATAAAGCTTTGAGCAGTTAAAAGCGTATCTTACGAAGGCCCCGGTGTTGATGCAACCCGAGCTTGGTTGTTTTTAGTGATGCCTCGTTGATTGGGCTTTGTTGTTTTCTCATGCAAGAAGGTAAGTTTGTAGCTTACATCTCAAGGTAGCTTAAGCCTTATGAAAAGAATTACCCTACACATGATTTAGAATTAGTGGCAGTTATCTTCACCTTAAAAATTTGAAGGCACTACCTCTACGGAGAGAGGCGTTATGTCTATATGGATTATAAAACTTTGAAGTACATCCCCACTAAAAAAGAGTTGAATTTGAGGTAAAAGAGATGTATGAAGTTGTTGAAAGACTACGACTGTATCATAGAGTATCATCTTGGTAAGGTCAATATGGTGGCCAATACTCTAAGCTAGAAGTCTATGTCAGATCTGAGAGTAATGTTTGTTCGACTAAGGATGACCGAGGATAGAGGGTTACTAGCCGAGCTTCGAGTAGAACATACCTTGATATAAAAGATAAAGAAAATGCAAGTTATGGACGAGGACCTTAGGGCCAAGATCGAATCAGTTCAAAGAGGTAAAAAAACCTAACTTTAAGATACGAGATGGTGGATTCATGTACTTTAAGGGTCGATTATGTGTTCCAGCTTTGGAGTATCTTCAGGATCGTATTTTTAGAGAGGCACGTCATAGTCCATATATCATACATTCTAAGTGTAACAAAATATACCAGGATCTTCATTCTTTCTATTGGTGGCCAAGCATGAAAAGAGATGTATCTGAATTCGTAACCAAGTCTTACGTGTCAGCAAGTAAAGACAGAGTACTAGGTTCCTTCAGACTTGCTTCAGCCCTTTTAGATTCCTCATTGGAAGTGGGAAAGAGTGACAATAGATTTTGTTACGGATTTTCCATTGACCCAGAAAAAGCATGATACAATTTGGGTGATCATGGATCGTTTGACTAAGTCTGTTCACTTCTTAACTGTACGTATAGATTTTACCCTTGAGAGGTTGGCTAGATTGTACATCAAGGAAATTATGAGATTGCATGGAGTACCATCATCAATTATATCTAATAGGGACCCTCGTTTCACCGCTAGGCATTGAAAGAAGATTCACGAGGCTTTGAATACCAAGTTGCATTTTAGTTCAACTTTTCATCCTCAAACCGATGGTCAGTTTGAGCGAGTCATCCAAATCTTGGAAGATATGCTCCAGTGTTGTGTTATAGATTTTGACAAGAGTTGGGAAAAGCAGTTATCACTGGTTAAGTTTGCCCACAACAATAGTTTCCAGTCAAGTATCAAAATGGCTCCTTTCGAGGCCTTGTTTGGGTGTAAATGTAGAACTCCTCTTTGTTGGACAGAGCTTAACGAGAGAAAGATTGTGCGGTCAAAATTGATTAAGCAAACTGAGAAAAAGGTTTAGATTATTAAAGAGAGGTTGCAAGCGGCTTTTGATCATCAAAAGGCTTATGCGGATGAAAAACGCAAGCACGTTGAATGTGAGGTTGGTGACAAGGTTTTCCTCAAGGTGTCACCATAGAAGAGAATCATTCACTTTGGGCAGAAGGACAAGTTGAGCTCAAGATTTATTAGATCGTACGAGATTATTGAGAGAGTCAGACTTGGAGCTTACCGGTTAGCCCTACCACCATAGATGGCGCATATCCATAATATGTTCCATGTATCAATATTGTATCGTTTAGATCCTTCTCTTGTGATTTCGTTCGAAGAAATTAAGCTTTGTCCCAATTTCATATATGAAGAAGAGTCTCTAAGAGTGCTTGATCGAGGATTCAGAGAACCTCGCAACAAGTGCATACCCTTAGTAAAGATGTTGTGGAGAAACCATAGGGTCGAAGAGGCCACATGAGAAGTTGAGAAGGATATGAAGCTGCTCTATCTGTATCTTTTTCTCAAAGATAAATTTTGAAGACGAAATTTTCTTAAAGGATGAGAGAGTTATAATGACCCAGATTTTAGAGTCCGGGGGTTGGGTTAAACTGGGGTTTTGAGCCTCGAGTTAGGCCGAAATATTAGGCCTTGAGTGCCTATTTGAGCCCAAATTAGTCGTTGGGTTTTTTGCTAGAGGGGTAATAGAGTAATTCCTCACCAAGCATGTGCAAAGAGAGAGGAATGCGTAAATTTCTACAGATGGGTGTAAGGCATGAGCTTACCCCTGTCTCCTTCTTTTTTCATCTTCTTCCCCTACTTTTAAAGAGTGAGTCCCAAGCTGAAAAGAGTGATCTTTGTGGTTTAGAGTAGAAATCTCGGATGAAAGCTTGAGAAAAGAAGTTTCAGCAACAATTGATCTATCTTTTGAGGTAAGAA